>CM031949.1:44963682-45306182 GCA_018749465.1 Paracanthobrama guichenoti
CATTTCAAAGTCCAAAGTTTAACCAAAACTCATAATCACAAGTTGTGCTGATATTCATGTGCATTTTAACTCATAAATATATTCTGTCTGACATGATTTGAAAACACCATAACTGCCGAAGCTAAACCTTGACCCCCATTGGCCTGCCCCAACATCTTACCATTGGTTTAACAAAAAGTTGACATGTCAGACTGCTATGCTTGATCTATGTTTCGAACACGCCATAAAGCCAGTGCCATCACACTCACCAACAATTGGTTTTGCTGTACTTTTGCTAAATAACCGAACTCACTAGAGTGGGAATATTGCAGATTTTAAGAATGATGAAATTATTTTTAGATGATGCTGTGTAATTTTGTTTAGATGGGGCTTTCTTTTTGTACAAACGAATAGAAATGTGAGGTATGAACTGAAACATCTAGTTTGTTCTGCTAACAGGTGCTGTAAGGGCAGAATTTCCACAACTTTTGCCTTTTTGTAACGATGAGCAATTTGCAAATAAAATGATTTAATTTGTTAAATATTTAAGTACCACTTCAGTATTGTATTTTTATTGAATCCTCTGTTGACCTGTTATGATTAAATTCAATTAACTGTATTTGAGTTCTACTTGTTGAGTATAAAAACAGTATAGGCCTAGATAAAAGTTTACAGGAAATGTGTTTTGAGTAAAAATCACAAAGTAAGTTTTATAATTATGACCTTTACCTTTTCAATAATTTACCTACACTTTGAATATCAGGGGCTATTGTTTAATTCAATTCAAATTTATTTCTAGCACTTTCCACAATTTTGCATGGTTGCAAAACAGCTTTACATACAAGTACACTGTAAAAAAAATATTTTCATGATTTGTTATCACAACTTTTTATCTTTTTCAAATTAACTTAGATAATCAATATGATTAAGATAGCATAATTTTTTGAGTTTCAATTTATTAAACCAATCTCCTTTGTTGTATTTACTCTAATTTTTTATTTCAATGAACTCAAAAATGTAAGGCAACCGGGTAACTTACTTTTTAAAGTTAAACCAACAATAGTTTTTTACAGTGTAGTTATAAAAGTTATATGCAATTAAAGAAAATTAAACAAAATTAAAGAAAATAACATATAGTCAGTTTGAAATGGTGAAAGAAAGTACCTGATCAGATATATTATTACTTTAGTAGTGTATTCTTAATACACTTCAATGCACCTGTACTAATGCACTCATTAATGGTACTTTAATGGCACATTGCATTATGTCTATTAAATGTATCCTGACCAAAAGTAAATAATTTAAATTCATGCGTCACATTTAAATCTGCAGTGTAATGCGAGATCTCCAAATCATTTCATAGTGTTTTCCATCAGGAGCAGTTGTGCTGTACATTGAGAGTTGAAGCACGCAGAGACAATAGACAGAGAAATGTTACCGTTTTTATTCCATCCGCACGCACTGAAACACAAGCTGTTCTGCATGTTCACATTCTTTCACCAACGAACAGAACCGTCTGTGTTTTAGTGCGTGCACAAGAATAAAACTAATGTTATATGCCAGTTTATGCATCATGTCAGATAAAAGGGAAGCAAAACATTCTGTAGATGATATTTAATGTAATGTGTGGCTTTATTTCTTCAACAGCTCCAAGTTAAACACACTTTATGTTCTATACAGGCCGTTTTGCATTTATTTTCACGCACTGCTTACTGTGCCTATATTGAGACTTTTCTCTGCGATTCACTGTATTTAATGACATTTTTCCTGCCATTGTCAAATCTGTTTGCTTATATCAGTACTTGAAACAGTATGAAAGAACACAAAGTAACACCAGTGGCGTAAATGGTAAAGCAAGTGCGCTTATGTGGCAGAGACCTGGGTTCGATTCCAGTCCGTACTGGTTCCTTTAATCAGTGGTGAGCTGTCAGGGCCATCAGGGCCTTCTCTGCTGGCCCTGTCAAAATCAAAAATATATATTTTTTAATTATTTTTTTTTAAAAATAATTAAATTAAATTAATTTGTGTCAGAACGTGTCTAAATGCAATTATTGTCTATTTCAGTACGTTACAATTATAGTTCCATAAAGAATGTTTTTTTTCTTTTTTTTTTGTGAGGCTGAGCTGTATTTTCCATATGTCATCATCTAAACGCATCACAGCTCCATGGACCAGAACTAGTAGTATAGCTAGCCTTCTGTTGAATCTGCCATTTTCCATTGGATCATAACTTTGACTGACATTGGTCATCAGCCAATCAAATTTTGATGTGTAGTGACAGATGTGTCATGTCTGCGCTACCCCCTGCAATCTATGTGAAATAAGCTATAGTTGCTGCGGATGACGGGCTGCGTTCTAATGACCTTTGTGTGCATCCTGACTTCAAGCTGGTAACATTAGCTGACAAGCTGTGTTTTTTGACACGTGAGTGCAGTGGTATCATTAAATATTTCAATTGCCTTTTTGTCTTGCGTGTCCTTTTATGTTGCTTGCCCCTTTCCCAACGAGCACTTTGAAAGCGGGGTTCGTAACAGTAGTGCATACAGTGATGTGAGAGTTTGTATTTTGTATGTATCGGTGTGTGTGGTGTTATGGCGGCGGCGTGGGGTGTGTTAAACGTTAGGGAAGGCCCTGACTGAAACCCCACGGTATGCTACTGCAATTAATATACATAAATCTGATGCCATTGTCTCACTGATGTTCACCAAATAAGCAAGTTAATAGGATACTGCAAAGTGACTATAAAATGTCAGCAAAAGGCAAATTCATAAGTTGTGCCATTATTTATAAAGATTACTTTATTGTAGCCTATTTGAAGCACACATAATGATGCCATTAGCACACTTCAAGTTTACTTGGAATGCCATTGTAGTGTGTTTTAAAATCACTAAAAGTTTGTTATTAGCATAATATTAATGTTCAATACTCTTACAGTGTAATTAAAAAATAAAAAATAAATCTGTTTATGCTGAGTGAATTCTGCATTTATACAAGAGTATATTTAAATTGTAAGTATACTTGGAATAGTTCCACTTTAGCACAAACAGGTATATTTAATACAACTTTAGTTGAACTTTAGCACTGCTTTTGTACAACTAAAATGCATTAAGTACAAAATTAGTTGTTCCAGTTTAACAGACTTTAAGTATACCAATTTATAGTGGGTCACAAATACATTTAGTTATACTAAAGTACATACAAATAATTTTGCTTAAGTATACAATTTATGGCTTCAATGGAGAACACAGTCTTTTTAGGATAAAACTCGATAAGTGTTTTAAACCATTTTTCTGGCATGTTGCTTAGAAAAGATACATAATTTAAGAGCCGGACCTTTTAGACATTCTTCGGCGTGATCCAAAGGGAAACGGAAAAATCCACATTGGAATACAGTTCTTCATTTGAAGCCTGAATATACATGCACATATATGCTTAATGCCTTATTGTGGTTAATAAACCACATAAACCACAACTGTGTTTAACATAAATAATAATAAGATATGTTTCTTTATCAAGTCAGCATATTAGATTATTTTCTGGAAGATCATGTGACACTGAAGACTGGAGCAATACCTTCTGAAAATGTAGCTTTGCCATCATAGGAATAAATTACATTTTAAAATGTATTACAACAGAAACCAGTTAATTTAAATTGTAATAATATTTCACAGTATTACTGTTTTTACTGTATTTTTGATTAAAAATAAATAAATGCAGCCTTAGTGAGATTAAGAGACTACTTTCAAAAACATTAAAAAACCTCAATATTTCCAAACATTTGACTGGCACTAAGGCCTATTTACAATGTAGAGAGTATGCATTGACATCACTTTCCTGCCTTCAGCCGAACTGGCAAAAGAGCCTCCTGCATGAATGAATATAATATGGGAAACTGCAAAAACACGAGTAAAACAAATGATTATCAGTTTAAACTAAAGTTTGGACTTCCTATAGTGCTCGTTACAACTTCCACAACATCCAGTGATCCATGGATATCGAATCATGTCTCCTGACATTTATATGAGCCAGGGAAATACATAAAGCAAATTTGCCTGTGAACACTTTATATAAATGCAATATAGGTAGGTTTAAATCTGGGTGATCACTTATATCAATGTTAACACAATTTCATCCAGCCCTAAAACTGTTATAGTTTTTGTCAGTGCTTATTTAAAAACATCCAATCATGCAGAATATAAGATGTAAAATATTTAACTGATGAGTTGTCAAATACAATAACAATACAATATATATGGTATGATTTTACCCCAAAATTCAACATATTGACACAAAATTATAACTGCAAAACAATGTTTTGCTGCCTGAAGTTCAGATGTTTTTGTGAATTGCAGCGATGCATTTGCTCATCTTTTCTGTAGCTTTCGGCAGTCTGTAAAAATTACCTCAGATTTCTTGTCAAATCTATTTGTACAGTCAAGCTCAAAGCTCTTTCCCATTTTAGCTGTTTTGTTTGTTCACGCTGAAAACCAATCAGTGGGCGTAACCGCAATCACGGCGGCCAATGGTGACGTCACGTCACGTCACGTGCATACCCTCTATATAAAGCACTAGAATTGTAACGCATGATAACCTGATAAAACAAATGCCATGCATGTTGAACATACACTTTAATGTGTACATAATATAGCCTTTAATGTATGCATAAAGTAGTCTATACATAGGCTATGTTTTGATATGAGGCCTTTCTCGACAGGGATATTTCTGTGTTTGATTCACACTGAATGTCTGTCAGAGTCGCTGCACCTTCGGCGTGACTGGATGAGCGGGAGTCCCGCGGGCATGCGCTGCTTCAGTCCCGCGTTCGCAGCATCCTCTAGCCATAGTTTCACTTCTTACCGAGTTATTTTTAGTAAATGGATTGAGCTGCCGCGGCGCGAGCCCCAGTGTGGGTTTCAGTTGGAGGCGCGCATGTCGTTCCCGTGGGAAATAAACTCTCCCCAGTGCTGACACGGGCTTAGCGGATACTATTGATCAAATCCAGGATGGGCTGTAAGCACCGCCGCGAACGAGTCCGAGAGAGGGAGAGATCTCTACGTTTGCATGTGTGTTTCTGTCCTGCTGCATTTTCAATAACACAATCAAATAATAACTGGCATTCGTTTGAACACTGCGAATGAGTCAACAAATGACCAAGCTTGCGTCATATCTCGTACATGTTGCGTAACTACTAGCTCGCGTTCACATTACGTCACTGTGAATAGAAACTTTTGCGTGTCAAAAGCCCGCGTCATTTTTCTCAGGGTATAATTACCGGTTCTGCAACGCTGCCCTTCGCCTCCAGAGAGAAGAAAAACAGAGCCGCTCTTTTTTTTCCTTAGACTGCCAGCCTTTGTTTATTGGTCTTTAGGAATTAATCATTGTCAAGTTATTCTTAAGAGCCAAAATAATGAGACAGTGACAGAGTGGGCACAAATTGCTGCCTCTACATATATATGAAACGAGGTTATCCTTACCACGGTAAATGAGCACGACGTCAAAGTATAAATGTGCAATACTTATGTGCAGTAGATGTGCACACACATGCGTTTGTGCATATGCTGTATGTTTGTCTATGCATATGTTTATTTAATCTCTCTCTCTCTCTCTCTCTCTCTCTCTCTCTCTCTCTCTCTCTCTCTCTCTCTCTCTCTCTCTCTCTGTGTGTGTGTGTGTGTGTGTGTTGGCTGCGAGTGCACGCCAGCTCTTTTTCTTTTCTCGACAGTTCTGTCCTCTCACGCTCCCACGGGCCTAATTATCTGTAAACGAATCGGATGAAAGTAAGGGGGCTTTCTTGGAGGACACTGCCCTATGAAAAAATTAAAAAAAAAATAAAAAAAAAAAGAGGTAAAAATACAGAGCGCAAACACAGTCATTTGTGGATGGCAGTAGTTTATGAGTCATGCGAACACTGACATCACAGGCTGCTGGTCTGTTCACACGTTGTGTTGCACCTGCTCGTCACACAATTTTTACTTTGTTTGCATTGTTTAAAGGAGAAAACACATTTGCAAATGAACAGGGTTTTCGTTTGACCCCAGTGAAGCTCCACCAAAAAAAAGTTCTTACGTTCTTAAAACGAGAGATGAGACCAAAATAAAGCTTTTTGGAAAAACACCAGAGTAACATATATGTCTATCTAAGATGTAACATTTGATCTGTACATCAGCATCAGGGAATAACATTATAATCTTATTCACGGTAGAGAAATCTGTTTACATGTTCAAAAGTAACTGTGAAAACACTGCTTTTGTGTCTTTATCAGCTTTTCCATATATATATATATATATATATATATATATATATATATATATATATATATATATATATATATATATATATATATATATAATTATTAAACCCATATGCTATCCTATGCTAACTACAGTTTAAAGAGAGCAATCCAGTAGAAACACTAGTGAGAAATGAGGTTCTCTCGTTTGGGCCAAACAATCCTGGGATGTTTAAAACTGTGCTACATCACATTTGGATTTATTTATTTATTTACTGAGTTTTCTGAGAAACATGCTTTTCTGGGACAGAAAATAAACAAGTCTTGAGTCAAAGAGAGAAAAAGTTGTACATGACGTGAGAATGAAAATGTGTGGCAAATTCTTTGGGAATTGGATGTTTTAGTGTTTGGTGGTTTGATATGATTCACATAAGAGTACTTCTCAAATGAGCCACATCTAAAACATGACGATGAAGATTTACACCTTTTTCAGAGGTTGAATTCCCAGGTTTGGATGCTCGCGCAGAAGTCTTGACCTAGATTTTGGGAAAGCTTTCCTTCAGGGACGCGACCCAGAAGTGTCACACAAAACACCAGAGAACCTCCTGCATCCACAAACAGCAGTTTGAGCTTAGATTAGTTTATAGATACAAATATATTCTTTTTAGAGAACTTTTTGCATATCTATCTTGTAGAAGGATCCATTATTAAAAAGTAAATTGTGCCAAACAGCTCATATACCTAAGAGTCATTATAGTCTGTCCTGATGGATCTGCTCTCTTCAAGACAACCCAATCAGCCAGTCTGGTCATCTCTGACGGTTTTCATGGATCAGGAAAATGTATTGCTGATGTTTATAAACATGAATATATAAAATATAATACTTGTTTCTTATTATAATATTATTTATCCTGTAGTTAAGTGCTTTGTGTTCACAGTGCATGTTAGAAATGAATGACACATTGAACTTCTAAAATGGGCTGAATTCATTCTGAAAAATTATCCAATTGATCTTGATCAGAATTACTTTTTTATCCGATAAGAAGACATGCTAAATAAAAATATAACTTTCAGGTGTAAACTTTTTAATTCTGGCTTGGGATCACATTCAATTTATAAAACACCTGGCCAACACATTTTCCTCCGAATTTGCATTTGTGCAGACAAATCTTCCTCAGATGGCAGTGTTTGTGGGTGTTTCTTCAGCTACAGGAGTTTTTATTCAAACTAACTGATTTTGATTGTTTTGGTATTTGAAGGCCAAATTGAAAACTTTTTTTCAAATGTTTTGTTGTGTTTTTGCCACTTTTCATTTCATCATTATTTGCAAGACAAAGGTGTCAGTCGTTTTACTCCAGAAATATTAGAAATGCCACTTGCTTTTCTGCAAGATGCATAGGGTCTGAAATGCCACACCTGTGTACTAGTTCCTGCAGTCAAACATGCATGTAAACATAATGTGATCTGACTTACAAGACACTCAAGTCAGAGATCTCAACATTTCTCATTTGTGCTTAAATAGACCTAAATAACTCGTTTAATCTCCTGAGATATGAAGGAGAAACCACCTCTGGTCAGTCTTTACACATTTGCAGAAATGCAGCTTGTGCTACAGAGAACGTGACTATTAAAAATACACCAATAATACACACTGACTTGCTTTTATTTCTGCTTTAAGGCGAGACATTATAGGTGAATAGGGATTTTTTTAATTACAAGATATCACTGTGAAAAATTCTCCAGTTTATTACTGGCATAAACCTAAGAAAAAAAAAAATTAAGTTTTGTAAATTACTGTTTTAATATGCAAATGAGGTATTATATACTTAAATATACGCTCATTTGCATACATTTCCAAAAACAAAATCTGGAAATTGGAAAGAACCAGGTTTAAAATTTGTTCTATTTGTTGACATATTAGATGAGAGGGTTTTTACAGAGGGGATTCTGGATATCTTATTTTGTGCTTTAGTAAATTAAAGAAAACTGACAGCAGCCTTAAAAAAATAATTTTTTGGTTTTTTTGGAGTAAAAAGACCTATAACTCAGGATAGGAATGGTATATCAACAAATCCCTCTGTAAAAGCCTTCAGAAAATAGTTAAGTATAAGACTGGAAAAGTTGGTGCTTGTAGGTGCTACTGAAGTGGATATATCTGACTCTGAGTGTGAGAAAAAACTCAAAGTTTTATATTGTATAATTGCATACATTTCTATGAAACCCCAACCTACAAATAATATTCATTATATATGTTCATTAATATCAGTAGTGTATAATATTTAAAACACATGGAAATTGATGAATTAATAAATTATTAATAGCAATAGCCTTAAGCTGAAGATAACTACCTTAACAAACACATAACAACAGTCACAAAAAATGCAAACGAACTGTCCCTGTTTGTTGTATGTCCATCTATAACTATTTGAATCTAATTCTGATGGGGTTCATCATCTGCTCTGTTGTTGTTTACTTTCTTTTTACTAGCTCTTGCTACTTGGTCTTTTCTGTGAACGTTTATGAGTTGATTTCGGCGTTGTCTACATTTTCTCTCAGACGGAGAATACACAGGAAGCGGCAGCGCGTATCACGTAGTGGGAAATTCACATCGACCAATCAGATGTGGTTTTCGACTGCAAACTTGGTTAGTTCTACAAAAGAAATGCACATATCTGGATCAGATAGCGCTGTGTATGAGACTGAGAGCTTTATAATGATACCAGTCATGACATGTTTCTGTGAATGGAGACGGCACGGGAGCTTGCATTAGAATGCTAACTTTTGATGATTTCGGGTAGAAATCTAAAGGTACAAGTTGACAAAATATAATGAAATAACCACTTAAATGTGTAATGTTGACATATTTTTTTATTTTGATATGAAAGCTTACATGTTAAGGGAGCAAACTGGCCCAAAATCTCAAAGTTGACCACTGCATGAAAAAACTGTTTTCACCTGTGTGTCTCGCCTTAATTTGACTCTTAATATTTGGGATACACAGCTGTGTTCCAATTCACTCTTCTTTGGCGCCGGTTTTAATGCGACTTTCCACTGTGCCAAAAATGCCTCTGAACCCAATGGTATTGGTATTGAGCCAAACGGGCCACAGCCACATACTGAACTCTCGCATCCACCTGCAAACTGCCAGTCATCATTTACACCTGTTAGCAGAAACAAAGCAGCAATAGATGGCAAAACACACAAGAAACAGCTTCTCAGGCTACAAAGTGCTGAAGTCCCAGAGCACCAAAGTCACAATGAGGTAAAACACTCATCTGGCATTCATCAGCACGAGTGTCAGATACCATTAATAAACAAAAAGAGTGCAGTCTGACCTCAGATTACAATCACAAACCCACCAGCACAAATTATGAATTTAATAACTGACTCTTTTAAAGCAACATATATCACATTAGGCAGTTTATAGGTTGTTCTGGGTAGTTGCTAGGATGCTCTGTGTGGTTCTTAGGGTTTTGCCTGGGTGTTTCTAGGGTGTTTTGAGAGAAACTGAGTAACCAAGGCATGAGACCCTAATGGGTGACCATCTATTCGCCACATATACTTTTAAAGTAGAAGCTGTCCTAATATTTTAAAGCAGTGTCTGCAGAAAACATAAAACCAGGGGAACAGGGCAGTGCTCTGGGGCCAGTACTTGATCCCTACACCAATCAGAGAAGAGCTTCCATCGACAGGCATAAGCACTCCCGGTGGAAGGTGCTCTAGAGTTCGATATAGTTTTCTTCATCTCTTGATCACAGACTCTTAAAAGTGGCTCTGGCACTTCAGAGGCCAAACACAGAGCTGCAGATGGTCTGGAACCAGGTTCTAAATCTGACCCTCCAACTGGTGGAGGAGATCCATTATCCTGGGAAGGCTCCAGGGATCCCCCTCTAGGAGCTTGTACAGCATTGGAAACCATTTTCCCCAGGCCCGTTCGGTGCTACTAGCAGCAGCCTGTGGTGTCCCTAAAGGAAACTGTGAACAGTCTCCTAGATCAACAGTATCATGGGTAAGGCTTAGAGTAACCGATGTGGCCAGGTATGGGCTAGAGCATCCTGCCCCAGCAGACTGGATTCCTCTGCTAGTGAGAACCAGAGAAGGCATTGGGTCAATGCCACTGAGGCTAAGAGGCCCACCGCTGCCCTGCCAAACCGCTGCCATATCATCTCTACCACCTCTGGGTTGAGCTTCCACATCAGATGAAAGTCTGTGGTTTGACAAGAAATCTGACACCACTTTTGAAACCCCTGGGATGTGCATTGTTCTGATAGGAAACCAACAAACCAAGGGAAGGGCCAAGTCAGCAGTTCCTGTGATACCTGCAGAGATTGGCTGGACCTTGTGCCCCCTTAATGGTGATAAACCACTGATGTGTTGTCTGACCTGATGAGATTATGCCTGCCCTTCAAAAATGGTTCAAAGTGCTTCAGAGCCAGTAGTACTGCTTGTAGTTCCATGGTATTTATACTCTTGCCCATTGTATTCTGACTGCTCTGTGTTGCCAGACTGCCCCCCAGCCGGTAATAGTAGTGTCAGTCTGGACTATATTCCATCAAGAGGGAACCACGACCAGAGCAATCCCCTTAGGGTTATTTATTTATATATTTATTTATATGCCTTATTTATATGTATTGTAAGGCCCGCTAAAATCATTCCAATGAGGGTAACGATCCGTGGTTGAAGGTCACTGCGCGTTCGTTGTTTTCAGCTGGGCAAAAGGATTTAATTCCAATTTATCTTTATCTGACTCCATTTGATCATAATTTCGAATTTAGGTGAAAATGCCAATTGGTTATTTGGTCATTTATATTTACTAGTTACCATTTAATTATTCTGTTTAATCCTTGGTTGAAATTATACCCGTTCATAATCTACTAGAGATAAATCAGAATAGATCAAAAGGTAACAATTTATTAACAGTCAGGTAAATGTATAACAGCGATTACATAATCAATTCAAAGATAGTCCATTGTAACAAGTTGAAGTTCAACATGTAGAAGAAGGAGGCGGGAACTGGTGAACATTTAAAAACTTTACTCAAAAATAAACAAACATAAATACAATAACGGCGGCAGCCCCTCACGGACAACTGCCACCTACAAACAAAACAAAAACACAACATAAAGTCCAGGCCTGGTCCTCTCTCGTCTTGCACTGTCGTCGCTCCTCCTTCTATGCTCCCGTCACTCCTCCATGAGACGAGACCGGTGTGGTGCACAGCTGACGCTCATCATCATTCGCCACCGGCCCGCTCTGGCGGTCCCTTGCCTCGCCACGCCACCCCACGCCACGCCACATCCAGACATAACATTGTGCTACTGACACATACACAACAGTGCTACTGACACTCTTTGCTCCACTCTAACATCTTGCTTAGACAGCTTTTGCCCCCTTTCATCCAGACCAGCCCGCACCTCCCCCTCTGCCCCCTGGCTATCTGATGTTCTCCGTGAACATTGCTCTGGACTCAGGGCGGCAGAGAGGAACTGGCGCAAATCGAAGAACAATACTGACCTTATCTTTTATCAGTCTCTTCTCGCTTCTTTCTCTGCAAATGTCTCCACTGCCAAAACTACATACTATCACAACAAAATCAACAACTGCTCTGACTCTCACACACTTTTCAAAACATTCTCCTCTCTTCTTTGTCCTCCTCCCCCCACTCCGTCATCAACTTTTACAGCTGATGACTTTGCATCATTCTTCACAAACAAAACCTCATCCATCAGCAGCCAATTCTCCACACCACAAACTGACACACACATCTCAACAACCAACACACACATGCTCCCCTCCTTCTCTATGCTCTCTGAAGCAGAAGTCTCCCGACTCATCCTTTCCAACCACCCCACTACCTGTCAGCTTGATCCTATCCCCACTCACCTGCTTCAGGCCATTTCTTCTTCAATTACTCCTGCACTCACTCACATTGTCAATACCTCTCTTCACACCGGGACCTTCCCACAGCATTTAAGCAGGCTTGGGTAACCCTACTGCTTAAGAAACCCTCTCTGAATCCAGAACTTATAGAAAACTACAGACCGGTATCCCTTCTTGCTTTTATTGCAAAAACACTCGAGTGAGTTGTGTTCAACCGACTCTCTATGTTTCTTGAACAGAACAACCTCCTGGACAACAACCAATCCGGCTTCAAAAGCGGCCACTCGACTGAGACTGCCCTGCTCTCAGTTACTGAAGCACTGAGACGGGCAAGGGCAGCTTCCAAATCCACAGTACTCATCCTACTGGATTTGTCTGCAGCGTTTGACACAGTTAACCACCAGATCCTCCTGTCAACTCTCGTGAAGATGGGCATCTCAGGAACTGCTCTCCAGTGGATCAAGTCTTATCTCTCAGGTAGGTCCTTCAGGGTGTCATGGAGAGGTGAAGTGTCTAAGTCACATCATCTAGCTACTGGAGTTCCCCAGGGCTCAGTGCTTGGACCACTTCTCTTCTCCATCGACATGTCATCACTGGGATCTGTCATCCAGAAACATGGCTTTTCCTATCACTGCTATGCTGATGACACTCAACTCTACTTCTCATTTCAACCAGATGATCCCACAGTTGGTGTTCGTATCGCTGCATGCCTGACAGATATTTCTGCCTGGATGAAGGAACAACACCTTCAACTCAATCTGGCAAGGACAGAACTCCTTGTGGTCTCAGCCAACCCAGCACTTCACCATACTCTCTCCATTCAGCTCGGTTCATCATCCATAACTCCGTCCAGGACAGCCAGGAACCTTGGAGTTATGATTGATGATCAGCTAAAATTCACTGACCACATCACTGCAACAACTCGGTCCTGCCGATTTGCCTTATACAACATTAGGAAGATTAGACCCTTCCTATCAGAGCAGGCCACACAACTCCTGGTACAAGCGCTTGTTCTCTCCAGACTGGACTACTGTAATGCTCTTCTAGCGGGCCTTCCAGCATGCACTATCAAACCCTTGCAACTGGTCCAGAATGCAGCGGAGAGAGTGGTCTTTAATGAGCCGAAGAGAGCGCATGTCACGCCCCTGTTCATCAGTCAGTTCAAGGCACTGGTGCTCGCCTACAAGGCAACCACTGGCGCTGCACCAATATACATAAACTCGCTTGTTCAGACTTACACACCCTCCAGAAGCTTGTGTTCTGCAAGCGTCCCAAAGAGGCATGAACTCCCTCACAAGGACCTTTTCCTGGACCGTTCCCACCTGGTGGAATGACATGCCTGTCTCAATTCGAGCAGCCGAGTCGGTAGCCATTTTCAAAAAATATCTTAAAACGCATCTTTTCCAGCAGCACCTGACCAATAAAGAATAGCACTTATCACTCTATTCGTTTTCTGTTTGTCAATAAAAAAAAAAAAATTAAAAAAAAATTGTTCTGTGCTAGATTAACTGAGACTTGTTGCAGTACTTGCATATTGTTGCCCTTGACTGTTTTTAGTTGCTTCTATTGCTCTCATTTGTAAGTCGCTTTGGATAAAAGCTTCTGCTAAATGACTAAATGTAAATGTAATAACATCAAATACTCTGAAGTAAAGAATAAAATATGGATACCTGACTTCTTAAAATTACATAACGCTGAGCATCTATAGGAGAAACTCAGCTTTATGGGGCTGACCGATATAAAAGTTCAAGCCCCGACCCTTTCTGAAACATCTCCTTAAATATCAGACCAAGATGTAAAACTCCTTCAAATGTAAACATGTGTTAACAATGGGAATTTAAATTGAATCACTCTCCCATATGCCTGTATTGTTAGAAGACCAAATGGCCGAAAGCCACACCCACCGTATTTAGCAAAATGTCTCTAAACTTCTTAAAACCTTTATTATATTCTTGTTTACTTATGTCCAGATGAGATTTTTGTACCAATCGCAGTGAGACATTTCAAACGATATCAAACATGTATATATTATGAGAATTCACATTAAACCATATAGATTTTGATGGTGAAATTTGGAGGAATGTAAAGGCATGTAAATTAAAGTCATTCTTAGATGATTCACGTGACGTCGTCTGGGATGGGGATGCTAAATGCATGAGTGAGTTTAGATGCTAATTTCCTTTATTGCTAGTTTTCACAGTCTTACAGTATTATTTACATGATTATTTATCATTTACAGTGATAACAGGAAAATTATGCAGTTTGGCTGTTGTTCAGCAGAAGTCAGTTCAGTGTTGATTCAGTTCTGTTGTAAAGATCATCAACTATTAAATCAGTTCATTTCATCTATAAAGCAGTTCTGCAAAAAATGATGTCATCGTCTAGCTCAGATCAGTTCTCATACAACAGCGTCTGTACAGTCAGATCAATAATATTGTTGAATATTAAGTGTCCCCAACTAAGCAAACCAGAGGGAACAGTGGCAAGGAATCCAAACTCCATCAGGTGACCGAATGGAGAAGAAAATAATTTATCTTCTTTGGAGAAATCAGGCTCAGTCAGGGGGCCAGTTCTCCTCTGGCCAAAGAACGAACATGGTGTCATTATGATTCAGGCTGCATCGCAAGTCAGAAATCAGATTGGGATTGGCAGAATTCAAATATTCATCCAGTTCCTTTTGCCTGAAGAGCAATTCATCACACTAGTGTGGAGCCAAAGCTGGCCATAGGGTCTGTGCTGAGGACCTTTCTGGTTCTTGTGGTGTCTGTTGAGGATCTGGGCCAATGGCTGTGATGTTGACAAGGCCTTAACAGGGGATTGTCTAGTAAATACAGTCTCTGCTGACATTCAGGGCTGTGTTTTGGTCATGTCTAGGTGCAGGTCCACCATCTGATCTGGACATGGACAGGATCTGGCTGACTATGGTGACCTCGAGATAAGGATGAGACAGACAGACTAATATTAGCGTATATACCATTCTTCTTACGATGTAACAAGTACATTGGGTGTTCCTGGTTCTGGATGACCTAATTTATGCAGCCTAACAATCATTTAACTGATTTGAATAATATAAAATGATAATGTGTTATGTGTATGCCAGATTAAAGAGATGTGTTTTTAGTTTAGATTTAAACTGACAGAGTGTGTCTGCTTCCCGAACAAGGCTAGGAAGACTATTCCATTGGTGTTAAATAGGAAAGGGATCTACCACCTGCAGTTGATATTGATATTCCATGTATTGTCAACTGGCCAGAATTTTGAGATGGTAACAGACGTGAATGTCTATAATGCGTTAAGAGCTCGCTCAAGTACTGAGGAGCTAAACCATTTAGTGCTTTGTAAATAATTAGCAAAATTTAAAAATGTATCAGGGCTTAACGCTAAGGATTTTTTCTACTGGCCTAGTAAAATTTTTACTTGCCCTGTCAAAATCTTTACTGGCCCCACCACAAAAATCAAATCAAATCAAATCACCTTTATTTATATAGTGCTTTTTACAAGTCCATTTGTTTCAAAGCAGCTTCACAGTGTTAACAGGAAAATAATGCAACAGAATTTGATTCGGCTGTACAGCCACTGTGGTGAAAACGGTGATGTTATCCAGCTAATTTCAATTATCATATAGTGTCAATGCGGGCAGATCGGTAATATAGTTGAAATTTAGGTGTCCCCAACTGAGCAAGCCATAAGCCAAAGGCAACGGTGGCAAGGAACCAAAACTCCTTCAGGGTCAGAATGGAGAAAAAAACCTTGGGAGAAACCAGGTTCAGTCAGGGTGCCAGTTCTCCTCTGGCCGATGAACAAACAGTGTATGACTATAATTCTGGCAACATTTCAGGTCTTAAGTCATATTAGGTAAATAGATATTCGTAAGTTTATTCGAAATATTGGAGTCATCATGCCGGAGACGGGTTTAATGAGGACGCTCTCTGCAGACACTTCAGGGATGCGTTGGTCATGTCCAGGCGCAGGTCCACCATCTGATCTGGATACGGCCCGGATCCGGCTGACTGCAGTAAACCTCTGTATAAACAGAGAGACTAACATTAGCGTAGATGCCATTCATTCTTCTTATGATGTAACGAGTACATCAGGTGTTATGGGAAGTGTTCCCTAGTTAATGCAGCCTAACAATCATTTAACTGATTTGAATAATATAGATTGATAATGTTCTATGTGTATGCCATAGTAAGAGATGCCTTTTTAGTCTAGATTTAAACTGACATAGTGTTTCTTCTTCCCGAACAATGCTAGGAAGACTGTTTCAGAGTTTAGGTGCTAAATAGGAAAAGAATCGACCGCCTGCAGTTGATTTTGATATTCTAGGGATTATCAACTGGCCAGTATAATGCGTTAAGAGCTCGCTCAAGTACTGGGGAGCTAAACCATTTAGTGCTTTGTAAGTAATAAGCAAGATTTTAAAATTTATAAGATGTTTAATTGGGAGCCAGTGCAGTATTGACAAAACCGGGCTAATATGGTCATACTTCCTGATTCTAGTAAGAGCTCGAACTGCTGCGTTTTGGACCAGCTGGAGTTTGTTTATTAAGCGAGCAGGGCAACCACCCAGTAGAGCATTACAATAATCTAGCCTTATAATTTTCTTCCTAATATTATCAATCTTACACGTAAAGAAGTTCATAAAGTCATTACTGCTGTGCTGTTTACAAACATCAAAAGCTTTATTTTTGGTTAATTTAGCCACTGAATACTAAATACCTAGGGTTGTGTTTGTTTTGTTTGTCGAGAAATAAGCAGATCTAGCAGTTTTTACGGCCTCTCTGTATGCGATCATGCTCTCTTTCCACGAATTGTGAAAAACCTCTAGTTTTGTTTTCCAGCTGCGCTCCATTTTTCTGGCTGCTGTTTTGAGGGCCCGAGTGTGCTCGTTGTACCACAGTTTTCTTTAATCTTCTTTAAGCATAGGGGAGCAACTGTGTCTAAAGTGCTGGAAAAAAGAGAGTCAATAGTTTCTGTTGCAACATTGAATTCTTCTAAGCTATCTGGTATGCTGAGGAGATGAAACTGATGAGGAAGATTATTTACAAAGCAATCTTCAGTGATAGTCCTACCATATTTGAAGCGAGGGGATGGCTTTGCAGCCTTAGCTAAATTAAGTATACAAGATACTAGTTAATGATCTGAAATGTCGTCGCTCTGCTGTAGAATTTCAACGGTATTAACATTTATACCATGTGACAGTATTAGGTCTAAAGTATGATTATGGTGATGAGTGGGTCCTGACACCCCTGGGTTGCCTTATTCCAATAGAGTTTAGAATGTCTCTAAATGCCAATCCCAATGCGTCTTTTTCATTGTCTACATGGCTATTAAAATCACCAACAATTAGTACTTTATCTGCAGCCAGTACTAACTCTGATATAAAATCAGCAAATTCTTTGATAAAGTCTGTATTATGCCCTGGTGACCTGTATACAGTAGCCAACACAAATGTCAAATGGGATTTATCAATTACACTACATAACGTTACATAAAATGTTAAACTTTTCCAAAACTTCAAAGGAATTATATTTGAAACTAGACTTCTGAGCAATACTGAAGATATTATTATAAATTACAGCAACCCCTCCCCCTTTGCCTTTCAGACGCGGCTCGTGTTTGGGGGTTGGACTCATTTAAAGTAATGTAGTCGGCAGGTTTTAGCCAGGTTTCTGTCAAACACAGCACATCTAGATTATTATCTGTAATTATAGTAACAACATCTAGTTCTGAAAAGCCTTGTGAACAAATGTTAGATGGCAACAAAAGTGTGTTAGATGGCCTTATTTCAGTGATTTAACATATACATTTTTTCAAAAACTATGCATAAAAATTCTCAAAACTACAAACTTTTATGTATATGTTGCTCACTTATTACTGTATCACCTGTGCTGAATACAGTGTAATCACACTTTAGCCATTAATATGCTTTAAAGCAACTAAAAAAACACAAATGTCAGAGCATGTCAAACTTCTTCAGGGCCATAAATTAGCTTCAGGGTCCAGAGGGTTAAGCATAGCCATAAAATGGAGTGCTTCTGGAAGAGTTAATATTACAGTGTTGCTCATATAGGGAATCAAGAGTGTTTGTGAAATCACTGAATCACTGAAATAGCACAGAATCACTGATTCTTAAATCAAATCAAATCAAATCAAATCAAATCAAATCACCTTTATTTATATAGCACTTTTAACAAGTCCAATTGTTTCAAAGCAGCTTCACATTGTTAACAGGAAAATAATGCAACAGAATTTGTACAGCCGTTCTGGTGAAACGGTGATGTTATCCGGCTAATTTCAAGTATCATATAGTGTCAATGCGGGCAGATCGGTAATATAGATGAAATTTAGGCGTCCCCAACTGAGCAAGCCAAAAGCCAGAGGCAACGGTGGCAAGGAACCAAAACTCCTTCAAGGTCAGAATGGAGATAAAAACCTTGGGAGAAATCAGGCTCAGTCGGGGTGCCAGTTCTCCTCTGGCCGACGAACAAACAGTGTATGATTATAATTCTGGCAACATAGCAGGTCTTAATTCATATTAGGCAAATAGATATTTGTAAGATTATTCGAAAGATTGGAGTCATCATGCCGAAGACGGGTTTAATGAGGATGTTGTGTCGATGCAGCATTTACGGGGGGAGTTTATTTGACATGTTCTCTGCAGACATTTCAGGGATGCGTTGCTCATGTCCAGGCGCTGGTCCACCATCTGATCTGGATATGGCCTGGATCCGGCTGACTGCAGTAAACCTCGGGATAAACAGAGAGACTAACATTAGCGTAGATGCCATTCATTCTTCTTATGATGTAACGAGTACATCAGGTGTTATGGGAAGTGTTCCCGGTTCCGGCTGGCCTAGTTAATGCAGCCTAACAATCATTTACTGATTTGAATAATATAAATTGATAATGTTTTATGTGTAAGCCATAGTAAAGAGATGCGTTTTTAGTCTAGATTTAAACTGACAGAGTGTGTCTGCTTCCCGAACAATGCTAGGAAGACTGTTCCAGAGTTTAGGTGCTAAATAGGAAAAGGATCGACCGCCTGCAGTTGATTTTGATATTCTGGTATTATCAACTGGCCAGAGTTTTGAGACCGCAATAGACGTGATGGAGTATAATGCGTTAAGAGTTCGCTCAAGTACTGGGGAGCTAAACAATTTAGTGCTTTAATAAGCAAGATTTTAAAATTTCTACGATGTTTAATAGGGAGCCAGTGCAGTGTTGACAGAACCGGGCTAATATGGTCATACTTCCTGGTTCTAGTAAGAGCTCGAGCTGCTGCGTTTTGGACCAGCTGGAGTTTGTTTATTAAGCGAGCAGGGCAACCACCCAGTAAAGCATTACAGTAATCTAGCCTTGAGGTCATGAACGCATTAATTAACTGTTCAGCATTTTGCATCGAAAGGATGTGCCGTAATTTAGATATATTTTTAAGATGGTAGAATGCAGTTTTACAGATGTTAGAAACGTGGCTTTCAAATGAAAGATTGGTATCAAAGAGTACACCCAGGTTCCTCACTGACGACGAGGACTTGACAGAGCAGCCATCAAGTGTTAGACAGTATTCTAGGTTACTACTTGCAGAGTTTTTTTGTCCAATAATTAAAAATTCAGTTTTTTCTGAATTAAGTTGCAGGAAATTACTAGACATCCAATGTTTTATATCAGCTATGCATTCCGTTAATCTTGTGAATTGGTAAATTTCGTCAGGGCGTGAAGAAATATAGAGCTGAGTATCGTCAGCATAACAGTGAAAACTAATGCCATGCTTCCTAATGATATCTCCCAGTGGCAGCATGTACAGGGTGAAGAGCAACGGTCCTAGCACTGAGCCCTGCAGTACTCCATACTGAACTTGTGATCGGTGTGACATCTCTTCATTTACTGCTACAAACTGATAACGGTCAGATAAGTATGATTTAAGCCATGCCAAGTTCCACTAATGCCAACTTAATTTTCGAGTCTATTCAAAAGAATGTTGTGGTCGATAGTATCGAATGCAGCGCTAAGATCGAGTAACACTAATAGAGAGATACAACCACGATCGGATGATAAGAGTAAATCATTTGTAACTCTGATGAGAGCAGTCTCAGTACTATGATACGGTGTAAATCCTGACTGGAAATCCTCACAGATACCATTTCTTTCTAAAAAGGAACATAATTGTGAGGACACTGCCTTTTCCAGTATTTCCAGTATAAAACCGTCATCGGCCTTATCCAAAACGGTGATGAGTCTGCTTACAGACTGCAGGTTGAACGGCTGGCTGTCTGGTGCAGTTATAACAACCTTGAGCTCAACACTCTCAAAACGGTGGAGATGATAGTGGACTTCAGGAGGAACAGCCCTGCTCTGCCCCCACTCACCATCATGAACAGCACAGTGGCAGCAGTGGAGTCATTCAGGTTCCTGGGCACCACCATCTCTCAGGACCTGAAGTGGGACAATCACATTGACTCCATTGTAAAAAAGGCCCAGCAGAGACTGTACTTCCTTCGTCAGCTGAGGAAGTTCAACCTCCCACAGGAGCTGATGATCCAGTTCTACTCGGCTGTCATTGAGTCTGTTTTGTGCACATCCATCACTGTCTGGTTTGGTTCAGCTACCAAATCTGACATCAGGAGACTACATCGTACAATCCGGACTGCAGAGAGGATTATTGGTGCCCCCTGCCAGCCCTCCAGGACCTGTACTCTTCCAGAGTGAGGAAGAGGGCAGGTCAAATCATCACAGACTCCGCTCACCCTGGACACTTCCTGTTTGAACTGTTACCGTCAGGACGGCGACTCCGATCACTGGCCACTAGAACATCTAGGCACAGGAACAGTTTCTTCCCACAGGCCATTTCCTCCTGAACAGTTGAATTCCCCCATATATATATATATATATATATATATATATATATATATATATATATATATATATATATATATATATATATATATATATATATATTTTATACTACTTTTTTCATATTTGTGTTCATGTTGTGTTGTATTGTATTGTATGTGCACTGGAAGCTTCAGCACCAAGACAAATTCCTTGTGTGTGCAAGCACACTTGGCAATAAAGCTCTTTCTGATTCTGATTCTGATTCTGATATTTGACAGGAAGGGTAGATTTGAGATCGACCTATAATTGACTAATAATAATAAGATAATAGCCAACTTAAAAGTTTTCGGTACATATCCTAATAACAAAGATGAGTTAATAATATTAAGAAGAGGATCTATGACCTCTGGTAGCATCTCTTTTAATAGCCTAGTCGGTATAGGGTCGAGCATACATGTTGTTGATTTAGATGATTTAACGAGTTTAGCCAATTCTTCCTCTCCTATAGTAGTGAATGAATGTAATTTTTTCCTCAGTGACACAACAATGCTCTGTCTGATGTGATACTGTAGTAGACGGCTGCATGGTTATAATTTTCTTCCTAATATTATCGATCTTACACGTAAAGAAGTTCATAAAGTCATTACTGCTGTGTTGTTTACAACCATCAGAAGTAGAAGCTTTATTTTTGGTTAACTTAGCCACTGTATCAAATAAATACCTAGGGTTGTGTTTGTTTTCTTCTAAGAGAGTCGAGAAATAAGCAGATCTAGCAGTTTTTACGGCCTTTCTGTATGCGATCATGCTCTCTTTCCATGAATTTACGAAAAACCTCTAATTTAACTCGGATAGAAAGTCAGCAAATTCTTTGATAAAGTCTGTATTGTGCCCTGGTGGCCTGTATACAGTAGCCAGCACAAATGTCAAATGGGATTTATCAATTACACTACATAATGCTACATAAAGCACCAAAATTTCAAAAGAATTATATTTGAAACTAGACTTCTGAGTAATACTGAATATATTTTTATAAATTACAGCAACCCCTCCCCCTTTACCTTTCAGACGCGGCTAATGTTTATAACAATAATCTTGTGGGGTGGACTCATTTAAAGTAATGTAGTCATCAGGTTTTAGCCAGGTTTCTGTCAAACACAGCACATCTAGATTATTATCTGTAATTATATCATTAACAATAAGTGCTTTTGGGGAAAGGGATCGAATATTCAGCAACCTGAGCTTTATCATTTGATCATCTGTATTATATCTGTTGTTTATTTGTTTGACATCAATTAAGTTTTTACTGTTGAATGGTCTTTATATTTTTTTGTATTTACTAATTCGGGAACAGACACAGTCTCTATGTGATAATATCTAGGTGAAAGAGTCTCTATGTGTTGGGATTTATCTGACTTCTGTAACGGGAGACAGCTAGCAGACGGTCGGGTAAGCCAGTCCGTCTGCTTCCTGACCTGGGCCCCAGTTAGTCAAGGTTTAGCCTTAAGACTATATGCCAAATTACTAGAGAGAAGAGCAGCACCAGAACAAAAAACTGCATCTGCCATCGTACTTGCGAGTTCACACACCTCTTTAATGTTAATTTTGGTGATCTCCGACTGGCGAAGTCGAACATCGTTAGTGCAGACGTGAATAATAATCTTAGAGAATTTACGATTAGCTTTAGCCAGCACTTTTAAATTTGCTTTGATGTCAGGCGCTCTGGCTCCCGGTAAACATGTGACTATGGTGGCTGGTGTCTCTATTTTCACATTCCGTGTAATAGAATCACCAATAACTAGGGCACTTTTAACAGGATTCTCAGTGGGTGCGTCACTGAGTGGGGAGAACCTGTTTGATGTTCTAATCGGAATGGAAGAGTGGTTTTTTGATCCGCGACTATGCCGTCTGACCGTCACCCAAGTGCCCTGCTGCACGGGCTCTACAGCCGGAACCGAACAATGTACAACATTCACTAAGCTAGTCGCATCCAAAGCAGTGTCTGAAGCTGTTACATTCTCACTACTCTCAAATAAAGTCTGGATGCGTGTCTCTAATTCTGAAATGTTCTCCGTCAGCCTGACTATCTCCTTACATTTATCACATGTGAAGCCCTGCTCGCCAACGGAGACAGATACACTAAACATGAAACATGCGGTGCAAGTGACAATGACTGGAGAAGAAGACATGGCTTACTGTATTTGGTAATCACTGAAATAAGGCCATCTAACACACTTTAAACATTTGTTCACAAGGCTTTTCAATATAATAATAACTGGTACACTGCCATTGGATTGTGTATCTGGTACTATCAGAGCCAATGTATGCATGTTCTGAGTTGACAAATTCTTTAAGAAACTGGATAATGACGTGCACATAATCGGTATATGGAACCTTTTGACCGTTTGCTCCTTCAATTTCCAGAACTTCACTCACAAGTTTAATAGAATGTTCAGAGAGATGCTGATCATAGAATGACTGTGAAGTCGTTGTGACCTGTGATCCAGTATTAATTAAACAGTTGCAGTCAACTCCTTCCAGTTTCACATTAGCTGTGACTTTACTTTTTTTCTGCCGCTCTTATCTCTTTGCTAAAACTAGGGTTGGGGCTGGGTTGGGGGATTATCACAGCCGTTAGCAATATGACCATCCTCACCACACTGAAAGCAATACCAAGGCTTTAGTCTTTTGCTTACCCCGGCAGTGTCGGTTGATGCTTGTTTATTGGGTGTGGGCATTCCGAAGTCACATTCCGAAGTGAATGTGACTTGAGCATTGGACAGTGTTTTTGCTTTTGCAAGTCCCAGGTGCAGCTTCATTCTGCTGTCTTTAGCTGCTATTTGGTCTTCTTCTGTGCTAAGCAACAACAGGAGCTGAGTAAAGGTAAGTTCTCATGCAGCACCTATAAAGTAAAGAGGTTTGTGGGCTGGTGAAGATGTTTCAACTGTCTCTGAGTGGTGAGGATGGAACGAATCCTTCAACTATCTTTGATCCCATAGAGGACTTGCACTTCCTGAAAGACTCTGTGATTCTACCAAGCTCTTCTTTGAGGACATCCTTGAAGGATCTACCACTCAGTTTAGCCAAGTTTTTTAGCTCAGACAGGAAAGTACTTGGGGCCGATGAACTTTTCTCAGTACTGTAGACACTGGATAGGCTTGCAATGTGGTGAATTATGTTAGGATTAGCAATGCACAGCCTATTTAAAGGCAACAGAGGTGTCAAGTAACGAAGAACAAATACTTTGTTACCTTACTTAAGTAGAAATTTTGGGTATCTATACTGAAGTAATTACTTTTTACTTCTACTCCTTACATTTTCACACAATTATCTGTACTTTCTACTCCTTACATTTTAAAAATAGCTGTGTTACTCCAATTTAATTTCAGTTTGTCATAATAAAACACTATCCAGATAAATCGCACCATCCGGATAGAGTGAATTTGATTGTGGTTGGATGAGAAGTATAAACATATACCATTCTGACACCCTATAGGTTTGTACGCGATCCATTGCACCTGCACATGGCACAAATCACACACAGTGTTGCCAAAAGCAAGCACTTTCAGCCAATCAGTCATCAGCAGGCAGACATGCTCATTCATGACTGACAGCCAGATTTTTAGCACGATAACTCATAACTGTCAACTAAAAGTGATCGCTATGCTAAAGTGGCATACATATACAGTAAGTTCTATCTACAGTAAAGTACATCTACAGTCCTACCACGTAATGTTTCTCAGAATTTCAAGTTAGGGTTCACAGAAACTCCAAAAGATCCAGTTGGGTGGCTCGCCATCTAAGGTTTCACACTCCTCACCGATCAACGAACAGAATTCCCCATTATGAAAAGACCCAACCTGCATTTACAAAACAGGTGACTGTAAAACATTTGTTTAACATTAATGTCAATTAGGCCTAAAAATCATCACTTCCATGAAAGTAACTTCCATATATTACATGTATGAACACTGCGTGTGGCGTCATCAATCAAATATACTGATGCATTTCAATTATTTGATCAGATAAAATAATCAAACAGCATTATTGTCACAGCTGTGTGTAGGAACAGGCAGGAAACTCAGGAGATGCAATTCAAACTCGTTTTAATCAGAAGTACATAAACTCAAGGTAGTCAGACAAGCAGCAACCAACTTAATATAATGGTGACCAGACAAAGAGCAACTTAAGTAGCAAACTGAAATGAGATAATGAACTGAACACAGCTGAAATGAATATAACTACCAAAGGTAACTATGGTAACAAAGGACTGGCGGGAAACCGAGACATTCATTTACGCACGTAACCCTTGTTCCCTGAAGGAAGGGAACAGAGACGTTACATCAGTACTGACGAAATGGGGGTTTTGCCTAGAAGCCAATTGCCTGTGAGATCTACAAAACGAGCCAATGGCATGAAAATGCCATGGGTCTGTGGAATTTGCATAATGCAACTCTGCCCCACTGTGTGAGGGTATAAGGAGTTGCATTGCAACCTCGCATTATGTTTATCTGCTGAGGAGCCGAGGCTGAACCCCCTGGCCGTACCAGTGGTAAAGCATTTGTGGCATGGGGACGTAACGTCTCCATTCCCTTCCTTCAGGGAACGAGGATTACATACATAACTGAGACGTTCCCTTTCAGTCAGTACACTATGAGTTACTTCAGTACTGACGAAATGGGGGTCCCAATTCAATCTCACAAACAACGGCTATCTTCCAGCATCTTGTGCTGCCCTGAGCTCCCTGCCGTGAAACCTGGCACGAACGAGGGGCTGGGCTCAGCTTACCAAGGTACACTGGGAAGCATATCCCATGTGGAGAAATGCAAAACAATGCCTACCTGCAGGGAGGACTTAAGAGCACACATATGGCCCTCATCGGAGCTAACATATGGAACACTCTGGGGTATCCAGCCATAGGTGGAATATTTCAACCCCAGGGGTGGCAAGGTGTCTTGCCAAGGGAAGACATGTGCTTGAAGAGACTTACCGTGGAAATACACATGTGGGGGTTGCCCAACGTGGGAGGGCTGACACGAGGGCTGACCAAGCAGGCATGCACTCTAGTGTCGGCATCAACGGTGCTGGAGGAACTCAGGGCTTACTGAGAAACTCACCTGAGTAAATAAGCACACGCATCCAGTCTGTGGAGTGGAATGGCGCAGCAAGCGATGACACCTGAGCCTGTCCAGTTACTGGCCCCTTGGGGCGAGTACACAAAAACGAAACTGGCTACACTCCGAGATTATGGAATCTCTGCGAATGTGTTGGGTGTCACCCAGCCTGCAGCTCCAAGTCTGTTAGCGAGGCACCATGTGCTAAGCCCAAGAGGAGACAACACTCAGTGGAGTGTGCCGAGACCCCTAGGGGGCATGGCATGCCCTGAACCACAAGTTCAATGGCGAGACAACCTCTGCTTGGAGAGAGCCTTCCCTTTCTGCTGCTCTCTGTAACAGACAAGAACTGGACTGAGGTCCTGAACACTGCGACCAGTCTACGTAAGCGCAAGGGCACGTACTGGACAGCGCAGTGCCAAGGCTGGGTCCGCCTCCTCCAAGGCAGCACTTGCAGGTTCAGCACCTAAAGAGGTGGGAACCTTGGGTACACATCCAAGCTGGGGTCTCAGGTTATCACGTAAGCCAGCTCGAATTCCAGGCACGCTTCATCACCGAAAAAGCCTGCAGGTCTCATACCCCCTTGATAGGAGCTAGGCAATCAAGAGCATCACTTTCATTGAAAGGAGCTTACAACTCAAAAGGACTGCGAGGCTCAAAGGGAGCACTCAGCAGGGTAGATAACACCACTGTGAGGTCACAAGAGGGCATAAGATCTGAGGATCAGGTCATGCTGTCCTACCATTTTAGAGTCCACCAGATTGTGGTGAGCCAATTTAGTTGCCACCTAAACCTTCAGGGTAGAGGAGACAGCCATCATTCCACCCTCCAGAGCACAGACCCAAACAGGCATTTCCTGGAGAGCACCAGGTGACGAAGAGGTTCCACTTCAGCACATAGGCCTGTCATAGACAAGGCCCTGGCAGAAGTGAAGGTAGTCACCACCCATCAGGGTCCACATAAGTAGGATACCACAGACAGGAACCTGAGTGCCAAGGGTGCCCCGTCTCTGAGTAAGGAGGTCCTACCTCGGAGCGATTGACCAGGGAGGAGCTGTCGCAAGGAGTAAGAGTTAGTTAACCAGTCAGTCAGTCAGTCAGAGAAAACTCAGGATGCGAACTTGTGTGCCTGAGTGGCACAAGGGCTGCCTCGACGACCTCAGTGAAGCCGCAAAGTGACAGGGCTACCCGAATGGGAGAATTGTGTACTCGTATGCCTACCCCCCCGAAGGCAGACCGAAGAGCCAGAATGGAGACATGAGAGTACGCTTCCTTCAGGTCAGTGCTGCAGACCAATCCGGTGGTCGAACGCATCTGAAACGCGTTACGCTGTGCACATCTTGAAAATGGAAGCCTAGGAAGGGTTCAGCTCAAGATACACAGGTCCAGGAATGGTCATGACTCATTGCTTCTACTAGGTACCATAAAGTCAGGGCTGTGGAAGCCGGACTCCATCTCGGCTGGAGGGACGATCTTGACCGCACCCCTCGCCAGTAGGGTGCCGACCTCCACACGCATGACAGGGGCGTTGCCACCTGCCACAATGTAGCGGACTCCCCGTTGAAACGGGGAGGAGATTGTGCAAACTAAATTGCATAGCCGAACCTGTGGGCGAACCAGCTGAACAGTTTGGAAGCTCTATTTAGGCCCCCCGAACTGAAGCAGCGGTCTTGCAAGCCACCAGTGTACCCACGATGGGGCAGTAAAGCGGAATGACCGGCCCAGACATGGGGAGACATCCCAAGGTGTTGGCTGCTTAGCCTGGCATCTGGCAGGCTTTGGGCAGAGACGGGGTGCACCACCTAGCTGTGACCTCCTCCGCGCTGTGGCCCGAGTGAAGGCTGCTGCAGGGCTGAGCGGGAGGGATGGGATCCGCAGGGGGACGCCTTCGGTGGCGGCAGGCTGAGGCGGCTGAGCTGGCGGTGGTGTGAATGCAGCACCGGGCTGCCTGGTCAGCACACCTGTGCACCTCAGGCTGCTTCAGGGCGGCTGAGAACTGCTGGGTAAAGTCCTCAACCGCACCGCCGAAGAGGCTGGTCTGGGAGATCAGGGAGTCAAGAAAACAGGTTCGTTTAGAGTCCCTCATGCCAAATCCAGCCATAGGTGGCACTCAATGACCTCCGTCGCTCGGACAGCAAAGTCAGTGGCAGTGCATACTTTCTGCATAACCCCTGGGTCAGCACCGCCCTCGCACATGGTTTAAAACCTTGGCCTGGTATACTGCAGGATGACCATGTCATGCAAAGTAGACGCGGCCTGGCCCGCAGCTCCGTAAACCTCTGTCACTAAAGTGGATGAGAACACACAGGCTTTGGACAATTTTTGGCAATTAGCTTCTAGGCAAAACCCCCATTTCGTCAGTACTGACGTAACTCGTAGTGTACTGACTGAAAGGGAACAAAGGAACATGTAAAATGCAAAAACACTACAGAAAAGACCTAAAAAACAGACAAACATGTTAAAATTATCTTAACTGCAAACATTATACTTTAAATTCCACAGTACAAGAGAGATGGAAAATACATCAATATGTATTATTCTCAATATACATTTGCAAAATTCATGAAAATACATCTTAAACCCTCATTTAGAACATTTGGCCTATTTGGCCTGCATACATGCACACTTAAATCCCAATATTACAAATAGTGAAAATTTTAGATCAAGATTTAACTGAAATTGTGTAATTGTTAAGATATTGTAACTTGATGTTAACAACTGCAATGGAACAGCCCACATTATGCAGTAAGATAGCACATGGTTTAGCCAAATATGCTAATCAGATAAATATCGCTCAATATAAAAAAAAAAAAAAAGACAAAACTCACCAAGATACACAGGAAACTGATCAATAATAGATGATTAATAATGGATAAACAATCAATGTCATTCCACCACGATCTTCTAAGCATATATATATAACTTTTCCTGATAAGCAGTAAGATGTGCTCTTTCTCTCTACCTGCAGGCAGCTCAACGCTGTGGCCAGGCTGTGAGTTTGGGCTGAGGCAGAGCTGGGATGGCAGCCACAGGTGGACACCCTCAGCGATGAGCAGATGAACCTTGACGGCCTGGTTGCATTGCGCTGAGGCAGGATGTGTTTAATCGCCCCTGTCTGCTTTTTTACTGCTGGGAACTGCTGGGCAAATTTCTTAACCTCTTAACCTGCGCCCCTATTTTTGAGAATTTTCTGAAAACGACATACCCAAATAAAAATGTCTGCAGCTCTTAAACCTTATGGTCTATATTCATAAATCTGGTCTTATTTTAAACTAGACACTTGAAATGTTGTTACACAAGAGTCATAATAACTCAAAGTAGTATAGGAACAGAGTAATATACATGTAAATATACATGTAAGTGACTCATTTCAATTGAAATTTCACTTAGAGACTTTAATGTTAAGGACCTGAAAATAACTATATATAAAACTGAATGTCTGATCATGCTTTGATTCAGATTTGAGGATACTCTCAAAAATGTCGCTTCTGTAAGCTTTTATGTCAAGAAAAGTCTAGGCGTCCTTTCAAAATAACATTTGTAATTGTAAAGTGTTTCATTCAAATAAATCTGCAATAAACTGCTAATTATAATGGATATACAGTTACTGAAAAACTAAAACTACTATTTACATAATTTACAAAGTGTAAAATAGTCATTTAGTTGATAAGAAGTATCAGTAATAGAGTCAGTGCATGCATTTGTGCGTAACTGGGCAGCCACGCGCTCGTGTGTCATGGAAACGTAACCACGAGTAGTATTCACCAATAATGCTTACATACACTGCGCTAGGATGGGCAGACCGAGGCTGGTGAAGCACTGAAACAGTTGAAGCAAATGTGCCATATTGTTTCGAAGCTTCGAATCAATCCGACACCCATCTCTACGGCGACACCTAGTGGTCACTTGCATGAAATAACCTTGACAATGATCCATGTAAAAAATTAAAAAAAATAAAATAAAAAAAGTATTTTTTAACATCTGTCTGAGAGCTACATGATCTTGGTTTTGTAACCTGTAGCCTCCTCATTGGGAATGTTTTTTTTTTTTTTTTTTTTGGCCAAAATTAAGATTAATTAAAGAAATAAAGCCACAATGTGTCACATTTGTTGCATAACATTTTTATTCAAAAATATAAATTGCTCTGCTGTTGAAGGACTTAGCTGACTTCTTTTTTCTTTTTTTTTTTTTTTTTTTTTTTTTTTTTTTATATAATTTCTCCAGCCTTTGAAAATATCGTCTCACAAGGGACACTTGTTGCTGGCATGCACAGATATTTTTTAGCAAGTACATACAAATGAGGGAAAATTACTGCTCTCTCTTTCCAATAAATTAATGGATCATGCGTTCTGGGTAAAAACGCATCTTTGAGGTACTTTTTCACTTCTACTGTTGCATCAGCTGTAGCCCTGTGTGTCGTCTGGGTTTCACGGATATGACTACCAAACAGTTCCCATAAACTGTCCTGGGTTTCTGCTGGTGTTGTTGATGATGATGATGGGCCTGATGGTGACATTTGTGGCTCTGAATGGAAATTAAAACAACAATTAGTTACAAAGCATAAACTAACAGCATATATGAAGTATAAGTTACATAATTATTCCATAAAGTTAGATGAAGACTGAAACTGCTCACCAGGAGTTGCTGTGTTTGAACGCATCAGCGAAGCGCACTCCAGTGTGATGTTCTTTTCAGCCTTCTGCGCTTTGGCGGGATTTCCAAAAGCCATATTTTTTAATCCTTGGGTCCAGTGTAGCAAGTGCTAAGGCTCTGAAGGATTCATACCCCCCACATCTGGAGTGCAGACCTTCTTGCAGGTGTGAGCTTGTTCAAAACAGGAGCAAACCATATTAATTATATTAAATGAAAACAATATGACATTTATAGCCAATTACATGGGTAGAATGGTCATTGTGGCCTACCTAATGGTAAAGTTGATTCCTGTGTTGCATGTCCTTTTTTCTGTGCAAGCTTGTGCTGCAACATCCTGTACAGTGGTATAAGTTTTGAAGCTGACACCCTATGTTCCTCTGACAACTCTGTTGTTGCTAGTTTAAACGGTTGCAGTAGTGACAATGATTCTTGAATAATGTCATACTCAAAACTTGTCAGCGGAGCAATATCACTCTTTAAATTGGAAAGTATAGCACCCACTGGCTCTCGTTGCTCATACAAGCGTTGCATCATGTCGAAAGTGCTGTTCCATCTCGTCTCAACCTCCTGTATCATCTTCAGAGTTGGTCTGCCCATCAAGCCCTGCATCTCCACAAGCTTGTTCTTTGCTTTGCAGCTGGATCTAAACAACCCCACAGTCTTTCTGGCTTTGCCTTTCTGTCATATTTCATCGATGACTGGAGGCCTTTGATCTAGGGCCTTCTTCACAATCAAATTCAAAGTATGGGCAAAACATGGGACATGGCGAAGGTTGAGTAGCTGGGCACTTAGGATCATGTTGGATGCATTGTCAGTCACCATACACTGAACTTTGGATGTTATTGAGATGAGATCCTGGGCTGTGTGGGTTTGGTAAAACCTCCTTACACCTAGTACAACAGTTGTCAGCTTTGCCTCTGGTGTTATGTAGTGGCAAGTTATACCAAGGTATCCATCCATATTAATGGATGGTCATCAGTGCTGTATCTCGTGTTTGGGCGCTCAGCACGCTGAGGCAGCGCTGGTGGATGAACTCTCGCACTCCGCAGCCAGTAGAGCTGCCACTGGAACGCGGTGGGCCATCCACGAGATGTGGATCATCCGTATCCTTTGGGGCTCCCCTTGAGGACCAGATGTCCATCGCTGCATCGGAGGGAGGGTCAGAACTCTCTGGAGAGGATGTGTCGGCACAGGGGGCTCCTCCGGGTAGACCCGCTGTGCCCGATACTGATCCGGAGATGATGGCTATGCTTGCCCGGGCCGCCGAGAGAGTCGGGCTCGTGTGGAACCCGCAAATGTCCAATCCTTGGAGAATAAGATGGACGATCTTAGAGCCAGGTTTTCAACAGGACATGAGAGACTGTAACATCTTTTGTTTGTCCGAAACATGGCTCATGCCCGCGGTCCCAGACACAGCTGTGACAGCCATCGGAGAACTTCTCTGTTTTTCGGATGGACAGAACAGCCGAGGCCGGTAAATCCAAAGGCGGTGGAGTATGCTTCATGGTCAACAAGAAATGGTGTGACCCCAGGAACATCACCATTCTCTCGCGGTCCTGCTCGCCTCATCTGGAACATTTAACAATCATTTGCCACCCATTCTATCTGCCAAGGGAGTTTTCTGCGGTTGTCGCGACCGCTGTTTACATCCCACCCCAGGCAGACACAGCGCTGGCTTTATCTGGCCTTCATGATGTTGCCAGCGGCATCATAAACAAACACCCCGATGCTGCTTTCATCGTCGCAGGCGTTTTTAACAAAGCAAACCTAAAGAAAGTCCTGCCAAACTTTCACCAGCACGTCTCCTGTCCTATACGAGGAGCAAACACGCTGGATCATTGCTACTCTCCGTTCAAGAATGCCTATAAAGCGCGGCCACTTCCAGCGTTTGGCAAATCGGATCATGCCGCCATTTTCCTCACTCCCGAATACAAACAAAAGCTCGTTCAGGAACCCCCGGTGAGGCGGGAAGTTAAGCGTTGGTCGCCCCACTCAGAGACCGCGCTTCAGGCAGCTCTGGATGATGTGGATTGGGACATGTTCCGAGCGAGTTCAGCCGACGTAAGCGAGTTCACAGAAGTGGCGCTTTGCTTCATCAACACGCTTACAGAGCAAGCCACGCAAACAATAACAATAACGTCCTTATCAAATCAGAAACCGTGGGTGGACAATTCAATCCGCGCTGCAGTGAACACACGCACTGCCGCTTACAACGCCGGTCTCCTTTCAGGGAATATGAATGAATACAGATCGTCCTGCTATCCTCTCAGACGTGCAGTTAAAGCCGCAAAACTCTGTTACAAAGACCGAGTGGAGTCTCATTTCCAACTCAACGACTCGCAGCGCATGTGGCAAGGTCTGAGGTCCATCTGCTCGTTTGGATCTAAATCCTCTGCAGAGGTGAGCACTGATCCGTCGCTCGTGAATGAGTTAAACTCTTTCTCTGGCGCTTTGACTGTAACGCGACAACGCGACTCCGCCAAGTGGCGCGTTAGAGAAATTACTCAGAGCAGCAACAATCACGTGATCTCTGTCTCGGAGGATGAAGTTCGGAGAGCACTCAAGCGTGTGGACGTCAGGAAAGCTGCCGGGCCAGATGGTATTTCAGGTCGTGTTCTGCGGTCCTGTGCTGATCAGCTCGCCGGGTTGTTTACATCTATCTTTAATGAGTCCTCGCTACATCTGTGGTCCCCACCTCCTTCAAAAATCCACCATCATCCCTGTCCCTAAGAACAGTAAACCCTCTTGGCTAAATGACTATCGTCCAGTGGCTCTCACGTCTATAGTCATGAAGGTCTTTGAGAGACTCATTAAAAACACCATTTGCGCCTTCATTCCTGACACTTTGGACCCTCTTCAGTTTGCCTATCGTCCCAGTAGATCGACTGAAGATGCCATCTCTCATGTCCTCCACTCCTCCCTCACTCACATCGACAGCAAAAGTGGGAACTACGTAAGGCTGCTATTTATTGACTATAGCTCAGCCTTTAACACCATAGTTCCCATCAAGCTAACCTCCAAACTCCTGGATCTCGGCCTGAATCCTTCTCTCTGCCACTGGATTGAGGACTTCCTCACTGGCAGGCCTCAGGTGGTGAGAATAGGCCAGTCCACCTCCACCTCCATCTCCCTGAGTGTGGGAGCTCCACAGGGCTGTGTCCTGAGTCCCCTGCTCTACTCGCTCTACACACATGACTGTTTGTCCACACACAGCTCCACCTCTGTCATCAAATTTGCTGATGATACTGTTGTCCTGGGCCTCATTTCCAACAACAATGAGACGGCATACTTGGACGAGGTGGAGCATCTAACATCATGGTGCCAGGACAACTGTCTCTCTCTGAATGTTGGCAAGACCAAAGAAATGATTGTGGACTTCAGGAAGAGACAGCAACGGACATACTCCCCCCTCATGATCAGAGGGTCACCAGTAGAGAGAGTGAGCAGCTTCAAGTACCTGGGAGTAAACATCTCCGAGGACCTGACCTGGACTGCTCACATTCAGACACAGGTGAAAAAAGCCAGGCAAAGACTGTACCAACTGCGCCAGCTGAGGAAATTCAGGGTTTCACCAGCTATCCTGAAAACTTTCTATTTAGGGGCGATAGAAAGTGTACTAACTCAGTGCATCACAGCGTGGTATGGGAACAGCATCAGTCATGACCGCAAAGCCCTGCAAAGAGTTGTGCGCTTATCCGAGCGTATCTCAGGGTCAGCTCTCCCGTCTCTGCAGGACATCTACACCAAACGCTGCAAAGGTAGAGCTACTAAGATCATCAAGGACTCTAATCACCCTGCAAACCCTCATTTCACGCTGCTGCCATCTGGTAAGTGCTTCCGAAGCCTGATGGCCAAAACTGAGAGACTCAGGAGGAGCTTCTTCCCCCAGGCCATCAGACTCCTGAACTCAGTCACTTAACACCATGTGACTTCACTTCAGGATAAACATACTGACATTGCACTGCACTTTCTGTTCTCGTTGTTACTGTGTAACAACCTGTTATAAACCTGTTTGCACATTATACTCTTTATACATTTGTTAACCACATATTTATAAGTCTACAGTTTACTCACTGCACAGTCTACTTCAATTATTTTATTCCACTTCTTATTCTTATTTTTTAGGTTTTTTCTTCTACTTGACTTGATTATTTATAATTCTACATATATATATATATATATATATATATATATATATATATATATATATATATATATATATATATATATATATATATACATACATATATAGTACTTTTTATCCTATTTCTATTATAATTTCTTCCTTGTGTTTTAACTGTGAATTTGCACTGTCCATGGAGCGGACCTGTTTACATTTCACTGCCGGTTGTATATTCTGTATATAACTGTGTATGTGACAAATAAAACTCTTGAATCTTGAATCTTGAACCCTCCACTGTGTCCCGAACCCTCAAGGCTGGATGATTGGTTTCTCGGGGTGGCCCGTGCTGGTTCTCAGCGCCCCACCCCGGTTCCTTTTTTCTCAGAGGTGCACAAGGAGCTCATGAGGTCGTGGATGGCACCTTTTACTGCCCGAAACCGGCCTAGTGGATCCTCCTCCCTCACCACCCTCGATGGCAGACCTGCAAAGGGATACACGCAGGTTCCTCCCGTGGAACGGGCCGTTGCTATGCAACTGTGCCCTAACTCCACTTCCAGGGGGAACCCGTGTCTTCCCTCCAGGTCCTGTGGGTACTCATCCGATCTGATCGGGAAGGCCTACCAGGCTTGTGGAGAGGCAGGCTCCGCTTTACACGCTACGGCGTTGTTGCAGGTCCATCAGGCCCAGGCTCTGAAGACCTTGCATGAGGGTGGTCACGATCCCACAGTTCTCCAGGAACTGAGAACCGCAACGGACCTCACGCTTCGTGCGACGAAGGTTACGGCGCGGGCCGTGGGTCGTGCGATGTCCACTATGGTGGTCCAGGAACGCCATCTCTGGCTCTGTCTGGTGGACATGAGGGAGACTGACAAAGTCAGGTTCCTTAACTCCCCCGTCTCCCAGACTGGCCTCTTCGGCGACGCGGTCCAGAACTTCGCCCAGCAGTTCTCGGCCGCACAGAAGCAGACTGAGGCGGTCAGTCACATTCTGCCACGGCGGTCAGCTGCTGTCTCCACCCCGCCACCAGCAGCGCCTCAGCCTGCTCGTCGCCGAGGGTGGCCGCCTGCGTCTGCCTCCACTCCCGTGCCGCAGCAGCAGCCTCCACCCAAGCGGCGTCGTGGAGCCGGGCGCAAGCAGGCCACCCTACCCATCCAGACGCCTTCCAAGAGGGGTGGCAAGGCCAAGGGCAAACTGCCACAAGACGGGCGACCCGGAGGTGAGGAGGACTGCTCTTCTGGAGATGGTGACCGCACCACTCCATCCCCCGGTGGAGGGCCGGGAGGAGAATCTTGTGTTCCATTTTGTTTCTGTTCCGTTCTGGTACCCAAATTCTCAACACAAGAGCAGTTCCTTCCATCTCCGGGTCTGCAGGGGGCTCGGAGAGTTGTGGCCGGTCAAACGCCGGACCACACTCATCCTCCCCCTTCGCCAGCGGGCAGCAGTGGACAACCCCCTCATGTTCCTGCTGCCCACCTGTGGAATCAGGTAAGTGTTGCACGGCACACTCTCACCTCGCTGCGGGCCGCCTCCACGAGACAGCTGCCCCAGTCCGGTACCTGCATTCCACCTCGCTGCCCCACGGTGGGTATGCCGGTGGTCCCTATGGTCCTGCTTGTACGGTCCCTGGGAGCCTGGCTAGTGCTCCTCGGTCCGTCTCGCTGGCTCATTCGGACCATCAGGCTCGGCTACGCGATTCAGTTCGCCCGGCGCTCCCCCAGGATCAAGGGCGTCCGCTTCACTTCGGTGAATGCTGCAGATGCCCATGTCCTGCGTGCGGAGATCGCTGTCCTGCTGGCGAAGGACGCGATAGAGCCGGTCCCTCCAGCCGATATGAAGACCGGCTTCTACAGCCCGTACTTCATTGTACCCAAGAAGACCGGTGGATTACGGCCAATCTTGGACCTGCGAGTCCTGAATCGGAGCCTCCACAAGCTACCGTTCAGGATGCTCACGCAGAATTGCGTTCTCAAATGCATCCGTCCCCAAGATTGGTTTGCAGCGATCGACCTGAAGGACACGTACTTTCGTGTCTCGACCCTTCCTCGCACGCCGTTTCTGCGCCTTGCGTTCGAGGGTCGAGCATATCAGTACAAAGTCCTGCCCTTCGGGCTGTCCCTGTCCCCCCGTGTCTTCACGAATGTCACGGAGGGGGCCCTTGTGCCCATGAGAGAACAGGGCGTTCGCATCCTCAGCTATCTCGACGACTAGCTCATTCTAGCACAGTCCAGGGATCAGTTGTGCGAACACAGGGACCTGGTGCTCAGACACCGCAGCCAGTTGGGTCTTCGGGTCAACTGGGAAAAGAGCAAACTCGCCCCCGGGCAGAGGATCTCTTTTCTCGGTATGGAGTTGGATTCGGTCGAGCAGGCAGCGCGCCTCACAGAGGAGCATGTCCAGTCGATGCTGAACTGCCTGAACACGTTTCAGGGCAGGATGGCGTTTCCACTGAAACAGTTTCAGAGGCTCCTGGGGCATATGGCAGCCGCGGCGGCAGTAACGCCACTCGGCCTGCTTCATATGAGACCGATTCAGCATTAGCTACACGGCCGAGTCCCAAGATGGGCGTGGCAACGTGGCACTCACCGGGTGAGCATCACACCGGCCTGTCGCCAGTCCTTCAGTCTGTGGTCAGACCCCTCGTTCCTTCAGGCCGGAGTGCCCCTGGAACAGGTGTCCAGGCATACTGTGGTTTTCACGGATGCCTCTGCCGTGGGCTGGGGAGCCACGTACAATGGGCATGCAGTGTCAGGGGTTTGGGCGGGCCCGCACCTGCATTGGCACATCAATTGCCTCGAGTTGCTAGCAGTACATCTTGCTCTGAGCCGCCTCTAAGGGCGGTTACGGGGCAAAGATGTGCTGGTCCGCACGGACAATACTGCGACCGTTGCGTACATCAACCGACAAGGTGGTCTGCGCTCCCGTCGCATGTCGCAACTCGCCCGCCATCTCCTCCTCTGGAGTCAGAAGTGTCTGAGGTCGCTTCGGGCCATTCATGTCCCTAGTGTGCGCAACCGTGTGGCCGACGAGCTCTCATGAGCTGCGCTCCCAGGGGAGTGGCGACTCCACCCCCAGGTGGTTCAGCTGATCTGGAGACAGTTCGGGGTGGCACAGGTCAATGTCAATGTCAATGTCAATTTTATTTATATAGCACCATTTCCATCAACACATGGTTGACCAATGTGCTTTACATAAAATACACAACACTAGCACAGTAAAGATAAAAGTACACATACAATTTAAAAAATAGAAGTACAACAACCATTTAAAATAAATTTAAAAGAAATAAAAACTATAAATAAAATCATGGTAAAAACACAGTGCTTCAACCAGAAATAAAAGCTTTGTCAAACAGATAGGTTTTTAATCTTGACTTTAAAGTGAACACAGAGGGAGCTAATCTAATAGAAGAGGGCAACTCGTTCCAGAGTCTTGGGGCGATAGATGAAAACGCACGATCGCCCCTGGACTTCAGCCTCGTCTTTGGTGTAAACAATAGTCTCTGGTTTGATGACCGGAGAGATCTTGTTTCACTGCGTTCAATTAAAAGTTCAGATATGTACGAAGGAGCCATACCATGTAGTGACTTAAACACGATTAATACAATTTTAAAATCAACTCTGTAACGTACAGGCAGCCAATGTAAAGACTGTAAGACTGGAGTGATATGATCCCGCTTACGAGTCCAGGTCAGAAATCTGGCTGCCGCGTTCTGAACCAGCTGTAAACAAGAGAGAGCTGTTTGACTAATCCCAGCGTACAGTGAATTACAATAATCTAATCTGGAGGTAATGAAAGCATGGATCACTTTTTCAAGGTTTTTAAAAGATAGGAAAGGTTTTACCTTAGCAAGAAGCCGCAGTTGGAAAAAGGAGGATTTAACCACAGTATTAATCTGCCTATCAAATTTCATTTCCTCATCAAATACAACTCCCAAATTTTTTACATGTTGCTTAACGTATGGTGATAACTCACCCAAATTTGGATTTGTATAAATCACAGAGACAGAGGGTTTACAAACAATCAGTTCTGTTTTGTTCTCATTGAAATTTAAAAAGTTTAGAGACAACCATTTCTTTATGTCACTCAGACAAAGCAATAGTGCATTCAGTCCATCCAGTGCATTCCGTTTTAAAGGCAGATAAACTTGTGTATCGTCCGCATAGCAATGGAACAATAGCCCATACTTTCTAAAAATAGAGCCAAGAGGGAGCATATAGAGAGAGAAAAGAAAGGGAGCTAAAATTGATCCTTGAGGAACTCCACTGGTTATCGCAGCTTTACTAGAGGTATGATCTCCTAACTTCACTAAAAAAGTCCTATTTGTCAGATAGGATCTAAACCACTGCAGGGCACTGCCAGTAATGCCGGCACAATATTCCAGTCGATCAAGAAGTACAGCGTGATCGACAGTGTCAAACGCAGCGGTGAGATCTAAAAGGAGTAAAACAGCATAGTTGGCTGAGTCACATGTTAACAGTATATCATTTGAAACTTTCAGCAATGCAGTCTCCGTAGAGTGATATTTTCTAAATCCAGATTGGAAAACCTCAAAGATCGAATTTTCAGCCATAAAATTTTTTATTTGATCAAGAACTGATTTCTCAATAATTTTTGAAATGAAAGACAAATTAGAGATGGGCCTAAAATTTTTCAGAATAGTAGGATCCATGCCCTGTTTTTTAAGCAGAGGGCGAACAGTTGCATGTTTAAGCGACTCTGGAAAAGTACCTGTTTGTAAACAGCGATTTATCAAAGACAGAAGATTTTGAACAACCACATCTATAACTTGCTTAAAAAAGAGAGGGGGCATTACATCAGTTGGGGAACCAGATGCTTTCAGGTGATCCACTATTTCTATCAGATGGTTATCTGTAACAGGAGTAAAACAACTAAAAACAGCAGTACATCTAGAGAGAGTTGAAGGGTCAGATGAAACTGGGTTAAGCCCCATTCTTAAATCATGTGTCTTCTGTACAAAAAAACAAAGAAAGTCTTCACAAGAAAGTAATGACACTTCTGTATCGAGACCAGTGGAGGGATTGATGGTGGAATTTATAACATTAAACAGAGTTTTTGGTTTATGACAGTTCTTGTTTATAATATCAGTGAAATAAATTGATCTTGCCGTTTTCACTGCTTTCTGATATTGAGTTAGTGAGTCTCTGAACATTTGCATTGAAACCTGAAGTCTGTCCTTTCTCCATTTTCGCTCAAATCTTCTGCAAATACGCCTAAGAGTGCGAGTTGTGTCATTAAGCCAAGGCTCAGATTTCGGTTTATGGAGATGAGTCTTTAAAGGTGCCACTTGATCTAGAGCATGAACACAGGTGGAGTTAAAACTGCGGAGTAGTTCTTCAGCACTCGAATCGGTGTTTAAAACATCACTTTGTAGCAAACCTTCACTAAAGGCTGAGCGAAAAGGTTCTCTGGTAGCTGATGTGATAAGCCGGGATTGGCGAGCCGAATACGTCGGCGTAACAGTTTTGTTAAAAGATGGAAACGTAAACATAATAGTCTTGTGGTCAGAGAAACCATTTTCAGATACCTCTAGTTCATTCAGAGAGCAGCCGTAAGTTAGCACTAAATCCAGTGTATGGCCATGCTGAAGAGTGGGTACATTGACCTGAAGCGTCAGATCAAATGCATTTAGCAGATTGATAAATTCCTTTGCTAAGGAATCTGCTTAACAGACATGAACATTAAAATCCTCAACAATCATTAGTTTGTCATATTTTGCAATGAAATCTCCCAAAAAGTCAGCAAAATCCTTCAGAAAATTCATATTAGGCATAGCTCCAGAGTAAACAACTGTAGTTCAAAACTTTGGTATTCCTTTGAAACTACGGGACGGCAGGAAAAAATGTCTTTATAAATAGAGGCCAAACTACCACCTCGTCCCGTTGTACGTGGTGAATTTAAAAACGGAGAGTTTGACGGAACCATCTCAGAGAAGGCGCTAATATCCCCCGGAGTAATCCAAGTTTCGGTCAAAAAGAGAAGGTCTAGATGGCGAGCAGAGAAAAAGTCATTTATAATGAAAGTCTTGTTGACTACCGACCTGGCGTTAATCAGAGCCATTCTGAGCAACGTTGGAAGTCCAGAGGAGGCCGCAGGTTGTTTCGCCGGAGGCAGCAGCCGAAGATTCCCCGGACAAACTCCTCCCCGCGCAGGGCAAGGCACGCGAAAAACCGGGAGTGGCTCCAGCGAGGTGGGAAACACGGGAACAATCCATCCATGCACTGGCTCCAGGGAGCGCCAACGCGGGTAGCATTTCCCGAGGTCTTCCATGAAACTCCCCGGGGAAAAACGCGACTCCCGATGGAAACGCAGGTAACATTTTAGCTTAACAGCTAGGCCACCCCGTCGTCCACGTCGTCGCTTTCGCCTTTTGCCCGGCAGGGAGCAAGACCAACGGCGTATACAGTCCGGAATTGACTTCAGAAAGGTGGAGCACCATGAAAACTGGTGAATTGTTTATATGAAAATTCTTCCAACTTTAAAAGAGTACATCGGTCATATGTTAAAACTGGTGAAGCACACTGTGTTAAACATTTCATAAATGAGCTTAAAACAAACAAACTTAGGACTATACTGAGCGACAGACGGCATGCCAACCACAACGGCGCCATCTTCTTTTTTTTCGTCGACCTTCGTCGAAGGTCGACCTTCTTTGCTTCCCCAGAAACGTCCCACTGCCAGTGGTTCTATTCGCTGACCGAGGGTACACTCGGCACGGATGCCCTTGTGCACAGCTGGCCCCAGGGGCTGCACAAATATGCGTTTCCCCCAGTGAGCCTACTTGCACAGACACTGTGCAAGGTCAGGGAGGACGAGGAGCAGGTCCAGTTGGTGGCGCCGTACTGGCCCAACCAGACCTGGTTCCCAGAACTTATGCTCCTCACGACAGCCCCTCCTTGGCCGATTCCTCTGAGGAAGGACCTTCTGACTCAGAGACGGGGCACCCTGTGGCACCCGCGTCCAGACCTGTGGTAGCTTCATGTCTGGCCCCTGGACGGGACGTGGAGGTTCTAGGTGACTTACCCTAAGAGGTAGTTAACACCATCACTTCGGCACGTGCACCGTCTACAAGACAGGCTTACGCCTCGAAGTGGAACCTGTTCGTCGAGTGGTGTTCTTCTCGCCGAGAGGACCCCGAAGATGTTCGATCGCGTCTGTGCTTTCCTTCCTGCAACAAGGGTTGGAGCGTAGGCTGTCGCCCTCCACCCTCAAGGTCTATGTTGCTGCTATATCCGCCTATCACGACCATGTAGAAGGTAAGTCGGTTGGGAAGCACGACCTGGTCGTCAGGTTCCTTAGGGGGGCGAGACGGTTAAATCCTCCTCGACCCCCCTCCATACCCTCTTGGGATCTTGCTCTGGTGCTCCGAGCACTCCAGAATGCCCCATTCGAGCCTTTGCAGTCAGCAGAGCTAAAGATTCTATATATGAAGACTTTGCTGTTGGCTGCATTGGCCTCCATCAAGAGGGTAGGGGACCTGCAGGCTTTTTCGGTCGACGAATCGTGCCTAGAGTTCGGGCCGGGTAATACCCACGTGGTACTAAGACCCTGGCCTGGCTATGTGCCCAAGGTTCCTACCACTCCCTTCAGGGACCAGGTGGTGAACCGGCAAGCGCTGCCCCCGGAGGAGGCAGACCCAGCCCTAGCTTTGCTCTGTCCCGTCCGCGCTCTGCGGATCTACATGGATAGAACTCAAAGCTTCAGAACCTCAGATCAGCTCTTTGTCTGTCACGGAGGCCAGCAGAAGGGAAAGGCTGTCTCCAAGCAGAGGATGGCCCACTGGATAGTGGATGCCATCGCCTTGGCTTACCAAGCACAAGGTGTGCCCTGTCCGCTCAGGGTGCGAGCACACTCTACTAGAAGTGTTGCATCCTCCTGGGCGCTGGCACGTGGCACCTCGCTGTCAGACATCTGTAGAGCTGCGGGCTGGGCGACACCCAACACGTTCGCTAGATTCTATAGCCTACATGTAGAGCCGGTCTCCTCCTGTGTTCTCACCTCAAACGGGTAGAAGCACCGAGAGGCCCCGGGTCTTGTCGGCTTGCTGTGCTCCAGCGCTCTTATTCTCCAGAAGCAAACTCTGTGAGTCCTCCATCACCCTCGGTGCCGGACATCACGGAACGTCGAGCATCAGGCCCCTTGCCGCTGAATCCTTGAGAACCGGTAATGGGCTGGGGTTATATGAGTGACCCTGCGGGGATCCCATATATTCTTCCACGGTCGCTCCTACGGGAAGCCCGTGTCTTTCCCTTGGGAGAGCCTTCCTGTCACTGGGACTGAGCCCCCTCCTCCCTTGCGGGCTACGGCTCAGCATTGTACTCCACATAACTCCTTCGGGGTACGATGTGGGCTCCGCAGCGTCCCCCTTCTAGGGCATGCTTTCCCAGTGTTATCCAATAATCACTGAGCAGGGTCATGCAGAACAGCAGTGATGGACTTCCTGGTGTGAGCCCCGTCTCATCAGACTCACACTGGGCACTGGAAGGGGGCAGAGGCCATGGCACTTTGGTAGGGATTCCTATTCGTCGGTACTCTGACGTGGCGTCGAGAGTGACCGACTGAATGGGAACGTCTCGGTTACGTATGTAACCCTCGTTCCCTGAAGGAGGGAACGGAGATGCCACGTCCCGTCGCCATGTCCTCTGCACCCTGCTGGGGTGCCTGTCTACCTACTCAGCTCCTCAGCAAAAGGCTGATTTGATGCAATCACCTGTGTCTCATTTATACCCGCACGGCGTGGCATGAGCACCTGGTGCAATCATTGCATGCCAATGTGCATTGGCTCGTTTTAGTTACACTCAAAGTAGATTGGCTCTCGCGAGCGAGATTCCTATTCGTCGGTACTCCAACGTGGTGTCTCCATTCCCTACTTCAGGGAACGAGGGTTACATACATAACCGAGGCGTTTTTAGTGCCTTCCGGGATGGGAGAACATAACTTGGATCAAGCTTGTTCACAAAGGCCATGAAACCCTCATCCTCCACAACATTGAAGGGCTGCAAATCCTTCACCACCATATTAACAAGAGCCTCATCCAATTCCCTCTGTCTGCCTTTTAAAAGAAGATAAACATAAAAGATGAAACCTACTTTCAGACAGATACATTGAAAAAAAATATAGAAATAGTGCACAGCTATTAAAAGTAAGCCTACAGGTTCATTATTTGGTAACCTTTCTAAACAAACAAGTTATGTTTGGTAAAGTTTATGCTCAGACAGAGACAGATCAAACTGATTATAGAACTACAACAATTAGGAAAACCAAACTGATGTCTTCACTGGTCGATGGTTTAATTTGTAGGCCTATAAATGTTTATCATTTAATACAGTGGCTAAGTTTGTGAAGTGTTATATTTAAATATTCACAGTGAAGCTGTGTTTAACACGATTGGGAGTTGTGATTGGGACTTTAGTTTTTAGGGGTGGTTGACCTATTCAAAACTATGGACTTTCTAAACAGTGTCCCAACACTTTTGTGATTTTATCGGAATTATTTTTCAAACAATGCATACCTTGCTTAGACGGCCCAGCAGTGTCAGTAGCAGACCTAGGTACAGGGGAATGTTACCATCCTCTGCACCCTCCAAAGGCAGGTTGAGTGCTCCTCAAATGGCACATCATGCACTGTAAAAAATATTTAAAAATTAAGTTACCTGGTTGCCTTAAAATTCATTGAAATTTAAAATTTGAGTTAATACAATGAACATTTTTGAGAATTGAGAATCACCCTTTATTCAAATAGTATTAAAAGATTTTGTAAGCATATTGCGTAATTGTTTTATTTATTATAATGCAGTGAGACATGCCAAATTGCAAAAATGATTTATCACAACATTTTTTTATTATTATTATTTATGTGGTTCAGATACAATAATATTTGAGTTTCTATTTATTAAACCCATTTTCATTGTATTAACTGTGTTTTTTATTTCAATGAACTCAACATTTTAAGGCAACCAGGTCACTTACTTTTTTAAGTTAAACCAACAATATTTTTTACAGTGTGGATGATGTATTGTTGCAGAAGGCTAGCTGCCTATCACAATACACACAAATCACTTTATTTGGATTCCTAATCTTCTTCTCTGTCCGCTTCTTTGTCTATCTCAACCATTACAATAGGATTGATTTTCCAAATATATAATAGATTAATTTAAACATTTTTATTATTTGTATTATGCCCCCACAGTCCCAAGCTCTGGACTACCGTCCCTATTGAAGTCAAGTCACCTTAATTTATATAGTGCTTTTTACAACACAGATTGCTTCAAAGCAGCTTTACAGCGATGACAGAAGTTCAATTTAGTTTTTGATGAAAAGTCTTTGATTAATTTCTTTGTAAAAATGTATTAGTTATTTAATTTGGTGACATTTAAACAACACCATCTTCAATTAAAACAGAAAACCCCCAATGTGTTCCGGTCCCCATCCACACGGCAGCAGCATTTGGTGGCCCGAGAACGCAAACCATGAAATAGGTTTGAAATAGTTTTGAAACTATACCATCATCATCATCCATCATCAACTCCTAAAAAGGCGAATCTGTGAAAATGCAGATGGCATGTATGCAAGCATTACGTGTTCAGCCTATAGGCAGGCGTGTTTGAATACATATGTCATATATGTCACATATCTAATTTATTTTCCCAAATCTTAATTTACGTCTCTCACAGGGGATTACATGTTTCTTCCTTTTGTTTGCTTTTAATTAGGAGTAGCCTATATTTGCATCATTTACTGTGGTAAAGTAGAAAGCGGTGTAGGACAGATACATTTTACTTTAAATTCTATTTAACAGTTTGTGCTTGTTTTTAGACTTAAGGTGCGTCAAGTTTATGTGTATAGCGCATTTCATACACGTCGGATATTTTTAGTTTTGCTTTCTCTCGCAGCGCATAATCAAACAAAGTCTAAAGTTCTTGACCCTGCGGAAGATAAGTTCACTCTTCACATCTTTTACTACAAGTGTCAGTTTTGGAACATCAGGAGAAAACATGAATATATTAGAAAAGCGATGCTCTCTTTCCTGCTCGTGTCCCACATCCCTTTCAGTGCAAATTGGCTTATGATGCACCTCTGTGGGGAAATATAAAATTAATATTTTTTTAACTAATATTTAACTTATATTATTTATATTACCATTATTTACTGATATTTATTTAAATGTTTTACAGGATGTAGTATGTTGTTTCACTGACAGAAATAGGCTACTAAAATAAACTAAATATTTTTTATTTTCAAAATATAGGCTATATAATTGATATATAGGCTATATATACACTCACCTAAAGGATTATTAGGAACACCATACTAATAATGTGTTTGACCCCCTTCAGAATTGCCTTAATTCTACGTGGCATTGATTCAACAAGGTGCTGAAAGCATTCTTTAGAAATGTTGGCCCATATTGATAGGATAGCATTTTGCAGTTGATGGAGATTTGTGGGATGCACATCCAGGGCACGAAGCTCCCGTTCCACCACATCCCAAAGATGCTCTATTGGGTTGAGATCGGGTGACTGTGGGGGCCATTTTAGTACAGTGAACTCATTGTCATGTTCAAGAAACCAATTTGAAATTATTCGAGCTTTGTGACATGTGCATTATCCTGCTGGAAGTAGCCATCAGAGAATGGGTACATGGTGGTCATAAAGGGATGGACATGGTCAGAAACAATGTTCAGGTAGGCCGTGGCATTTAAACGATGTCCAATTGGCACTAAGGGGTCTAAAGTGTGCCAAGAAAACATCCCCCACACCATTACACCACCACCACCAGCCTGCACAGTGGTAACAAGACATGATCGATCCATGTTCTCATTCTGTTTACGCCAAATTCTGACTCTACCATCTGAATGTCTCAACAGAAATCGAGACTCATTAGACCAGGCAACATTTTTCCAGTCTTCAACTGTCCAATTTTGGTATAGCTTGTGCAAATTGTAGCCTCTTTTTCCTATTTGTAGTGGAGATGAGTGGTTCCCGGTGGGGTCTTCTGCTGTTGTAGCCCATCCCTCTCAAGGTTGTGGCTGTACAAATGCTTTGCTGCATACCTTGGTTGTAACGAGTGGTTATTTCAGTCAAAGTTGCTCTTCTATCAGCTTGAATCAGTCGGCCCATTCTCCTCTGACCTCTAGCATCAACAAGGCATTTTCGCCCACAGGACTGCCGCATTCTGGATGTTTTTCCCTTTTCACACCATTCTTTGTAAACCCTAGAAATGGTTGTGTGTGAAAATCCCAGTAACTGAGCAGATTGTGAAATACTCAGACTGGCCCAACTGGCACCAACAACCATACCACGCTCAAAATTGCTTAAATCACCTTTCTTTCCCATTCTGACATTCAGTTTGAAGTTCAGACATTCTGATTGTCTTGACCAGGACCACACCCCTAAATGCATTGAAGCAACTACCATGTGATTGGTTGATTAGATAATTGCATTAATGAGAAATTGAACAGGTGTTCCTAATAATCCTTTAGGTGAGTTTGTATAATATATGTATATATGTGTGTGTGTGTGTGTGTGTGTGTGTGTACCCACCCCCAACCACCGTGCCACTGCCAGTAGTTGGTCCATTACCACTGCGGTGGTAAAAATCTTCCACCGTCACAGCCCTAGGCTATATTTTGTTCTCCCTTCACTTTCTTTAATGTGACATGTTGTTTGAATTTCCAAGATGCATTCTTGCCCTGGCTCTGTTGCTCTGGCTCCATCTCTACCTCTAGCTCCCACTGCTCCCCTTCCGACTCCATTGTGACTGATTACGCAAACCGCACATTTTTTTCGTTTTCATATTGGGGCTTCTGGGAAATGCATTGAGTTACCTTAATTTAATTAGAGAGTGAATAAACTCGTGAAACAGAGAAGTATCGCCACGTAATCCACTGATTCAACAATGTAACTTTATTCTAAATACCAACTATTTAAATTGTAACTGTAACGGAACATTTTAAAGATTTATTTATTAAGGATTTTAAAGCTTATTGGTATGACTTTTAAATAGGCTATTTATATTAATTTTAACAAAGTGCCTATTAATGATTGATTTACTAAAATTATACATTTGTAATTGATTAAGAGGTATAATAATTACATAAATGATACCTAAATCATTCAAAATTATTATTATAAATAAGCATTGTTAAAAGCCAGACACTTTTATCTTTAAAACCATTTGCTGTGTAGTGACCTTTTAATTTGGAGTAGAAAAAGGGGAGTTACTTTACTGCATCAGAGGTGTGTCACTTTGCTCACAGCTGATTGGTCCAATTTCAGTTTGAGAGCTCTTATCCAGAACATAACCTGCCCTGGAGCAGGTTAACCGTGGAGCGTAATTTATTATGGAGATGAACGCTGTTTAAAGCCAAATCCATCATGGTGCCAGCGCCTTTGGCTTTTAAAGGGAATGGGAGATGACACTCTGAAAGACTATCCAGTGTTATTTTACATTTAATTACTTTCATTTCTGTAGCATTTCTATTTCTATTATTTTCTATTGCTTGCATTTTTTTTTTTATTACTAATGTTTTACGTGTTGTTTTATGAAAATAATACTTTGCATTGAAGAAAAGTAGATTTTTAGGTTAACGCTTTAGATTACTTAGAATTACTTATAAGATTACTTATTTAGATTAGCGTACTGCATAAGAAAAACTAATTTACAGCATAACTTTTGGTAATTATAGTGTAACTATAAAGTATGTATCAGTAGTTATAAGGGAACAATATTTAATATTTGGGAATTTTGGGTAACTACCAGGAAAATGAACAAATTAATTATACTGCAAGTATTTTTTTAATTAAGGGTAATTATCTGTGTAGTTACAGGGTAAGTGGTGCTTGTTATTCCATGTATTACAGGGTAAGTATGAATCTATGGGCTGTAAATTAAATTGATGTTTGTTACCCTTGTTTCATGTAGTTACAGGGTAAATACAATAAGAACACATACACAATCTGATATCACTCAGAAACATTTATTTGAAAAACAGATTTATGACACTTTTTGTCATTTATTCATTTTCAAAATAAACTTTTCATTTCAAATACTAACGTCCTGACAGAAAGAAGCATGTTTTGTTCTTTTTGTTTCTCTTGGCTTCTCCTCCTGTTCCTCTTCTTTTCATTATTTCCACTGAAGGAATCCCATGTCTTTTGATATTCTGTATTCATATTTATTAAAAGAAAAAGTACACCCAGAAATGCTCTCATAATTGACTTATCTTTTCGCTTCAACCAGCTGTTACAATGCATGAGTAAAGAGCAAAGTGAAGCTTCAAGCTTTCATGACGTTTCATGACTGGTGTCTCTGTATTCCTGTCTTAAATCATTGCTATTATCATATATAGTATGTTATTGTGTGTATACTGTTGGAAGCATTTAAAAAATTAAAAATTAAAACTGATGGCATCCGACATCCGCGTGACCGTGTCAGACAGTTTCTCTGTGTGCTCACGTCGCACTTCAAGTTACAACAAACGTGAACTTGAACATTTAAAATATTGGTATTTTTCTTACAAACACTTATTTCACTTCAGAATACATTGATTTATCCATTGGGATTGTATGGATTACTGTAGTTATTGCTGTATGTGCTGTTTGATGCTTCAACTTTTAGGAACCCAAATTAGTTTTCTTTAGAGGAGATTATTTATTTTTCTGTGTTCATCTGAAGAAAGAAAGTTGTATACCTCTCAGATGGCATGAGGGTGAAAGACGAGTAAACGGTGAGGACATTTCTGGGTGTACTGTATTTTTGTTTAATACAGAATACAGAATAGCTAGAGACATAGGATTCCTTTTTAAGATTCATCTGTGGCAAGGATGAAAAAGAAGAGGAACAAGAGGAGAATGAAGCCAAGCAAGAGAAACAAATAAGTGTTTTAATTGAAATTGTTTTTTTTTTTTTAAATTAAGGTTTCTGCGTGATATCAGCTTGTGTACGTGTTTTATTGTACTTACCTTGTAACTACATGAAATAAACAAACACCACTTTAATTTACAGCTTGCAGATTCATACTTACCCTGTAACTACACGGATAATTACCCTTAGTTAAAAAATACTTACAGTATAAATAATTTGTTAATTTTCCTGGTAGTTCCTCCTTTATTCCCCAAATATTACATATTGTTATCTTATACCTACACATGCATACTTTATAGTTACACTATAATTACTGAAAGTTATGCTGTAAATTTTTTATTTTTTTATAATTATGCAGTACTCTCTGGGCTGTAATCTAAAGCATTACCATTTTTTGTTTGTTTATGCTGTCAATTATAGTTTTTAGAAAGAAAATCGAAATCTACAAAAATCGGTATGGGCAGATCAAATCGCATCTCAGTACGTCTCTACTTTTTTCTTTTAATACATAATACATTTTCATTAGTTTAAAAAAAAAAAAAGTTATAAGAGACAATAAAAACAACTTTCTGCATCAAAACCACTCCTTTTTTTTTTTTTTTTTTTAAGTAAACAAATTTGCGACAGCTGAATGTAGCATTTTTGACAAGCCAAACATGTCAGTCTCTGAGTAAAATGTAGAGTGTTTCTCAAACGAGGGCTACATCCTACCAAGACTGCTTCTTTCCTAGTCCAGTCCTACTGAGGTGTGTAGGCTTGATTCCTCCTCAGCAATTAAATGCTAGAATGAAACTGTCACAGACACGTCATCCAGTCACAGCGCACACCCTCACCAGAGTATTGATCACGATCGCCTGCATCCCATCAGCACCGCAATCACCCACAGCACAAAAAACACTCTCCCACACACAGTCACTGTCTGGTCTCGTTAGCACAAAGGAACTTACCTCTCTGCTTACCTCAAAGACTCTAGACGATCTACTTACCCTAACCTGTGTCTCTCCAAGCCTCCTTTTTGTCTCCTCGTATTCCGTGTACTCCTGAGTCTCCAGAGATCAAAGTCTGTCTTCCACCTGCAACACCTGCAAGTATAAGGATTGGTTACCATCAAGATATCCTCATCAGACTCCCATATCACTCACCTGTACTCCTGCACTTACCCACTGGTTGTTCAATAAACATCACTATAACTTGTACTCTTGTCTCTCTCCCTTCTGTACTGTAACAGAAGACCGGACCGCAACCGCAGAACACCAGCATGAGCACCCCGCACCCCACCAGCACCTCCACCAGCGATCACTTCCGCAAACACCGTCGCCACTCCTTCGCCACTCGTCTACGCCAGTCCCATGGCCAAACCGGCGCCCTTCTCTGGTTCGGCAGAGGATTGCAACGGGTTCATTCTACAGTGTTCGCTGGTCCTGGAGATGCAACCGCACCTGTATCCCGACGATCGATCCAAGTTGGCCTTTATTCTCTCACAACTGAATGGCAAGGCACTTTGCTGGGCTGAAACCCTGTGGACCCAGAACAGTCCCATAATGCAGTCTCTTTCGAGTTTTTTCACACATTTCAAGGAGGTCTTCAGAAAACCTGCCTGGGATGCTTCTATCGGTGAGCAATTGTACCACTTGAAACAAAATGATATGTCTGTAAATGAGTATGCCCTCCAGTTCAGAACATTGGCTGCCACCAGCGGATGGAATGAACAGGCCCTGCTGACCACCTATCATCAGAGATTGGATCCCCATGTGTGGTTGCATCTTGCTGCATACGAGGACACCATCGGGCTAGAACGCTTCATCCAGCTATCCATCTGCTTCACCAATCATATGCAGTTGTGTCTCAAAGAGCACCAGGGCCAGCCCCTATTTCCTTCTACCCTCCACCGACCAGAATCCGTCAGCCCTCCAGAACCAGTTCCTGAACCTATGCAGCTCGAGAACACGTGCCTCACTGCACGACAGAGGTGGCTGACTCAGGGTCTTTGCATTTATTGTGGTTCCTCTGAGCACTTCATGTCCAAGTGTCCCATCCGCCCTCCACATCCCATGGTGAGTGCCATAATTCCCTCTATCCATAAAATGAAACCACTCACCACTATTGTGAACCTAACTGCTGCTGATATCGTCCTTCCAGTTTGTGCCCTACTTGACTCTGCACAGCTTCATCTCTGGCGCCCTCTGCTGTCAGCTCAGACCGTTACACCTTCTACCTACCAAATCCATTCAGTAACGGGGTTACTACTGGTTACATCTACTGTACATCTACTGGTTCTGGAGGATTCCACCACTGACGTGATCTTAGGGTGCCCATGGTTAGAGCAGCACAACCCTGTCATCTCTTGGAAAACTGGCGAGATCCTGAAGTGGGGTGATAGCTGCTTCTTGAACTGTTTCTCCTCTCTCCCAGTTCCCTCTAGTCCACGTTCCACGGAGTTACCGGTGTGTGCAACATCCATTGAGAGCCCGGTCGAGAACCTTTCGGTGGATATCCCTCCATGCTACGCCCCCTTCAGCAACGTCTTCTGACCCAAGCAAGCCTCCAAGCTGCCTTCCCATCGGCCATGGGACTGCGCCATCGATCTGTTTCCGGGTGAGTCAGTGCCCCGTGGTAAGATATACCCACTGTCACTACCGGAGGAGAAGGCCATGGAAGAATACATCAAGGAGGCACTCGACCAGGGATACATCCATCCGTCTACTTCCTGCTGCTTCCAGTTTCTTCTTTGTGGAGAAAAAGGATGGAGGCTTGCGGCCCTGTATCGACTACCGACCACTCAACAAGATCACCATGAAATTCCATTATCCCCTTCCTCTTGTCCCAACAGCGCTGGAACATCTCCGTGGTGCCACTGTCTTCACCAAGTTGGACCTCTGCAGCGCCCTATAACCTCATCCGGATACGTGAGGGGGACGAGTGGAAGACAGCCTTTGTGACCCCTACTGAGCACTATGAGTATCTCATCATGCCATATGGACTGGTCAACGCCCCCTCAGCATTCCAGGACTTCATACATAAGGTACTCCGGGAGTTCCTCCATAGGTCCATTTTGGTGTATATTGACGACATCCTGATTTACTCCCGGAGTATGGCCGAACATTGCCACCATGTTGCAGAGGTCCTGCAACGCCTGAGGGATTTCCAACTATACCTCAAAGCCGAGAAGTGCTCCTTCCATCAGCCCTCAGTGCAGTTCCTTGGTTATAACAATAGCAGTGGCATCCATGTAAGGTCCATCCGTTAGCCCAAGAACGGAATCTAATGGCCTGGTCGAAGGACTTCTGCATGTAAGCCTTTTCAGCATTTCTGTTAAATTCACTTAATTTATGGTTATCGAATTTTAAATCTGACTCCATGAATAATTTTATACGACTCCAATTCTTTGTAACTTTGTTATATTTGTAACTAAACAGCTGATCCTAAGTTTAGTTGTGATTTAATTTAGATCATTGATTTCTCTTAGTACCTCTTAATTTCAAATATTCGTTCCTCCATGGGACCCGGAGTCGCTCAGAGGATAATGCTCGCGATTAAAATTACATTACCTCACGGACGCAAATTAGTCAGTTCTGATATTACAGAGGATTGCAGAGTGAACTATTTTACCTTTAAGTGAGTCACACATGTTTACTCATAACAGAAAGTGTAATTTTAGCAATGGTCATGAGAGCTGCAACTTGTTAATAACAGTGACAGTCAGAAATCGGATTGCCCCTCATGCTTAGCACCATGCTCCGGTCATGGGGTCCTCGGTATGAATCTGCCCTGACAGAAAGATTTACGGAAACTCCTACAAACTCCTCATGCAACACTACTAGAAAAAATTATTTCAGAAAGATACAGAATAAATCAAGATTAACATTTATTTTGGCCAGACAGAACTTAAATAACATAATTAAACATGAATCCATGGTACATAACTTTCAGCATAAAAATATAAAATACAATTACCAAGTAATATGAAAATGTTTCAAAGAGTCATTATCTGGCACAATACATACAGTGTGTGCCTCTTAGGACACTGACACAACACTGCATGGGGGTCTTCTTCTACAAAATGTTCCCAAATGGCAGCCCTGCTACCCTTCCTTAAATACCCAGACCAGAACAAAGGGTTGTAAATATTTGCAACACAAACACCTAGTTTGGGGGAGAGGATCAGATATCTTTGAAGAGACCACTTAAAAAGGAGAACACCACTCTCATATGTTTTAATCTTTCTCATCCTACCAGTGACTACAGTGAAGTTGAGACCATTTTACCAATCGCTCTGTGACCTTTAAAAAGACACCAGACATGAAAGGGATAAAACAATAGATTCACAAGATACCTGCATACTGTGATTTGAATCACAGAAGGGGGGAAAGGGAGGGGGAGGAGGTAGAGAGGGGGAGAAGGTTTTGGTCAGGACGGTGTCCTACAGTTTCTCTGTGAGATCTCTCCAGATTGAGTTTTATTGTTTTAATGCAGGGCGCTGGATCTCAGCTTTTGTCTTAGCAGTAAAACCGCTCCTTACATCCAGATGGGCGAGGGGAAGGTGGAAGCCATCCGCAACTGGCCCACACCCACAACCATCAAAGAACTCCAACGATTCCTAGGATTTGCAAACTTCTACTGCTGTTTCATCCAGGACTACAGTGTCATCTCATATCCCCTGACTCATCTCCCAATAAGCCCAAGTCTCTGTCCTGGAACCCCGAAGCCACCCAAGCCTTCAAGACCCTGAAAGGAGACTTTACTTCAGCATCCCTGCTTGTGCATCCAGACCCTTCTAAACCTTTCGTCGTAGAGGTAGATGCCTCGACCACAGGAGTGGGAGCCGTCCTGTCACAGCAGCAGGGGACCCCAAGTAGACTCCATCCATGTGCCACCTTCTCCCGCAAGCTCAACCCGGAGGAGGTAAACTATGACATCGGCAACCAGGAGCTTCTCACCATCAAGCTGGCCTTGGAAAAGTGGAGGCATTGGTTAGAGGGTTCCCAGCATCCATTTCTAGTTTTAACAGATCATAAGAACCTCAAATACCTTAGAGATGCCAAGCGGCTGAACCCCTGCCAGGCCCGCTGGGAATTGTTCTTCATACGGCTCAACTTGACCATTTCCATGAACAAAATGGCACCGCCGTGTTCAGTCACCGTTCAGGTCGCTCCGCGAAGACTGTGCTTTTATTTACTATTTTACTTTCTTTTACTCTCAATTTTTACAAACTTATCAACTGCACTGATCTGCTATGACAGCAAAACTCTTTTGGACATTGGTTACCTTTACACTGGACTGTTTCAGGACACTTTCGCCGATCCTCTGTGGCCATCTGAGATTCTTCGAACGCCGAGTTGAACAATGGCCAGACGAGTCGGCGGCGAAGAATCAAGAAACACCGTGGGAAACGCGCTGGTATCCGCAACAGACTGAGGAAAAGGGCATTCAGCCCTCCTCTCTCCTCTTTTCTGTGGTCGTCGCGACCGCTGTTTACATTCCACCACAGGCAGACACAGGGCTGGCTTTATCTAGCCTTCATAATGTTACCAGCGGCTTCATAATCAAACACCCCTATGCTGCTTTCATCGTCGCGGGCGATTTCAACAAAGCAAAACTAAAGAAAGTCTTGCCAAACTTTCACCAGCATGTCTCCTGTCCTACACGAGGAGCAAACACGCTGGATCATTGCTACTCTCCGTTTAAGAATGCCTATAAAGTGTGGTCACTTCCAGCTTTTGGCAAATCGGATCATGCCGCCATTTTCCTCACACCTGAATACAAACAAAGGCTCGTTCAGGAACCCCCGGTGAGGCGGGAAGTTAAGCGTTGGTCACCCTACTCAGAGACCGCGCTACAGGCAGCTCTGGATGATGTTGACTGGGACATGTTCCGAGCGAGTTCAGCTGACGTAAACGAGTTCACGGATGTGGTGCTTTGCTTCATCAACACGCTTACAGAGCAAGCCACGCAAACAATAACAATAATGTCTTTCTCAAATCAGAAACCGTGGGTGGACAATTCAGTCCGCGCTGCAGTGAACACACGCACTGCCGCTTACAACGCCGGTCTCCTATCGGGGAACATGACTGAATACAGATCGTCCTGCTATGCTCTCAGACACGCAGTTAAAGCTGCAAAGCTCCGTTATAAGGATCGCGTGGAGTCTCATTTCCAACTCAACGACTCGCGGCGCATGTGGCAGGGTCTGAGGTCCATCTGCTCTTTTGGATCTAAATCCTCTGCAGAGGTGAGAGCTGATCCGTCGCTTGTGAATGAGTTAAACTCTTTCTATGCTCGCTTTGATTGTAACCGCAGCAACGCGACTCCGCCAAGTGGCGCGTCAGAGGGAATTACTCAGAGCAGCAACAACCACGTGATCTCTGTCTCAGAGAATGAAGTTCGGAGGGCACTCAAGCGTGTGGACGTCAGGAAAGCTGCTGGGCCAGATGGTATTTCAGGCCGTGTTCTGCGGTCCTGTGCTGATCAGCTCGCCAGGTTGTTTACATCTATCTTTAATGAGTCCCTCGCTACATCTGTGGTCCCCACCTACTTCAAAAAATTCACCATCATCCATGTCCCTAAGAACAATAAACCCTCTTGCCTAAATGACTATCGTCCAGTGGCTCTCACATCTATAGTCATGAAGGTCTTTGAGAGACTCATTAAAAACACCATTTGCGCCTTCATTCCTGACACTTTGGACCCTCTTCAGTTTGCCTATCGTCCCAATAGATCGACTGAAGATGCCATCTCTCATGTCCTCCACTCCTCCCTCACTCACATCGACAGCAAAAGTGGGAACTACGTAAGGCTGCTATTTATTGACTATAGCTCAGCCTTTAACACCATAGTTCCCACTAAGCTAACCACCAAACTCCTGGATCTCGGCCTGAATCCTTCTCTCTGCCACTGGATTGAGGACTTTGTCACTGGCAGACCTCAGGTGGTGAGAATAGGCCAGTCCACCTCCTCCTCCATCACCCTGAGTGTGGGAGCTCCACAGGACTGTGTCCTGAGTCCCCTGCTCTACTCTCTCTACACGCATGACTGTTTGTCCATACACAGCTCCACCTCTATCATCAAATTTGCTGATGATACTGTTGTCCTGGGCCTCATTTCCAACAACAATGAGACGGCATACTTGGACGAGGTGGAACATCTAACATCATGGTGCCAGGACAACTGTCTCTCTCTGAATGTTGGCAAGACCAAAGAAATGATTGTAGACTTCAGGAAGAGACAGCAACGGACATACTCCCCCCCTCATGATCAGCGGGTCACCAGTAGAGAGAGTGAGCAGCTTCAAGTACCTGGGTGTAAACATCTCCAAGGACCTGACCTGGACTGCTCACATTCAGACACAGGTGAAAAAAGCCAGGCAAAGACTGTACCACCTGCGCCAGCTGAGGAAATTCAGGGTTTCACCAGCTATCCTGAAAACTTTCTATTTAGGGGCGATAGAAAGTGTATTAACATCACAGCGTGGTATGGGAGCAGCACCAGTCATGACTGCAAAGCCGTGCAAAGAGTTGTGCGCTTATCCGAGCGTATCTCAGGGTCAGCTCTCCCGTCTCTGCAGGACGTCTACACCAAACGCTGCAAAGGTAGAGCTACTAAAATCATCAAGGACTCTAATCACCCTGCAAACCCTCATTTCACGCTGCTGCCATCTGGTAAGCGCTTCCGAAGCCTGATGGCCAAAACTGAGAGACTCAGGAGGAGCTTCTTCCCCCAGGCCATCAGACTCCTGAACTCAGTCACTTAACATCACGTGACTTCACTTCAGGATAAACATCGATACACTGACATTGCACTGCACTTTCTGTTCTGTTCTCGTTGTTACTGTGTAACAACCTTTTATAAACCTGTTTGCACATTATACTTATTAAGTATTCCTGAGCCCATGTTGTGATTTCCATTACAGTAGCATTCCTGTATGTAATGCAGTGGATAAACTAAGGGCCAGAAGATCACGGGCATCCAGCATGGTTTTCCGGCCTTGACCCTTACGCACAGAGATTGTTCCAGATTCTCTGAATCTTTGGATGATATTATGCACTGTAGATGATGATAACTTCAAATTCTTTGCAATTTTTTCTCTGAGAAACTCCTTTCTGATATTGCTCCACTATCTTTCGCCGCAGCATTGGGGGAATTGGTGATCCTCTGTCCATCTTGACTTCTGAGAGACACTGCCACTCTGAAAGGCTCTTTTTATACCCAATCATGTTGCCAATTGACCTAATGAGTTGCAAATTGGTCCTCCAGCTGTTCCTTATATGTACATTACATTTTTCTGGGCTCTTATTGCTACCTGTCTCAACTTTTTTGGAATGTGTAGCTCTCATGAAATCCAAAATGAGCCAATATTTGGCATGACATTTCAAAATGTCTCACTTTCAACATTTGATATGTTATCTATATTCTATTGTGAATAAAATATAAGTTTACGAGATTTGTAAATTATTGCATTCCTTTTTTTATTCACAATTTGTACAGTGTCCCAACTTTTTTGGAATCGGGTTTGTAATACAGATAAACAAATGATAAAGCTTGGGCTGCTGAATATTCAATCCCTTTCCCCAAAAGCGCTTACTGTGTACTGGTTGCAGATAAAGTACTAATTGTTGGTGATTTTAATATCCATGTAGACAATGAAAAAGACGCATTGGGATTGGCATTTAGGGACATTCTACACTCACCTAAAGGATTATTAGGAACACCATACTAATACTGTGTTTGACCCCCTTTCGCCTTCAGAACTGCCTTAATTCTACGTGGCATTGATTCAGGTGCTGAAAGCATTCTTTAGAAATGTTGGCCCATATTGATAGGATAGCATCTTGCAGTTGATGGAGATTTGTGGGATGCACATCCAGGGCACAAAGCTCCCATTCCACTACATGCCAAAGATGCTCTATTGGGTTGAGATCTGGTGACTGTGGGGGCCATTTTAGTACAGTGAACTCATTGTCATGTTCAAGAAACCAGTTTGAAATTATTCGAGCTTTGTGACATGGTGCATTATCCTGCTGGAAGTAGCCATCAGAGAATGGGTACATGGTGGTCATAAAGGGATGGACATGGTCAGAAACAATGCTCAGGTAGGCCGTGGCATTTAAACAATGCCCAATTAAAATCAAATCACCTTTATTTATATAGTGCTTTTAACAAGTCCAATTGTTTCAAAGCAGCTTCACATTGTTAACAGGAAAATAATGCAACAGAATTTGTACAGCCGTTCTGGTGAAACGGTGATGTTATCCAGCTAATTTCAAGTATCATATAGTGTCAATGCGGGCAGATCGGTAATATAGATGAAATTTAGGTGTCCCCAACTGAGCAAGCCAAAAGCCAGAGGCAACGGTGGCAAGGAACCAAAACTCCTTCAGGGTCAGAATGAAGAAAAAAAAAAACCTTGGGAGAAACCAGGCTCAGTCGGGGTGCCAGTTCTCCTCTGGCCGACGAACAAACAGTGTATGATTATAATTCTGGCAACATAGCAGGTCTTAATTCATATTAGGTAAATAGATATTCGTAAGATTATTCGAAAGATTGGAGTCATCACGCCGAAGACGGGTTTAATGAGGATGTCGTGTCAATGCAGCATTTACGGGGGGAGTTTATTTTTTACATGCTCTCTGCAGACATTTCAGGGATGCGTTGGTCATGTCCAGGCACTGGTCCACCATCTGATCTGGATACGGCCCGGATCCGGCTGACTGCAGTAAACCTCGGGACAAACAGAGAGACTAACATTAGCGTAATGCCATTCTTCTTATGATGTAACGAGTACATCAGGTGTTATGGGAAGTGTTGCCGGTTCCAGCTGACCTAGTTAATGCAGCCTAACAATCATTTACTGATTTGAATAATAGAAATTGATAATGTTTTATGTGTATGCCATAGTAAAGAGATGTGTTTTTAGTCTAGATTTAAACTGACAGAGTGTGTCTGCTTCCCGAACAATGCTAGGAAGACTGTTCCAGAGTTTAGGCACTAAATAGGAAAAGGATCGACCGCCTGCAGTTGATTTTGATATTCTAGGTATTATCAACCGGCCAGAGTTTTGAGACCGCAATAGACGTGATGGAGTATAATGCGCTAAGAGTTCGCTCAAGTACTGGGGAGCTAAACCATTTAGTGCTTTGTAAGTAATAAGCAAGATTTAAAAATTTATACGATGTTTAATAGGGAGCCAGTGCAGTGTTGACAGAACCGGGCTAATATGGTCATACTTCCTTGTTCTAGTAAGAGCTCAAGCTGCTGCGTTTTGGACCAGCTGGAGTTTGTTTATTAAGCGAGCAGGGCAACCACCCAGTAAAGCATTACAGTAATCTAGCCTTGAGGTCATGAACGCATGAATTAACTGTTCAGCATTTTGCATCGAAAGGATGTGCCGTAATTTAGATATATTTTTAAGATGGTGGAATGCAGTTTTACAGATGTTAGAAACGTAGCTTTCAAATGAAAGATTGGTATCAAAGAGCACACCCAGGTTCCTCACTGACGACGAGGGCTTGACAGAGCAGCCATCGAGTGTTAGACAGTATTCTAGGTTACTACTTGCAGAGTTTTTTTTGTCCAGTAATTAAAAATTCATTTTTTTCTGAATTAAGTTGCAGGAAATTACTAGACATCCAGTGCTTTATATCAGCTATGCATTCCGTTAATCTTGTGAATTGATAAGTTTCGTCAGGGCGTGAAGAAATATAGAGCTGAGTGTCGTCAGCATAACAGTGAAAACTAATGCCATGCTTCCTAATGATATCTCCCAGTGGTAACATCTACAGGGTGAAGAGCAACGGTTCTAGCACTAAGCCCTGCGGTACTCCATACTGAACTTGTGATCGGTGTGACATCTCTTCATTTACTGCTACAAACTGATAACGGTCAGATAAGTTTGATTTAAGCCATGCCAATGCAGTTCCACTAACGCCAACATAATTTTCGAGTCTATTCAAAAGAATGTTGTGGTCGATAGTATCGAATGCAGCGCTAAGATCGAGTAACACTAATAGAGAGATACAACCACGATCGGATGATAAGAGTAAATCATTTGTAACTCTGATGAGAGCAGTCTCAGTACTATGATACGGTCTAAATCCTGACTGGAAATCCTCACAGATACCCTTTCTTTCTAAAAAGGAACATAATTGTGAAGACACTGCCTTTTCCAGTATTTTTGACAGGAAGGGTTTGAGATTTGAGATCGGCCTATAATCTGTAGGATCAAGTTGAGGTTTTTTAATAAGTGGTTTGATAATAGCCAACTTAAAAGTTTTCGGTACATATCCTAATAACAAAGATTAGTTAATGATATTAAGAAGAGGATCTATGACCTCTGGTAGCATCTCTTTTAATAGCCTAGTCGGTATAGGGTCGAGCATACATGTTGTTGATTTAGATGATTTAACGAGTTTAGCCAATTCTTCCTCTCCTATAGCGGTGAATGAATGTAATTTTTTCTCAGTGACACAACAATGCTCTGTCTGATGTGATACTGTAGTAGACGGCTGCATGGTTATAATTTTCTTCCTAATATTATCGATCTTACACGTAAAGAAATTCATAAAGTCATTACTGCTGTGTTGTTTACAACCATCAGAAGTAGAAGCTTTATTTTTGGTTAACTTAGCCACTGTATCAAATAAATACCTAGGGTTGTGTTTGTTTTCTTCTAAGAGAGTCGAGAAATAAGCAGATCTAGCAGTTTTTACGGCCTTTCTGTATGCGATCATGCTCTCTTTCCATGAATTTACGAAAAACCTCTAATTTTGTTTTCTTCCAGCTGCGCTCCATTTTTCTGGCTGCTGTTTTAAGGGCCCGGGTGTGCTCGTTGTACCACGGCGTTGGACTATTTTCTTTAATCTTCTTTAAGTGCCGAGGAGCAACTGTGTCTAAAGTGCTGGAAAAAAGAGAGTCAATAGTTTCTGTTGCAAAATCGAGTTCCTCTAGGTTATCTGGGATGCTGAGGAGATGAAACTGATGAGGAAGATTATTTAAAAAGCAATTTTTAGTGGCGGCAGTGATAGTTCTGCCATATTTGAAGCGAGGGGACGGCTTTGCAGCCTTAGCTAAATTAAGTATACATGATACTAGGTAATGATCTGAGATGTCGTCGCTCTGCTGCAGAATTTCAACGGTATCAACATTTATTCCATGTGACAATATTAGGTCTAGAGTATGATTAAGGCGATGAGTGGGTCCTGACACGTGTTGCCTTACTCCAATAGAGTTTAGAATGTCTCTAAATGCTAATCCCAATGCGTCTTTTCATTATCTACATGGATATTAAAATCACCAACAATTAGTACTTTATCTGCAGCCAGTACTAACTCTGATAGAAAGTCAGCAAATTCTTTGATAAAGTCTGTATTGTGCCCTGGTGGCCTGTATACAGTAGCCAGCACAAATGTCAAACAGGATTTATCAATTACACTACATAATGCTACATAAAGCACCAAAACTTCAAAATAATTATATTTGAAACTAGACTTCTGAGTAATACTGAAGATATTATTATAAATTACAGCAACCCCTCCCCCTTTACCTTTCAGATGCGGCTCGTGTTTATAACAATAATCTTGTGGGGTGGACTCATTTAAAGTAATGTAGTCGTCAGGTTTTAGCCAGGTTTCTGTCAAACAGAGCACATCTAGATTATTATCTGTAATTATATCATTAACAATAAGCGCTTTTGGGGAAAGGGATCGAATATTCAGCAACCCGAGCTTTATCATTTGATCATCTGTATTATACTAGAGAGAAGAGCAGCACCACTCCAAGAAGGATGGATGCCGTCCCTCTTCAAGAAGTCAGGTCTGCCCCAAAAGCTTTTCCAATTGTCTATGAACCCTATGTTATTTTGCGGACACCACTTAGACAACCAGCCATTGAGTGATGATAGTCTGCTAAGTATCTCATCACTCTTTTTAACAGGGAGAGGGCCAGAACAAAAAACTGCATCTGCCATTGTACTTGCGAGTTCACACACCTCTTTAATGTTAATTTTGGTGATCTCCGACTGGCGAAGTCGAACATCGTTAGTGCCGACGTGAATAATAATCTTAGAGAATTTTGGCACTAAGGGGCCTAAAGTGTGCCAAGAAAACATCCCCCACACCTTTACACCACCACCACCAGCCTGCACAGTGGTAACAAGGCATGTTGGATCCATGTTCTCATTCTGTTTACTCCAAATTCTGACTCTGCCATCTGAATGTCTTAACAGAAATCGAGAATCATCAGACCAGGCAACATTTTTCCAGTCTTCAACTGTCCAATTTTGGTGAGCTCGTGCAAATTGTAGCCTCTTTTTCCTTTTTGTAGTGGAGATGAGTGGTACCCGGTGGGGTCTTCTGCTGTTGTAGCCCATCTGCCTCAAGGTTGTGCGTGTTGTGGCTTCACAAATGCTTTGCTGCATACCTCGGTTGTAACAAGTGGTTATTTCAGTCAAAGTTGCTCTTCTATTAGCTTGAATCAGTTGGCCCATTCTCCTCTGACCTCTAGCATCAACAAGGCATTTTTGCCCACAGGACTGCCGCATACTGGATGTTTTTTCCCTTTTCACACCATTCTTTGTAAACCCTAGAAATGGTTGTGCGCGAAAATCCCAGTAACTGAGCATATTGTGAAATACTCAGACTGGCCCGTCTGGCACCAAAAACCATGCCACACTCAAAATTGCTTAAATCACCTTTCTTTCCCATTCTGACATTCAGTTTGGAGTTCAGGAAATTGTCTTGACCAGGACCACACCCCTAAATGCATTGAAGCAACTGCCATGTGATTGGTTGATTAGATAATTGCATTAATGAGAAATTGAACAGGTGTTCCTAATAATCCTTTAGGTGAGTGTAAACTCTAATGGAGTAAGGCAACACATGTCAGGACCCACTCACCGCCATAATCATACATTAGACCTAATATTGTCACATGGAATAAATGTTGATAATGTTGAAATTCTGCAGCAGAGAGATGACATCTCAGATCATTACCTAGTATCATGTATACTTAATTTAGCAAAGGCTGTAAAGCCATCCCCTCGCTTCAAATATGGCAGGACTATCACTGCTGCGACTAATCTTCCTCATCAGTTTCATCTCCTCAGCATCCCAGATAGCCTAGAGGAACTCAATGTTGCAACAGAAACTATTGACTCTCCCTGGGCTACCATAATATGTGAGCAACATGTATGTACATGCTTGTATTTTTGAGAGAATAATGTTTATGCATGGTTTTTGAAAAAAACATTTTTTTTTTATTTATTTTTTTTAATTAAGGCCTCAGAACACACAATAGATATGCGTCCACAAGATTTTAGACTAATGGGTGTTGTTGCCTAGAGTTTTTGCTTCAAACTGATGTGAGAATCATTGAGCCTGCTAATTCATATAAAACAATACATTAATTTAAATTTTGTAAGACACTTTTTCTTTAAATGTAAAGAGGCGTGAATGTTCATGAATAATGCTGTGAATCATACCTGAGAAAACAAAAGAACACTTAATGAGCTGCATAATGAATGAGCAACAATCTAAGCAGAGACGCCCAGACTTCCCTCTCCCTAGCCACTTCCTCCAGCTCTTCCGGGGGAACCCTGAGGTGGTCCCAGGCCCGGGAGACATAATCCCTCCAGCTCAACTGGCTCCTCTCGATGTGGAGGAGCAACGGCTCTACTCTGAGCTCCTCCCGAGTAATTAAGCTTCTCACCCCATCTCTAAGGGAGTGCCCAGCCACCCTGCGGAGAAAGCTCATTTCGGCCGTCTGTATCCGGGATCTTGTCCTTTCGGTTATGACCCACAGCTCATGACCATAGGTGAGAGTAGGAACGTAGATTGACCGGTAAATCGAGAGCTTCACCTTATAGCTCAGCTCCTTCTTTACCACGACATACCGGTACATTGACCGCATTACTGCAGAAGCTGCACTGATCCGTCTGCCAATCTCCCGCTCCATCCTTCCCTCACTCGTGAACAAGACCCCAAGATACCTGAACTCCTCCACCTGAGGCAGAAACTCTCCACCAACCTGAAGTGGGCAAGCCACCCTTTTCCGACTGAGAACCATGGCCTCGGATTTGGAGGTGCTGATTCTCATCCTGGCCACTTCACACTCGGCTGCAAACCGACCCAGTGCATGCTGAAGGCCCTGGTCTGAGGAGGCCAACACAAAAATGTCAAACAAAATCATGTGGTTCATTAATTTACTAGATAACTAAAATGAAATAAGATATTTGTTCTTGTTTTCTGGAGGAAAAAAAAAATCTAAATTAAGTGAGATTTTGCTTAAATCAAGTAAAATGATCTGCCAATGGGGTACAAAAAGTTATCTTATTTCTGTTTGGGACAGAAACAAGGAACAAGATTTCAATCAGAAACAAGATTATTTTTCTTCCCCATTGGCAGATAATTTTGCTTGTTTTAAGAAAGAACTTAACAAAACAAGAAAAATATCTTGTCATAAATGTAATTTTACTTATCTAGTAAATGCATCTTGATTTAATTTTTTTAGATATTTAGACTAGAAACAAGACAAAAATACTAAGAACAAAAAAAAAAAAACAGTAATATTGTGACATTTCAGTATTCAGTAATTACAAATAACTGAATAATTGGTAATGATTAATGTTATAAGTAAAATATTTGGGATTTAAAACAACATACTGCAATGCAATTTAGGAATTTAGGTTGATTGGGATTTTTCCCTAGTCATTTCAGTGTAAAAATATTTCTGAATCATTTGATTTTGTAAACTATCTGATACACACAGTACTCAAATATCATTTTGAGTTTCGGTTCATTTATGAGATGTGCGTGCAATGCATGATCATAACAGCACTATAGCTATTGTCTCTTATATTTGCTTCTTATTAAATGAAAAGCAAATATATTACAAATATTGATTAAAATTAAGATACAATTTATACAAAACAAAAGTGGTCAAAATCATTTCCATTACTATATTTATAGCATCTGAGCAGACATTTGCTAATAAAAGCTTTATTGATGCTACACTTACAGTAGCCTAAACAATTCATAATCTGGCCAAAACAAGCCAAATCAATCTTGTCTAAAAAGTCTTGCATCTATGACATTTTATGTTGCAGCAGGATTCATATTTAAACTGTGTTTTTGCATTTAATATTCACAGACACTAACAGAATAAACTTATCTCACAATCCTCGCCTGGATCTGTTGCTCTTAGAAATAAACAGCTTTTTCTGAGTTAAATTATTCCAGGATTATTCTTCACAGCGTCTCAAACCGATGTAAAGTGTCAACGTGTTTATTTGAGTTGATGTGGGCGTCGACTCTACTCTCATGGATTGCGTCAGATTTTAATCTCAAAAGAATGCGCGCTCCGTGGGCGCATTAGCGGGTAATGAGAAGATAATTAGACGCTCGCGAACGACTGACATCTCTCCCTTTTCAAACAGATTACATAAACACTGATTTACGTTATTTAAAACCTGACATTTCAACGTTTCTTTAGACATATATCAGTTCGTGAGAAAAGTATTTATTAAGTTAGAGATCTTTTTCTGAAGACTTTCTGAATGAGGCTGCAGATCACACATCATGTTTGTTTTCTTTATTTTGCAAAAAGCACAACAGTTTGTTTTTATTGTGACTGTACACAAAAAATAATAGAGACTTGAATAATTATAATGATTATAATGAAGTATAACACTTGATAAAATTATAAAAAACGAGAAGAAAAAAAAGTGAGTCTATCAAGGAGTGAGTCACAGGAGTGCCGACTCCTGTGGGTTAAATCATCAAAATCAACAACATGTATGCTCGACCCTATACCGACTAAGCTACTAAAAGAGATGCTTCCAGAGGTCATAGATCCTCTTCTTAATATCATTAATTCATCCTTATCACTAGGATATGTACCAAAAACTTTTAAGTTGGCTATTATCAAACCACTTGTTAAAAAAACGCAACTTGATCCTACAGAATTAGTCAATTACAGGCCAATCTCAAATCTACCCTTTCTGTCAAAAATACTACAAAAGGCAGTGTCCTCACAATTATGCTCCTTTTTTAGAAAGAATTGATATTGCTGAGGATTTCCAGTCAGGATTCAGACCGTATCATAGTACTGAGACTGTGGGTGATTTAAGGCCGCGAAGGATACATCCAATGTGTCCTTCAAAACAGGCCGAATGAAGGACGTGAAACGAAGGCTGCCTTCCAAGGATCCTTCAAATTGAGATGGCCTTCAGCGATGTTTGATGATGTGGCAGCCGAGATTTGCAGCCTTCATAGGATACAGCCTTCTGTTTGAGAAACACCCGTAATTTATTCAAGCCACAAAAGAAACTTATTTTAGTGTTTTGAATGTCTCTAGCACTTTTTATAATTACCCAAAAATCAAAAAGTTCACCCCTTGCTCAAGTCATCACATCTGTCAAAAAAAATTTTTAGAACTAAAAACATAGCCATAACACACTTATGGGCATCAAATCACTTTACTGAATACTTGCCGGCTAAGAAATAAATAACCTTACGATCCATCTGTATTCAAATCCACATCATTTCAATATCACAACAATGATGTCTGTCTGTCTGTCAAAAAAAAATATATATATAGCGTGCACAATACACTGTAGTAGAGGTCCAGAGAGTTCACACATTACTATGAAAACCCACACTACTGGATGTTTTGAAGGTGTCATCGCTTTCCGAGATTGAGATGAGGGAGAGAATGGGGGCCTGAGCGGCTTCAACATGCTTCCTGTCAAAGGCGGTAATGCACCTAATACATTATACATAACTGACTCTCATAAGAATAGATTCTGGAACTTAACAGGTGATTTTTATAAAATGTAGTTTGATCTAATTTGTTTAAAAGGATAAGGCAATTATCAAAGTTTGATTGAAATGTTTGATTTTCCAATAAAAGATGATACATTTTTACATGATACATTTAGCAGAGTTTGGCTCTAATGCCTGATTAAAATTTGTGTATCTTCAAATATGCAGAATGTGACTTATCAAGCTATACAAAAAAACAAAAAAAAAACAGACAATAATAGCCTTAAAAATAATTAGTTAATTAAGTTATTAATAGTAATTAAGCTTTAAAATGCTTCTTGCATTATGTCATCCCTTGTTCCTCTGTGTTCAGTCAGTCAGCAGATGCTCGTTCATATGTCCGTACGAGCACTAACAAAAATAGCATGAAATGAACTGAGGTTGAATGATTTTCTCACTGCCTTGTATCTCATTTACCTCTATACACGTATGAGAACACAGACCAGTATAAATGACATGTCAGATCTGTATGGTGTGTGTGTGTGAGAGAGAGAGAGAGAGAGAGAGAGAGAGAGAGAGAGAGAGAGAGAGAGAGAGAGAGAGAGAGAGAGAGAGAGAGAGAGAGAGAGAGAGAGAGAGAAATCCTTTAGTGTGTGTGATTAATGGCAGCTTGCGTCAGTAATGGGCACCAGAGGGAGTAAAACGCTGCAGTTCTTTTTATAGAACAACCCCAATAGAGAGAGAAAAGATTCCTGATCTGGCACTATCTGCACAACTAGGTCTCACTCCGTGTATGTGTGTGTATGTGTGCACACACGCGCATGTTAAAATTTTTTTTAACACTGCAGGCACAAACACACAGGCTCTGAACCGTTTACAGTTTATCATCTACTGAACTGAACTGAACCTCAGAACTGATCCAACAGATCCAGATTTGAAGTTCACCAAGTTGATTTGAAATAGTTCAATTGCAGTCAAGCTGACCTTAATCCTCTGGTGCGTAACTTTTTTTTTTGTAAAATCAATGTAATTTGTTTTATTCAATAATTTTATTAATATAATATTTTGAATTTTCAATTTTGAAATCTTTACAATACAATTCAATTAATAAAGCCATTTGTTTCATTATTTTTCAGTTAACCCCATCATTGTTGTGTACAATCTACAAATTGTCGCTGATCTGTAGATTGTAATTCCCCCAAAAATTTTTGGTATGATTATTTCCCATTAATTTCTATGGTGGTCATTTTTGACAATTTAACCTTTTTGAATCATTTCCACTTAGTGTGTGTGTTCACATAACAAGTGCCACATAAATGTTATACCATTCCAATGAAGTAAAAAAAAAAACAGAAAAAAGTAAATTAAAATGTTTTTTGTTGTTTTGTTTCTTTTTGCTAAAAAAATATATATATATATTGAAGAGCATGAGTGTCACAATCTGTGTGTTTAGTATCACTTTCATTGACTTCGTTGAGTCATTGAGTTTGTATTCATCAGTTACCGGGTTCCTGCATTTCCTTTGTTCCTAGTTTCCCCACCAGTCATTAGCGGTCATGGGCTGAATCCGAAATCGCCCCCTAAACCCTCAATCAGTATTCCCTACGTAACCCACTAATACAGTTTACTTGAAGGAGTGAATGAAACGAGTGAGCAAATTCAGACAGCCGTTGAGTGAGCATCGGCTGTACACTCGCTATTGCGGTGCAACATGGGGTAGAATGAGTCCACTCGATAAAGTCCACTATGGTTTCGGACACCACTACAAACGACTGTCACCTCAAATAATGACCTATTTAAGGGTATAGGGGGCGATTTCAGATTCAGCCATGGTCACTCATTAATAAATCACAGATGTTTGTCACTATCTCATCATCACGGTGTATGTATTTTCCTCTTTGTGCTCACTTAAGTTGTCCGGTATTGACGTTGTTACACGCTGTGCATTGCTTGCTTCTTACTTTTGGATTACTTGAGTTTGTTTTATTTAATAATACTTTGTTTTGTTTGGAACCTTTCATCTTTCTCTTCATCATCTTGACCTAAACATGACAACCAGAGGGTTAAAGAGTGGCTACATTACAAGCTACTAACAAAAATAGCTATACTGAAACTGTATAAAGCCTACTTTACTGTAGGGTGTTATATGTAACTGGTTAGTTTCACGTTACTGTTATAGGTTACTTCAATTTCCGCTTTCGGATGCATCTCTTGCACAATCGTGTCCCCACAGCTTTCAAAGTACACTCAACCGGATGGACGCAGATGGCCAAGTTCGACACATGCGCAGTACAATTTTATACTCTACCAGACATCAGACACAGCAGTTGTGTCATCAACAGGACATTCGCTCGGCAGGATTGAAGAAAAGTAGTGGATCAACCAACATAGGCCACATCCACACAAAGTTTCATCTCAAGAATCACCTGCATACACACGAAACCACTGAAACAGACTCAAAACGATGTAGTATACATGCCAGGCCAGTGTTTGGCGCTGTAATTCTGCCACAGAAATACACTAACAATGGAGAAGAAGAGTTATGGTTAGAAGGGGTACAGCAATGGTAGGATGTGAGGTAAAAACTTAAACCTACCCTTACAATAATGCAAATACAGTAATTAAATGATGCAATATTGATGTGCGCATGCCCAGTGCCTGTAGTTGTATCGCCTTCTAGTCTTTAATGTGCCGGACGTGGTGCGATGACATTACCTTTTCACTAAATATACAGATTGGCCGTACACACAAAAGCGCAAGGGTGTCGTTTTCAGATTTATCCACTCTGTGACCCGGTTTCAAAAATACCAGTTACAGGCTCCTAAACCACCGGATCCATCTAGATGAAACACTAATATGATACAATTTTTAAAAATATACAGCTAAATGCATCTTCGTGTGGATGGGGCCATAGTTCAGAAGAAACAACAACGCACAAACGCTCGTCAAGTTCGCTGTCCATTGTAGTGTTTTCCTCCTGTTTCAAGCGTGTTGTTTTTGAATCACTCTTTCTGCACTCTTCTTAGACAACTGCACACTGTGCACAGTACTGTGATTATTGCGTTCTAGTGGACTCTTCTGTCTTTCTTGTGCATGTGCTGTTGTACGTGCACCGTCCGCAAGGTCTCAAATTGAGCTGCACACGGACGGGTTGTGTGGACGTCCATGAATGCTCCTGATGTCGAAAATTATGTAATGTGGACGTGCACGGTATAAAACTTTCTGTAGATTTTATCCCAAAAACTAGATTGTGTATACACAAAAGTTGGTTTAATAAAAATTAACAGAACCTGTACAAAATTCATTTAGTAAAACCCAGTCAGCAGAAGATCGTGCATAGATCCATTTCTTCCCCGAAAATAACCATATATGTGTAATACAGTGATCCACTGGAGGCAAGCTTGAAGAACCCAAGTGCAGTTTATTTACATTAGGTGTGTGAATCATCCATTAAACAAAGAAAGACTTGACACATTAACTAATCTCTGAAACATAAACAGACAAAACTCACCACACAGTGGTATCACAAACATTCAATACTAGACAAAGACGCATGACAAACATGAGGGCTTAAATACACAGAGACTAATGACTAACAAGACATACCTGTGAACAATCAAGACAATGAACCAATGACAGAACTGAACTAAGAACTCACATGACTAGATCAACTAATGACAACATGACACAAGAGACTAGGGAAGCACATGACGTTCACCTGAGGGCACAATGGAAATCACATGACAAACCAGGAAACACGACAAAATAAAAACATGAAACAAACCGTGACATATCCCCCCCCTCTATGGGTGGCTGTTCAGGGCAGTTCAGGGGACCATGATGGTGCAGAAAGTTCAAGGGACCATGGTGGTGCAGAAAGTTCAGGGGACCATGGCAATGCAGGAAGTTCAAGCGACCATGGCGGTGCAGTAAGTTCGGGGGACCATGGTGGTGCAGGAAGTTCAAGGGACCAGAGGCCATGCCTCTCATGCCTCATGGCCTTAGTCAGGTACCTACTGCTCCCCCCAAAAAAAGTTCTCGGGTGGAGCTATGGGGTCATGGCCTGGAGCCATCTCTGGACGCTGGTCAGGGCCTGGAGCCATCTCTGGACGCTGGTCAGGGGCTGGAGGCCTCTCTGGACGCCGGTCAGGGGCTGGAGCCATCACTGGACTCCGGTCACGGGCTGGAGCCCTCAACAAGACAAAGACACATGGCAAACATGAGGGCTTAAATACACAGAGACTAAAGACTAACAAGACATACCTGTGAACAATCAAGACAATGAACCAATGACAGAACTGAACTAAGAACCCACATGACTAGATCAGCCAATGACAACATGACACAAGAGACTAAGGAAGCACATTCAAGATTCAAGATTCAAGATTCAAGAGTTTTATTTGTCACATACACAGTTATATACAGAATATACAACCGGCAGTGAAATGTAAACAGGTCCGCTCCATGGACAGTGCAAATTCACAGTTAAAAACACAAGGAAGAAATTATAATAGAAATAGGATATAAAAAAAAACTCTCTATATATATATATATATATATATATGTCTATATCTGTAGAATTATAAATAATCAAGTCAAGAGAAAAAAAGGTAACAAATAAGGATAAAGTGGAATAAAATAATTGAAGTAGACTTTGCAGTGAGTAAACTGTAGACTTATAAATATGTGGTTAACAAATGTATAAAGAGTATAATGTGCAAACAGGTTTATGACAGGTTGTTACACAGTAACAATGAGAACAGAAAGTGCAGTGCAATGTCAGTGTATCGATGTTTATCCTGGCGTGAAGTCACGTGATGTTAAGTGACTGAGTTCAGGAGTCTGATGGCCTGGGGAAGAAGCTCCTCCTGAGTCTCTCAGTTTTGGCCATCAGGCTTGGGAAGCGCTTACCAGATGGTAGCAGCGTGAAATGAGGGTTTGCAGGGTGATTAGAGTCCTTGATGATCTTGGTAGCTCTACCTTTGCAGCGTTTGGTGTAGACGTCCTGCAGAGACGGGAGAGCTGACCCTGAGATACGCTCGGATAAGCGCATGACTCTTTGCAGGGCTTTGCGGTCATGACTGGTGCTGTTCCCATACCACGCTGTGATGCACTGAGTTAAAACACTTTCTATCGCCCCTAAATAGAAAGTTTTCAGGATAGCTGGTGAAACCCTGAATTTCCTCAGCTGGCGCAGGTGGTACAGTCTTTGCCTGGCTTTTTTCACCTGTGTCTGAATGTGAGCAGTCCAGGTCAGGTCCTCGGAGATGTTTACTCCCAGGTACTTGAAGCTGCTCACTCTCTCTACTGGTGACCCGCTGATCATGAGGGGGGAGTATGTCCGTTGCTGTCTCTTCCTGAAGTCCACAATCATTTCTTTGGTCTTGCCAACATTCAGAGAGAGACAGTTGTCCTGGCACCATGATGTTAGATGCTCCACCTCGTCCAAGTATGCCGTCTCATTGTTGTTGGAAATGAGGCCCAGGACAACAGTATCATCAGCAAATTTGATGATAGAGGTGGAGCTGTGTGTGGACAAACAGTCATGCGTGTAGAGAGAGTAGAGCAGGGGACTCAGGACACAGCCCTGTGGAGCTCCCACACTCAGGGTGATGGAGGTGGAGGTGGACTGGCCTATTCTCACCACCTGAGGCCTGCCAGTGAGGAAGTCCTCAATCCAGTGGCAGAGAGAAGGATTCAGGCCGAGATCCAGGAGTTTGGAGGTTAGCTTGGTGGGAACTATGGTGTTAAAGGCTGAGCTATAGTCAATAAATAGCAGTCTTACGTAGTTCCCACTTTTGCTGTCGATGTGAGTGAGGGAGGAGTGGAGGACATGAGAGATGGCATCTTCAGTCGATCTATTGGGACGATAGGCAAACTGAAGAGGGTCCAAAGTGTCAGGAATGAAGGCGCAAATGGTGTTTTTAATGAGTCTCTCAAAGACCTTCATGACTATAGACGTGAGAGCCACTGGACGATAGTCATTTAGGCAAGAGGGTTTACTGTTCTTAGGGACAGGGATGATGGTGGATTTTTTGAAGGAGGTGGGGACCACAGATGTAGCGAGGGACTCATTAAAGATGGATGTAAACAACCCGGTGAGCTGATCAGCACAGGACCGCAGAACACGACCTGAAATACCATCCGGCCCAGCAGCTTTCCTGACGTCCACACGCTTGAGTGCTCTCCGAACTTCATCCTCCGAGACAGAGATCACGTGATTGTTGCTGCTCTGAGTAATTTCCTCTAACGCGCCACTTGGCGGAGTCGCGTTGCCGCGGTTACAGTCAAAGCGAGCATAGAAAGAGTTTAACTCGTTCACGAGCAACGGATCAACGCTTGCCTCTGCAGAGGATTTAGATCCAAAGGAGCAGATGGACCTCAGACCTTGCCACATGCGCCGCGAGTCGTTGAGTTGGAAATGAGACTCCACTCGGTCTTTATAACGGAGTTTTGCGGCTTTAACTGCTCGTCTGAGAGCATAGAGGGCACTCACTCATGACATTATCACATGAGGGCACAATGGAAATCACATGACAAACCAGGAAACATGACAGTGAACATGACAAAATAAGAACATGAAACATACCGTGACAATATGGAGCTTATAATGCCTAGTTTTACCATGCGATCCATGTAATACAATGTATGAAAATATGAGATACGGACTATACATTGTATGAATTGTATGAAACACTTTTTTCAGAGAAGATTTTAGAGAAGAGTTACTCTCCACTGGCCAGATAGTATTTTAATTGTTTTAGATAAATCAAATTTATTTAATGAAAACAGATAGGCCTTTTTTCTTTCTCAGTGTAAATACAATTGTCTGGACTCTCACTGAGCATGTCACTGACAAAATATTTTTAACTCATTCTCCTAATTTCCTGTTTACACTTATGGCGTTTGGGGTCAATATGGGTATTCTTAGTGCATAATAATACACACACAATGCCTTACAGACAAACTTATAATGTGTTGTATCTCATGAATAATCATAACAACAGTAATAATACTTACTTATTTGTGGTTATAACAATTAACAATATGATGATGAACACAAAATGAACAATTTTATCCATAAATTATAATGGATGATATATCCCATAGTTTCATATATTTTACTTTCCCCAAGACTCATGTCTTGACATTGTTTACTTAAGATCTGCACAGTATCTTATGAGTGGTCTTTTACTGCTTAAAGCAAAGTGACAAAAACATCTAAAGCACTTTATAATGTGGTCATACAGCCGTGTACGTTTTTGTATGTTTGGATAGGTGCTGAAACATAAAATATGGACGTATTGACATTTAAACGTAGCATTATTACGATTTTACAGCTAAAAAACTTAAAATATTTACAAGTCTTGATATCTATATAATTTCCATTTTACCATTTTACAGATAAATGCAAGATCCCCTAACCCTAACCTAAACATACCCATTTTATACAGAATATTAAAAGAATAAATTGTAATGGAGAGAAATGTGTCAATTTTAGTAACAATATAGCATTAAAACAATATTGAGCCGCTAATCCTACACCTACCCCTAAAACCTACCCATAACCATTTCTCAAAATTATGTTATAAATAAAAGCATAATGGACAGACAAGTGTAAATCACAATTTATTTTCGTGTAAATGTCAAAAGCTCTACCAAAAGTAGTTCAGTTGCAGTCCCTTTTCTCTCTGATGATATAGTTTTGTATGGGGTACAGAGCACAATTTAAGTTGATCCAGTATTAAGTATTATCCATTAAAATGTTAATCCGGCTTCTTTCCGTGAAGGTGCACATTTCCCATTTCAAATGTACATTGACTAAAACACGACATATCGCAATCTGTGACGAAGCAAATAAAAGCCACTGAGCATTTGATACCATTGCCATAAAACATTTCGTAATGCTTCTTGTAATGCTTCCACAATTTTTTTTAAATTTTGAATTCATAACAAATCAAACACAGGGTTTGACGTTTACATGGTCGCTGCTTAGAATGGAGATGAAGATCGCTGAATAAAGGGCTAAATTTGGATCTGTTCCTTGCAAATATATGGATTTGGATATTTGGATTACAGCAAACAAATAAAACAAGTAGACGAGTATACTGCATTTAATAAATGTGACTGAAAATATGTAACCGATATGCCAGTTAAATACAATAGAATCAAAACATTAATGCCACGATTTTAATATTCATACATGGGAACTGCTACACATTCACACGGATACATAAATATTTTACGTGTTTAGTACTGCCAACGCGTAAATTTTGTACGTTATAGTGTATATGAAAATGTAAGTAAATGTACGTGTGATAGAACCACACTTTATGTAAAAATAGACATGTATTCTCAATGAAGAACTAAGACAGGTGAGCATCTAGAAGCCTGTATTAGAGCATACATTAGAGCGTACACTTATGGTTTCACTTTTTTGCCAATTCACTTTTGCAGAAGAAACTTTTAAACTCTTCCAATAGTCGCAACAACATGTTCACATCATTTTGATCTTTAATTAACACCACCACATCATCAATAATTTAACAGTATAGCTGGAATTTGGCATAGCCACACCTGACATCTCTGTTCTCAACTTATTCAAAAGAGGTTCTAAGGCTAAAGTATAAAGCCAGATAGTGCACAGCCTTGTCTAATCCCTCTTAAAGCGTTAAAAGGAGAGCATAAGTCACCATTTATTTTCAACATACTCTCAATGTCACAATACAAAACTTTAATCATTGATATAAAATTAGGACTAAAACCGAAAGCTTCAAAAACATTCCACAAGTAACTGTGTTCGACTACCAAAAGCTTTTTCTTGATCGATTGAAATTAAACCAAAATCTGAAAAAATCTTACCATTTTCCAAAATATCTCTTATAAAAGAAATATTATCAAAGATAATATTTGATAATATTAATATTGATCTGATTTGAAGTAATAATTTGATCTAAAACTTCTAGTCTATTTGCCAAGGCTTTCAAAAGTATTTTATAGTTGCTACATAAACTCACAGGCCTCAAATTCTTAATTTCACTTAGATCTCCCTTTTTCGGAGTAAAGTAATGATTGCTCTAAGACAGCTTTTTGGCAACTGTCCATCAATTAAACTCTGATTAAGAAGTTCTAGTAGGTCTGGACCTACCTCTGCCCGAAAGACTTCTATTGAAGTCTATTCTATTCTATTCTATTAAAATCTATTGAAATACCATCAAGGCCGGGCGTTTTTCCGTTTCCCATACTTTTAAGGGCTCTCTCCAGTTCCTCCAACAACAGTGCTTTGTTAATTCCAAAATTAGCCTCTTCAGATACCGATACCGATACCGATAGATACAGATAAATACATTTTCAAGAAAAAACATTATTCGGGGCTTGTGTACCCAGTTACCCGGGGCTTTGTTACTGCTCTCTTCCGAATCTCTAAAGAGTTAAGCAAAAGGACTCCCGTTTCTGAGTGCAGAGCATGAATAAATCTATTTTGCCCATTTTTCCTCTCCATGTTAAAAAAGAATTTTGAAGGAGCATCCATAGATTCAATACTCTGAAAACGTGATCTAATTATAGCACCCTGTGTAGTTAACTCTAACAATTAATTCAAAGAAGCTTTCTTTTTTTTCAAAAGACTCTAAATGAGTTCCATTTTTATTCAACTCAAAGAGTTCTTGAAGTTTGACTAAATCTTCTTCTAGCTTTCTAATGGACCCAATTATATCTCGAGTGACATTGAGAGTATATTGTTTACAGAGTTGTTTAATTTGAGCTTTTACAAACTCCCACCATTGCTGTAAGGTTTGGAAAGAAGACTTCATGGATCGTGCATTGGCCCAAAAAAAATTAAAAACATAATTAAAATGTTTATCACATAACAATGTATTATTAAAATGCCAGTAGGCGCTTTTCGGTTTTACACAATCAACAAACATCTCACATTTTACCAAACTGTGATTGGAAAATCCAACTGGACATATTGAACAATCTTTTAAAAAATTCAGTTGATGCTCGAAACCATAAAATCGGTCTAATCTTGCCAATGATAAATTATTTTCATATGCATGTACCCAGGTATATTGTCTTTGTGTATAATGACAATTTCTCCATAGATCAATAATATCATGGGATTTCATTAATTGAACTAATCTCTTATGTGACTGCATATGTGGCTCAATATGATTCCTATCTAAAATTTTCAACTGCAGCATTTGGAGCATAAACACAAATTAAAACAAAAGAAAAATTTATTTCAAAAGAAGCTTTGATTTTTAAAAGTCTACCTTTAATTATTTAATCAACTTTATAAGATGCAGGTATAAAAGCGAGTGTCTACTATGGCTACTCACAAATCAGGTAACCATTTGGACCTTCTATACACGCTACTGCTCCACAGACAACACTTTAGTTACTCCATTGCACACCTCTGACCACTTCCTCATCACTATTAACTATTAACATACTGACTCCTGACACAACACACACTAATCCGAAGATCACCTTTTGGCGTAATCTACGCTCGCACTCCCCCTCTTGCCTATCCACTATGGTTTCATCCTCACTTCCTCCACTGTCTCAGTTCTCAGCACTGGACACTAACAGTGCTACTGACACTCTTTGCTCCACTCTAACATCTTGCTTAGACAGCTTTTGCCCCCTTTCATCTAGACCAGCCCACACCACCCCCTCTGCCCCCTGGCTGTCTGATGTTCTCCGTGAACATCGCTCTGGACTCAGGCCGGCAGAGAGGATGTGGCGCAAATCAAAGAACTCTACTGACCTTATCTTATATCAGCCTCTTCTCACTTCTTTCTCTGCAAATGTCTCCACTGCCAAAACTACATACTATCACAACAAAATCAACAACTACTCTGACTCTCGCACACTTTTCAAAACATTCTCCTCTCTTCTTTGTCCTCCTTCCCCCACTCCGTCATCAACTCTTACAGCTGATGACTTTGCATCATTCTTCACAAACAAAACCTCATCCATCAGCAGTCAATTCTCCACACCACAAACTTACACACACATCTCAAAAACCAACACACACATGCTCCCCTCTTTCTCTATGCTCTCTGAAGTAGAAGTCTCCCAACTCATCCTTTCCAACCACCCCACTACCTGTCCGCTTGATCCTATCCCCACTCGCCTGCTTCAGGCCATTTCTTCTTCAATTACTCCTGCACTCACTCACATATTTCAATACCTCTCTTCACACCGGGACTTTTCCCACAGCATTTAAGCAGGCTCGGGTAACCCCACTGCTTAAGAAACCCTCTCTGAATCCAGCACTTATAGAAAACTACAGACTGGAATACTTCTTGCTTTTATTGCAAAAACACTCGAGCGAGTTGTGTTCAACCAACTCTCTATGTTTCTTGAACAGAACAACCTCCTGGACAACAACCAATGCTGCTTCAAAAGCGAGACTGCACTGCTCTCAGTTACTGAAGCACTGAGACAGGCAAGGGCAGCTTCCAAATCCACAGTACTCATCCTACTGGATTTGTCTGCAGCTTTTGACACAGTTAACCTCCTGTCAACTCTCATGAAGATGGGTATCTCAGGAACTGCTCTCCAGTGGATCAAGTCTTATCTCTCAGGTAGGTCCTTCAGGGTGTCATGGAGAGGTGAAGTGTCTAAGTCATATCATCTAGCTACTGGAGTTCCCCAGGGCTCAGTGCTTGGACCCCTTCTCTTCTCCATCTACATGTCATCACTGGGATCTGTCATCCAGAAACATGGCTTTTCCTATCACTGCTATGCTGATGACACTCAACTCTACTTCTCATTTCAATCAGATGATCCCACAGTTGGTGTTCATATCACTGCCTGCCTGACAAATATTTCTGCCTGGATGAAGGAACAACACCTTCAACTCAATCTGGCAAAGACAGAACTGCTTGTGGTCTCAGCCAACCCAACACTTCACCATACTCTCTTCATTCAGCTCGGTTCATCATCCATAACTCTGTCCAGGACAGCCAGGAACCTTGGAGTTGTGATTGATGATTAGGGTTGGGTACCAAAACCCGGTTCCAATATGTACCTATATAATTGGTATATACCAGACCGAATTAGACCACAGTTTTCAGTGTCTCATTTCGGTGCCACTTTAATTCAAACGTACTTTCGCGCTTTGGCTGGCACCGAGCCAGAGACAGACTCACTCAGCGCTCATCACATATCACAACTATTCAGTGTTTTCAACCACATCATGTTTATTTTAGATTCCAGACATTTAAATGCACATACGTACTAGCAAAAAAACATGCGGATGTCTATGGAAGCGACAATAACAATCCTTTCAGACAGTTATAATTTTGCCTACATGTCTTATTTATATAAAATACACATTATATAGTTGACTACATAGTTTACTCTTATTCTTCTCCCAGTTCACTGGTCACTTACTTTCATGTATTTTGTGAGACGTGATGTAAATCCGACAGATCTGGATCTCTGAGGCGCAAAATAACATGGCTCGATAGCTGCATCAGGGGATGAGCTAATGGACTCTGGAGATGAAGACCCGGCTGCGTTGCCCCCTTCGGGTGTGGTAGCATTGCCTGAGCCTGATCCGGAGCTCACGGCTATGCTTTCCCGGGCAGCCGCAAGTGTCGGGCTCAAATGGAACCCTCCACCGTGTCCCGAACCTTCATGGTTGGATGATTGGTTTCTCGGGATGGCCCATGCTGGTTCTCAGAACCCCTTTCTTCCTGGACGTGCATCAGGAGCTCACAAAGTCGTGGATGGCACCCTATAGTGCCAGACATCTATCGACTGACTCCTCCGCCCAGCAGTTCTCGGTGACTCAGAAGCAGACGGAGGCGATTAAAAACATCCTGCCCCCGGCGATCCGCTGCTGCCTACACCCCATCGCCGGCGGCAGTGCCTCCTCCTGCTCATCGCTGAGGGCATCCTCCTGTGTCCGCCTCCGCCCCTGCCCAGCCCAAGCAGCAGCCTCCACCGGGCAAGCAGGGCGCCGGACATAAGGGTGGTGCCCAACCCGCTCAGGGCCCTGCGAAGGCAGCTGGCAAGCGCAAGAGACGGGCGGCCCAGGGACAGAAGGGTCTGCTCGGAGGGATGTGGTGTCCGCAGGAGGCCCGGGGCGGCCACACACACACACACACACACATCCTTCCACTGGCTCTCCGGAACTCAGTGGTACCCACCAACTGGTTAAAGAAAGAGCAGTTCCCTTTGTCCCTGGGCCCCAAGAGGGTCAGGTCGGCAGTGTACGACGCCCCCGGGCCTTGTCACTCCTCTCCTCCCTTCCCCTCTTATCACCAGGGGGCGGCAATGGGCAGCTCGAGGACGCCTCCGGGCCTTCTCCCCCCAACTCCACCCCACCCTGGAATGCTCAGGCAACACTCTGGGTCACCTCCGGGCCGCCTGGGTCGGGTCTGAGTGTTCCACCTCGCTGCCCCACCCCGGGTACGTCTGTGGTGCCGTTGGTCCCGCTTGCTCGGTCTCTGGGGGCTAGGCTAGAGCTCCCCAGGCCATCTCGCTGGCTCATCCGTACCATCAGGTAGGTATTCTATTGCATTTGTTTGTGCTATCATTTGCAATTTGTTCTTTGCTCCTGTTTGCTCTGATTGATTGCTCCTGTCTGATTGATTGCTCCTGTCTTCGATTGCTCCTGTCTACCCTGTTTGCTGTTGCTGCTGTGCTCGCATGTGCTCTGCTCTGCTCTTTTGGGATTTTTATTTGATACAATTCTCTGTTGTTTAAACTGCTAATTATAACCTACTCATCTTCATATATTGTCTAACATTGCCCACCACATTAAATCTGACATCACTAGCTTTTAATCTAAATCACTATCACATGTTAGCTTTTCACTAGCCTGTTAGCTTGCCATCTCTGCAAGAGATTTGTCTTTCTTGTTTTCTGAGTTCACTAAACAACTGTGGTGAGTTGGATTAGTAAATAGACTCCATCAAACAACTTTGGTAAATTGGATTAATCAACAAATACGGTAAGCCATGTCTTCTTCTCCAGTCATGGTCACTTGCACCGCATGTTTCATGTTTAGTGTATCTGTCTCCGTTGGCGAGCAGGGCTTCACATGTGATAAATGTAAGGAGATAGTCAGGCTGACGGAGAAGATTTCAGAATTAGAGACACGCATCCAGACTTTATTTGAGAGTAGTGAGAATGTAACAGCTTTAGACACTGCTTTGGATGCGACTAGCTTAGTGAACGTTGTACATTGTTCGGTTCCGGCTGTAGAGCCCGTGCAGCAGGGCAGTTGGGTAATGGTGAGGCGGCATAGTCGCGGATCAAAAAACCACTCTTCCGTTCCGATTAGAACATCAAACAGGTTCTCCCCACTCAGTGACGCACCTACTGAGAATCCTGTTGAAAGTGCCCTAGTTATTGGTGATTCTATTACACGGAACGTGAAAATTGAGACACCAGCCACCATAGTGACATGTATACTAGGAGCCAGAGCACCTGACATCAAAGCAAATTTAAAAGTGCTGGCTAAAGCTAATCGTAAATTCTCTAAGATTATTATTCACGTCGGCACTAACGATGTTCGACTTCGCCAGTCGGAGATCACCAAAATTAACATTAAAGAGGTGTGTGAACTCGCAAGTACGATGGCAGATGCAGTTTTTTGTTCTGGTCCGCTCCCTGTTAAAAGGAGTGATGAGATACTTAGCAGACTATCTTCCACTCAATGGTTGGTTGTCTAAGTGGTGTCCGCAAAATAACATAGGTTCATAGACAATTGGAAAAGCTTTTGGGGCAGACCTGACCTGTTGAAGAGGGACGGCATCCATCCTTCTTGGAGTGGTGCTGCTCTTCTCTCTAGTAATTTGGCATATAGTCTTAGAGCTAAACCTTGACTAACTGGGGCCCAGGTCAGGAAGCAGACGGACTGGCTTACCCGACCGTCTGCTAGCTGTCTCCCATTACAGAAGTCAGATAAATCCCAACATATAGAGACTCTTTCACCTAGATATTATCACATAGAGACTGTGTCTGTTCCCCGAATTAGTAAATACAAAAAACCATCAAGACCATTCAACAGCAAAAACTTAATTGATGTTCAACAAATAAACAACAGATATAATACAGATAATCAAATGATAAAGCTTGGGTTTGCTGAATATTCGATCCCTTTCCCCAAAAGCACTTATTGTTAATGATATGATTACAGATAAAAATCTAGATGTGCTGTGTTTGACAGAAACCTGGCTAAAACCTGACGACTGCATTACTTTAAATGAGTCCACCCCACAAGATTATTGTTATAAACACGAGCCGCGTCTGAAAGGTAAAGGGGGAGGGGTTGCTGTTATTTATAATAATATCTTCAGTATTACTCAGAAGTCTAGTCTCAAATATAGTTCTTTTGAAGTTTTGGTGCTTTATGTAGCATTATGTAGTGTAATTGATAAATCCTGTTTGACATTTGTGCTGGCTACTGTATCCAGGGCACAATACAGACTTTATCAAAGAATTTGCTGACTTTCTATCCAAGTTAGTACTGGCTGCAGATAAAGTACTAATTGTTAGTTATTTTAATATCCATGTAGATAATGAAAAAGACGCATTGGGATTAGCATTTAGAGATATTCTAAACTCTATTGGAGTAAGGCAACACGTGTCAGGACCCACTCATCACCTTAATCATACTCTAGACCTAATATTGTTACATGGAATAAATGCTGATACCGTTGAAATTCTGCAGCAGAGCTATGACATCTCAGATCATTACCTAGTATCATGTATACTTAATTTAGCTAAGGCTGCAAAGCCGTCCCCTCGCTTCAAATATGGCAGAACTATCACTGCTGCCACTAAAGATTACTTTTTAAATAATCTTCCTCATCAGAATCATCTCCTCAGCATCCCAGATAGCCTAGAGGAACTCGATTTTGCAACAGAAACTAAGTAAGAGCGATAATATTAGGAAGAAAATTATAAACATGCAACTGTCTACTACAGTATCACATCAGACAGAGCATTGTTGTGTCACTGAGAAAATATTACATTCATTCACTGCTATAGGAGAGGAAGAATTGGCTAAACTCGTTAAATCATCTAAATCAACAACATATATGCTCGACCCTATACCGACGAGGCTATTAAAAGAGATGCTACCAGAGGTCATAGATCCTCTTCTTAATATCATTAACTCATCTTTGTCATTAGGATATGTACCGAAAACTTTTAAGTTGGCCATTATCAAACCACTTATTAAAAAAACTCAACTTGATCCTACAGAATTAGTCAATTACAGGCCGATCTCAAATCTACCCTTTCTGTCAAAAATACTGGAAAAGGCAGTGTCTTCACAATTGTGCTCCTTTTTAGAAAGAAATGGTATCTGGGAGGATTTCCAGTCAGGATTTAGACCGTATCATAGTACTGAGACTGCTCTCATCAGAGTTACAAATGATTTACTCTTATCATCCGATCGTGGTTGTATCTCTCTATTAGTGTTACTCGATCTTAGCGATGCATTCGATACTATCGACCACAACATTCTTTTGAATAGACTCGAAAATTATGTTGGCATTAGCGGAATTGCATTGGCATGGTTTTAATCATACTTATCTGACTGTTATCAGTTTGTAGCAGTAAATGAAGAGATGTCACACCGATCACAAGGTCAATATGGAGTACCGCAGGGCTCAGTGCTAGGACCGTTGCTCTTCACCCTGTACATGCTACCACTGGGAGATATCATTAGGAAGCATGGCATTAGTTTTCACTGTTATGCTGACGATACTCAGCTCTATATTTCTTCACGCCCTGACGAAACTTACCAATTCACAAGATTAATGGAATGCATAGCTGATATAAAACATTGGATGTCTAGTAATTTCCTGCAACTTAATTCAGAAAAAACAGAATTTTTTATTTTTAACTAGGTCAGCCGTCAACACTTCCCATAACACCTGATGTACTCGTTAGAAGAAGAATGGCTTCTACGCTAATGTTAGTCTCTCTGTTTATCCCGAGGTTTACTGCAGTCAGCCGGATCCGGGCCGTATCCAGATCAGATGGTGGACCTGCGCCTGGACATGACTAATGCATCTCTGAAATGTCTGCAGAGAGCATGTCAAATAAACTCCCCCGTAAATGCCGCATCGACATGACATCCTCATTAAACCCGTCTTTGGTGTGACGACTCCAATCTTTCGAATAATCTTACGAATATCTATTTACCTAATATGAATTAAGACCTGCAATGTTGCCAGAATTATAATCATACACTGTTTGTTCGTCAGCCAGAGGAGAACTGGCACCCCAACTGAGGCAGGTTTTTTTTTTTCATTCTGACCCTGAAGGAGTTTTGGTTCCGTGCAACCGTTGCCTCTGGCTTTTGGCTTGCTCAGTTGGGGACACCTAAATTTAATCTATATTACCGATCTGCCCGCATTGACACTATATGATACTTGAAATTAGCTGGATAACATCACCGTTTCACCAGAACGGCTGTACAAATTCTGTTGCATTATTTTCCTGTTAACAATGTGAAGCTGCTTTGAAACAATTGGACTTGTTAAAAGCGCTATATAAATAAAGGTGATTTGATTTGATTTGATCAGACTCGTCTATGTGATTCAGTTCGCTTGCCGGCCTCCCAAGTTCAAGGGCGTCCTCTTCACCTCAGTGCGGAGTCTTGAGGTCAGAGATTGGGGTCCTACTGGTGAAGGACGCAATCGAGCCGGTTCCTCCAGCCAATATAAAGTCGGGGTTCTACACCCCCTACTTCATTGTACTCAAAAAAGGGGGTGGGTTACAGCCAATCCTGGATCTGCGTGTCCTGAATCGGACCCTGCACAAGCTTCCGTTCAGGATGTTAACACAGCAACGCATCTTTGAATGCATCCGTCCCTGGGATTGGTTTGCAGCAAACGACCTGAAGGACTCGTCCTAGAGTTCGGCCTGGGTAACTCTCACGTTGTCCTGAGACCCCGTCCCGGATACGTGTCCAAGGTTCCCACCACTCCCTTCCGGGACCAGGTGGTGAACCTGCAAGCGCTGCCCTCAGAGGAGGCAGACCCAGCCCTAGCTTTGTTGTGTCCCGTCTGCGCCCTGCACACTTATGTTGACCGGACTCAAAGCTTCAGGACCTCAGAGCAGTTCTTCGTTTGTTACGGAGACCAGCAGAAGGGAAAGGCGGTCTCCAAGCAGAGGTTAGCCCACTGGATAGTGGATGCTATTGTCTTAGCGTACCAATCGCAAAACGTGCCTTGCCCGTTCGGGGTGCGAGCGCACTCAACTAGGAGTGTCACTTTATCCTGGGCGCTGGCTCAAGGCGCCTCGCTGGCAGACATCTATAGAGCTGTGGGCTGGGTGACACATAACACATTAGCTAGATTTTATAGCTTCCGTGTATAGCCGGTTTCTTCCCGCATACTCGCCCCTAGTGGCCAGTAAGTGTGAAGTACCTGTTCTTGTGTCGGCTTGCAATGCCACTCCGGCCCCCTGGGCTGAATACGTGCGTCTATTCTTCTCCAGTTGTGTTCCCCAGCAATGGCGAACCCTGTCGAGCTCCTCCGTCACCCCTTCGGTGTCAGACGTGGCGGCCATCTGATGCCAGGCCTACACCCATATGCTTGTGGGACGTGTGTGTAGGCTGGGTGTCCATATGTAGTGGTTCCCTAACGGCGACCCCATATGTGTATTCTCCACGGTCTTTCCCTTGACAGAATCCGTTCTGTCATCTCTGGGGTGTTCTTTCCCCCCTGGGATCAGGTTGGATCCACCCCAGAGACCGCCATAGGTAGCACTACCCTGATAGGCTAGTCCCTATGTGTATTCTGTCACCTCTCCTTCCACTGAAGGACGTGGCTCCGCAGCGTTCCATCTTCCGAGATGGGCACGCTTTCCCAGCGTTAACCTATAGCCACTCTGAGTGGGTCTTGCAGGAAAACAGCTGTGACGGACCTTCCCGGTTTGGAGCCCTGACTTTTGCCCCAACATAGGGGCTCCCCAGCGAGCTCAAACCAGGCGCTGGAAGAGCCAGCATCCCTGACATGTTGGTAGGATCCCCAATTCATCGGTCAGTTCCAACGTACGTCGAACGTGACCAACTGAAAGGGAACGTCTCGGTTACATATTTAACCCTTGTTCCCTGAAGGAGGGAACGGAGACGTACATCCCGTCGCCAGGTGCTGTGCTTCCGCTGAAGGACCAAGTCACTTCGGCTCCTAAGTTGGAAAAGCGAGGATGCGGTATTCCACTTACGTATTTATACCCGCGCTGCGGGGCGGTGCGTGGACCACATACCAACGTTATTGGCTCGTTTCTATACACTCAAAGCTGATTGGTCTCTGAAGATGATCTCCAATTCGTCGGTCAGTTCCGACGTACGTCTCCATTCCCTCCTTCAGGGAACGAGGGTTACATACGTTACAACCGTTTGTATCATACCAAGAATACAGACTACTTTGCTGTTATTAGTACTGTAACTGTTATTTAGTGTTAAATTAGGCCTATTGTAGTTGGGTTAGGTTTTACTGTGAATTTAAGTGAATTTGTTGTGTTTTGTAATTAATTGAAAGTATCAGTTCAGGCACCGGTACCATTTTAAAAGTATCGGTTTGACACCGGTATCGTAAAAAACCCAAACAATACCCAACCCTATTGTTGATCAGCTAAAATTCACTGACCACATCACTGCAACAACCTGATCCTTCAGATTAGACCCTTCCTATCAGACCAGGCCACACAACTCCTGGTACAAGCTCTTGTTCTCTTCAGACTGGACTATGGCTGGACTGTAATGCTCTTCTAGCGGGCCTTCCAGCATGCACTATCAAACCCTTGCAACCAATCCAGATTGCAGTGCCGAGAGTGGTCTTTAATGAGCCAAAGAGAGTGCATGTCACGCATCTCTTCATCAGTCTGCACTGGCTGCCAATAGCCGCTCGAATCAAATTCAAGGCACTGGTGCTTGCCTACAAGGCAACCACTGGCTCTGCACCAAAATACCTAAACTCGCTTCTTCAGACTTACACACCCTCCAGAAGCTTGCATGAAATCCCTCACAAGGACCTTTTCCTGGACCGTTTCCACCTGGTGGAATGACCTGCCTGTCTCAATTCGAGCAGCCGAGTCGGTAGCCATTTTCAAAAGATATCTTAAGATGCATCTTTTCCAGCAGCACGTGAGCAATAAAGAATAGCACTTATCACTCTATTTGTTTTCTGTTTGTCTATTTATTAAAAAAAATAAAAAAATTGTTCTGTCCTATGTATTCTGAGCTAGATTAACTGACACTTGTTACAGCACTTGCATATTGTTGCCCTTGACTGTTTTTAGTTGCTTCTATTGCTCTCATTTGTAAGTCGCTTTGGATAAAAGCGTCTGCTAAATGTCTAAATGTAAATGTAAAACTTTTCTAAAACAAAATGGCAACCCCACTGCTCACGGAGGAAGAATGACTTAAAACTGATAGCCCATCAAAGTCCATCGCCTAATCTGAAGCATTTGATAAATCACTATGGGTTTCTTACGTGAACAAAACATCAATCTTCTTCTGTGTCATTAGCTCAAATAACTGTGCTCTTTTCCTACTTTCTCTTGTGTAGCCAGTTGCTTGTGACTTTTTATTTTATATCATCTTACTTTTTTTACCTTATTTGTATTGAAGGAAATATTTTTGTAAATGTGTTAACTTCATCAAAACTTAATGTTACCCTTTTATTGTTATTCATGTTTAATGTTCAATGGTTCCAGTTGGGAGTTCCTACCAATTGTTGTAGGTAGGGCCTTAATTAGTAGCACACCTTAGGAAGTATTATCACTTCCCCATTAAGCATTCGCGCTTAGTCTGACTGTGAATGCGCACGGGAAGCGTTGTATCTCTTGCTCTCTTACAGTTGTCTTTATTTACTTTCTCTGTAACTTTTATTTTAGTGCATATTGTATTAATTTGATGTATAGTACGATGTGTATCCACGTATTTAGCAAATTCCCTTTGAAAGTGATACTTTCAAAACGTGATGTGACGTTTAGTGCTTCATTCACACGTGTGTTTTGCCATGCAGGAGTGAGAGAGTAGGCCTTCCGGTGTGTTTGCTGATTTTTGCCTCATTTTATTCTTTAAAGGTATGTTTGTGCATTTAACAGTTATAAAATTTGTTTTATGTTCAGTGATCAATGTGATCGAATAGCAGTCTAAGAAATATGTTTGGTTAACATTAAGTACCATATGGTCCAGTGTTATTCAACGATATTGCATGATTGTTCCAATACAACTTTTTTCACATATTTTCATAATGTATGACCAAACACCTCCACGTTTTCCCTATTTAAATACAGTTACACGAATAGTTGAACGACCAAGTATGGTGACACATGGGTTAAAAAGGATAATTATACCGGAATATGGTGGAATAGCACTTTTGAGAGTACTTTGACTGGGCGCAGTAAAAAGTCACGCCTGAAAAATCCTCTCACCCTCTCATTTCCGTCAATAGAACCAAAGGATTTTTCAGGCGTGACTTTTTACTGCGCCGAGTCGAAGTACTCTCAAAAGTGCTATTCATACATTAGCTATACATTAGTTATCCTTTTTAACCCGCTTAGAACGCCACGTTTTATTTTGTGTCACCATACTTGGTCGTTCAACTATTCGTGTAACTGTATTTAAATAGGGAAAATGTGGAGGTGTTTGGTCGCTTCTAACTTGATCTCTGTTTGGTACCTAATGAATAAACTGGGCTTAGTGGGCTAAGCTAAGTGCTATCAAAATGTCACCGCGCGTCAGAGCGATTAACTGCGCGCACTGAAACGAGAGAGGTATGCATCAACTCATCTTAGTTAAGGGAATAACATAGTTTAATATGAAAAAACGGTGGAGTATCCCTTTAACCATTTTAGCTATTTTCACTAAATTCTGATTGAGCATTTAATTTGGGAAGTATCTTTTTCAACCGATAACCTTCTTGGTTAGTGAAACAGTTCTCGCTTCTGAAAGTTTTTGCATTCTCAATAAATTGCAAAATGTCTGGAAAAAACTCTTAAATTTTAACTCTCCTTACAATTTTTTTTTTTTTTTTTGTCACTTTTAAAATATACTTGACTAGAAAATCCACTCTGAGGTAAGCTACCTATAATGCTACATTCAGAGACTTCACTGTCACTTTCTGTGTCTGTATGGCTCACCTCCCGAACATCAAGTCTTTTGATTGGTTTACTACTATGGCGTTTCTTTCTTTTTCCTTTTTTGAGGTGCTTTAAATGAATAATCCTCTAATTCAAACACAGAGCCCTCAGTATTATCCACATTCATTGCGTTCTTTTCGCCAGATTCAACCACACTGTCATCTTCCGACTCAATCGTTTGAGCTGTTGTTTTCTGACCACTCTCTACGAGATTTTCATTCTCTTTGTCCTCAAAGACCACTAATTCTGTTGTCATGTCATTTCTATTTTTTTCCACATCTCTTAATGCAGCAGGTGCACAAACTACACTTGTTTCCGGCCTTTCTGCATCTACAGCAGGAGTTACGTTCTGCAATTCTTTAGCAATTGTACTCGTAGTAATTGTATCATCGATTTGTCTCAGCACTTTTACTATTTGTTTTATCCACTTTCCTAGGGCAATCGCGTACAAGATGTCTGTTTTCTCCACAACCAAAACATTTAATTGTTCGTTGTGGCGAAAATCACATAATTTAAATCTTCACAATGAAAATTGAGTTAAATTCAATTCTTCAACGTTATCTTTTAGAATCATATAGACATACCATCTAAATGACACCACATGTTTTAGTAGAGAAGACTTTCCTCCAATTGGGATCATCTTTATTGTTGACACCAATTTACCACATCTAGAAAGCATCTCCACTAAAACCTCATTCTTGATAAAGGGTGGCACATTAGATAAAGTTACCCTTTTCGAAGGTGTAGAAACAGGAAACTCCTGTGCAAAAATGCCACGAATTTCAACACCAGTTGATTTGCCAATTCAATTGTTTTTAACGAAAACAACAACAGCACCATTCATCCGCGATGCTGACAAGATATTCTCACAACCAATTAACTTACCTATAGCTAAACAGAATCAATTTAAACCGCATGTCGTCTTGTTAAAAACTCGAGATTCTGCACACCTGGAATTGCCATGCACCCAGTAAAAACACTGGGAGCAGGGAGTCCAGCGAATTAACCACTTCACCAACAAACACAAAAACAACAAACCACCCACCAAGAAAACAAGAGAGGGAGAAAGAGAGAGGGACTGACTGTGTTCCCTGTGCTCTCAGAGAGAGGTGGAGACAGAGGAACACTTCCTGCTGCACTGTGATTACTATCACAACATCAGATCGGACTATTTCACTAAATTACAACAACTAATATCACATTTTATGGCACTACCAAATTCCAAAAATTAATTCATATTCTAGCTTTGTCATAACAGCAGAAAAATATGTGACAGTCTACCACAAACAAAGACAGTCAGCCAGTGGACAAAACTAAAGTCAGAAATACAAAACTAAAGTAAGAAATATTCTCACGTTGTCTTAATGTGTGTACAAAGCTTGTTTGTTTGTTTATTTTATTGTCTTAATTATAGTCTTGTTATATCTTGATTATAAAAAGTATTTATGCATTAGTTTTTTTGTTTGTTTGTTTTTTCTCATTGCTTATGTAATGGCCAATGCTTTGGCAATACTGTACAAGTCATGCCAATAAAGATTGTTTGAAATAAAAAATAAAAAAACAGAGAGAGATCTGTGAGTCTTCTGAACACACTAATGTGGAACCCTACATTAGGTGTTAGTGAGTGATCGCTTTTCTGCTACCCGACATTAAATATTTACATGGCTTTTTGTTCAATCTGTTCTGCTCAGATAGACCTCAGCGCCATTACAATCCATTTGACTTTAAAACAACTCACTCTGTGTGTGAGTGAGTGAGAGAGAGAGAGCGAGAGAGAGAGAGAGAGAGAGAGTGTGTGTGTGTGAGAGTGTGTGAGCACATTTAATCTAATTGTACTTTAGAGACAATTTTGTTGAAAAAAATTAAACAAATAACATTGTGTATTGACTGCATCTAAAACGAAACGTCTCTGTTACATATTTAACCTTAGTTCCCTGAAAAGGGAATGAGACGCTGCGTAGAAATGCTGTGGGAACGCCTCTGCATGATTGCGTCAAAGCACGTTTGAAATCAGTCCAATGGCGTGACGTCATCGACCAGGAAACAATAGGTTACTGTCGTAACCCTGGTTCTCTGAAACATTGAGTGGAGAGATCCACCTATGGGAAAGGCATCCGTACCTGACCTCTGCAGAAGCATCCAATTGCACTTAGTCTGGCAAAACAGACAGAAGCATGTCTCATAATCATGAACCTGCCACACTGATGCACACACATAACTACGGTGTACAAGCAGGCACACACAAGAGAAGGCAGCGTTAAGACGACCCCACCCCCAAAACCGAATGTGCTACCAAGGTTCTGGTGACATCCAACCTGTAGTAATGCACAAACGTATGGGGAGAAGCCCAGCTGGCAGCAGAGCAAATGTCCTGCAGTGATACTCTTCTAAACAGAACCCAAGACGTGGCTAAGCCCCTCGTGGAATGAGCTCTGATGTCCCCTGGGGGCTGCACTCCCTTTGATTCATATGCCAAAATTATAGCGTTCACAAGCCAATGTGAGAGGCATTGCTTAGATAAGGGATTCCCCTTGTGGGGAGGTGCCCATGAAACAAAGAGCTGATCACTCTTCCGGAAAGCACTGATCCTAGCCAAATACACCTGTAATGCACGGACCGGACACATGGCATTCAGCCTTTGATCCTCCTTGGAGGAAAAGGACGGAGGGTGAAAAGTGGACAGCTCCAACACCTCTGATGTGAACGCAGGGAAACATATCAGCCTGACATTTACATTTACATTACATTTAGTCATTTAGCAGGCACTTTTATCCAAAGCGACTTACAAATGAGAGCAATAGAAGCAACTAAAAACAGTCAAGGGCAACAATATGCAAGTGCTGTAACAAGTGTCAGTTAATCTAGCACAGAACACATAGGACAGAACAATTATTATTTTTTTTTTTAAATAGACAAACAGAAAACAAAATAGAGTGATAAGTGCTGTTCTTTATTGGTCAGGTGCTGCTGGAAAAGATGCGTTTTAAGATATTTTTTGAAAATGGCTACCAACTCGGCTACTCGAATTGAGACCACCAGGTGGGAATGGTTCAGGAAAAGGTCCTTGTGAGGGATTTCATGCCTCTTTGGGATGGCGCCACAAGGCGCCATTCACATGCAGAACGCAAGCTTCTGGAGGGTCTGTAAGTCTGAACAAGCGAGTTTAGGCGTGACGTGCACTCTCTTCGGCTCATTAAAAACCACTCTCATAGAGAGTTGGTTGAACACAACTTGCTCAAGTGTTTTTGCAATAAAAGCAAGAAGGGATACCGGTCTGTAGTTTTCTATAAGTGCTGGATTCAGAGAGGGTTTCTTAAGCAGTGGGGTTACCCGAGCCTGCTTAAATGCTGTGGGAAAGGTCCCCGTGTGAAGAGAGGTACTGACAATGTGAGTGAGTGCAGGAGTAATTGAAGAAGAAATGGCCTGAAGCAGGTGAGTGGGGATAGGATCAAGCGGACAGGTAGTGGGGTGGTTGGAAAGGATGAGTTGGGAGACTTCTGCTTTAGAGAGCATAGAGAAAGAGGGGAGCATGTGTCTGTTGGTTGTTGAGATGTGTGTGTCAGTTTGTGGTGTGGAGAATTGGCTGCTGATGGATGAGGTTTTGTTTGTGAAGAATGATGCAAAGTCATCAGCTGTAAAAGTTGATGACAGAGTGGGGGGAGGAGGACAAAGAAGAGAGGAGAATGTTTTGATAAGTGTGCAAGAGTCAGAGCAGTTGTTGATTTTGTTGTGATAGTATGTAGTTTTGGCAGTGGAGACATTTGCAGAGAAAGAAGCGATAAGAGACTGATAAAAGATAAGGTCAGTAGAGTTCTTTGATTTGCGCCAGTTCCTCTCTGCCGGCCAGAGTCCAGAGCGATGTTCACGGAGAACATCAGACAGCCAAGCGGCAGAGGGGGAAGTGCGGGCTGGTCTGGATGAAAGGGGGCAAAAGCTGTCTAAGCAAGATGTTAGAGTGGAGCAAAGAATGTCAGTAGCACTGTTAGTGTCCAGTGCTGAGAACTGAGACAGTGGAGGAAGTGAGGATGAAACCATAGTGGATAGGCGAGAGGGGGAGAGCGAACGTAGATTTCGCTGAAAGGTGATCTGCGGATTAGTGTGTGTTGTGTCAGGAGTCAGTATGAGGTTAAGAGTGATGAGGAGTGATGAGGAAGTGGTCAGAGGTGTGCAATGGAGTAATTAAAGTGTTGTCTTTGGAGCAGTAGGTCATGTAGATAAGGTCCAAATGGTTACCTGATTTATGAGTAGCCATAGTAGACACTCGCTTAAGGTCAAATGAGGTGAGTAGAGAGGTGAAATCTGCAGCCTGGTGTTTCTCAAGGTTTCTGTTTGATTCAAATGAACTGTTGCCAGATAGAGATGATATGGGCTCAAATTTCCAATCATTTGAGATGAGCAAACCAGTACCTCCACCCCTCCTAATCGGGCAAGGGGTGTGAGAAAAAGTGAAATTATTTGAGAGGGCCGCAGGAGTGTCCGTGTCCTCTGGTTTGATCAGGGGTCTCAGTTAGGGCCATGAGACTGAGATTTGAATGGCTGAAATGAGAAGTAAAGTTGAGTGTCATCAGCATAGCAGTGATAGGAAAGGCCATGTTTCTGGATGACAGATCCCAGTGATGACATGTAGATGGAGAAGAGAAGTGGTGTTAACCTATATTGCCCCTAGTGATGAGGGAGTGATGAGGAAGAGAACGGGCCCTATAACAAGCTTGTTACTGTTATAAATACGTGCTTCATACGTACAGCACACAGAGGCTATTCTGTTCTGACCAATTGAGTAGCTTGAGCAAAGGCTTAACCCTCTGAACCCAAAGAACGCACCCACATCCGTCATTTTTGGCCTCACAGACATGAACGATATGTCTTTAGAAAGCTTCAAGTGTCTACTTTTATTTATGTACACTCAAAATAAAAACTAAATGTTGTGCTTTTCGCTAAATAAAGAAAACAAACAGGATGTGCATTCTACCCGTCTGTCTCCCTGTGAAGTCCACTCTCAAAATGTGTGTGAAAATGAACTCAGAGAATACTTGCCACACAGACACAACAGATATCTCTTTATGAAGCTTGGAATGTCTACTTTTAAATGAAGTAATTTATATAAAAAAAAACAAATATTCTCTGTTTATGTACGTGCGTACAAAGTGATTCACATACAAATCGTCCATGAGGAAGGAATGTGAACCTGTGAATAGGTCTAAAGTCTTTATGTAAAGAAAATGTATAGTCAGATTACTTCTTTTAAATTAAACGTGATTTTGCGAATAAGCTACAAACAATATATCCAATCATTAAGTCTCCTCACATTCATTCTCTCTAGTTCCCTATGTCACATTCCTCATTGATATTCAGGGTAGGAGTCATTGACATCTCAGGTGTGAATCACAGAATTATTCATGATGATCCACACCTTCCCCGCATACAGCCATTCTGACAATAAGTGTCTTACAAAAGTTAAATAACTATATTGTTTTGTATGAATGAGTGATCAAAATGGTTTTCACATTGTTTTGAAGAAAAAAAAAAAACTCTAGGCAACAACATCCAGTTCTGAAAAGCCTTGTGAACAAATGTTTAAAGTGTGTTATACGGCCTGATTTCAGTGATTTACCATTTTATTTTATTTTTTTTCAAAATCTACATTATTTTCTCAAAACTATAAACTTTTATGTACATGTTGCTCACATATTACTGTACCACTATTGATCCTTCTGTGACTTTCTAGACAGGAGTAGTGCTACCTCTGAGACAGGCCTTAGGTATACTTTTACAAATCCTTCTTTAATTACCTCCACCTTCCTCACTTTATCATTACTGCTGGGCATGGTTTTCATGATGAGTTCAATCGGCCAGACTCTCCTCTATGCCTTCCAGAAAGCATTCCCAAGACACTGAACTTGTATCCATTCTTTCTTATAGAGGTTCTTTATGTCAAAGTCCTCAAGAGGTGCTGGTACAGTACTAGCCTTCTGGGTGAGAAACATTGCATGGGATAGAACTTCCAATGTGTCAGGATAAGAAATATGAAGTAAAGGTCTAGCATTCATTATTGCCATGACCTCTGACATGAGAGTAGTAATGCACCCATAATGCGCTGTGCTATGTTGATCATTCTTTTCCAAGCTCCTCCTATGTGGGAAGAGTGGGGAGCATTAAACAACCATACACAACCTTGCTCCAGCAAGTAACCTTTTAGTTCTGGATTATCGGCACTGATGTTCAGTTCTCGACAGGCTCAGATGCGATTTGTAACGAATATCTAGCCCCAGGGGAAAAGGTGCGGGATTTATGCATGCGTTTAATCGTGTTACGATCAAACATGCACCGATCCGCAGAGAGGGGAATTTTGATATTAACAATTGATTAAACGGATTAAAACAATTATTAATATCTAGGGCTTAATTCAACTTTTAGAAATTTCTTTGATTCTAGAATTGAGTTCAAAGGACGGATAATTGTCCACCAAATATCTCCCTTTAATAACTCTTAAACGCATTTCTCTGGCCAGGAGAAATATCTTTCTTTTAATTTGTAACAGGGTCGGTTCACCGTAAAAGTGACCTATGTATGAGCAAACCAAGCGCAATCACGTGTGAATATATATATTTTAATAAATCAACAAACAATAAACAAACATACACAAATTAACTGAAAGCAGGAAGGAGGGAGAGAGAGAGAGAGAGAGAGAGAGAGAGAGAGAGAGAGAGAGAGAGAAAAACAACGGTAATACTATCGACACAACTATTGAGCACCAGCACGAAATCAGTCCAACTTATTGGTATAAGCTCAAGACTTTATAACGACAGCTTAAGGGATACTTGCATATGTTTCCTTGGTTGTGAGCTCGTGCGTTTAGGGGAATTCCGCGATCTGGTCCGTGTTTCAATCTTGCCGGGTGGTTCCTTGGAGTCCGTGGGAAATTCAACTTTGGTTCCTTTGTGTGATGAGATCCGTTGGAGGATGGCGAAGAGGAAAGCCAACAGAGGTGGCAACAGGAAGCAAAACGAAGAGAGAAGACAAGAGAAGAGAGACAAGAGGCCGAGAAGCGTTTGTGGCCCATTTTTAAAGGGCCGCGACGGGGCACGCCTCTTTTGTCGGAACAGCCAATCAGAGCGAAGGAACTCAGAAGCGGGAAATCTCCCTTTGTCTTGGGCCTCGCCTCATTAACATGTTTTATGGCTCTCTCTTAGATAACCCCCAAGTCTGCCTTTGGTATGCAGACTTTGGGGTTTTGGCATGAAAGAAAGAGTCTGATGCATCATAGTACCCCACAACACACCTAGCTGGCCTACAAATTGCGAGACAAAGATTTCGAGACCAAACATGGGGAGTTTAACTTAAGAGTTAAAGAAACGGCGAGGATTGACGTCATTCTTCCTTACGCATTCACTGGCTATAAGTTTCTAACCTATCAAAACACATCTAAAATGGTTATAACAAAAAGCATGCATACATACAGGGAACAGCACACCTAAAATGAAAAATAACTAAGTTAAAAGTCATATAATCTGTTCGGATGTCCTTTGGTATGTGTGAGGTGGGGGCTGGTTTTATAATGGTCTCTCATGAGCTGCACGAGCATGGTTTGTGTCCTTTTAGCACTGTTAACCTGTCAGTCTGTAGACTTCACGGCACCGGTCTTGCTTGAGTCATTATAAATAATCAAAGTATTGGTCCGTTGATCATTTATGAGCACCGTCCATACGCTACAGCAGGGTGGGAAAAAAGCGGTGCGTCCATTTTGCAGTATGTTTGTCCTGAAAACATTTGTAGTTGGACTTGTGTACTCCTCCCATACACACTTCTCCCACAATGACCCAGCCTAAATCAGGCATGTTATCAGGTCCATTATACTGTTCTTGAACCTTATTCACACTTAGAATGTCCCTTCCTAAAAGGAAAGGGAAAGGAGTGTGGCTTGCGTCATAAGGTGTTATTTTGTCAGCCATTGGCTTGAGAAGTATTGTGCTATTTCAGGTGTTGGAATTTCATTGTGATCTTCAGGCAACATATTGCATTCTAAGAGTGTGGAAAGTGACACCTGGGTTTTCCCATCAAGTGAACTAACAATGAAATTGTCTGCCCTTCTTCCTATTGTCTTTGCTGCACCCGCACATGTACAAAGAGTACAGAGGAAAGAATCTCTGTTAATCCCAAACAGCTCAGAGAAGTCAGAGACCAGTTTCTATGGTCTTCCAGATCTACAGACATCCTCTTAGCCTTTTTGGGGCAGTTAGATGGATAAACGTCAACCAAACAGACTTTCGAGCATGATCTAGCTTTACCATAGATCTCTGTGCACTTGGAAGTAACCTCAGATGATATATCTCTTTCAGACTCCCTGCCTTGCTCGTGCTCTGTTACTGGAGCTTCCTCTGCCCATGGAGCTTGCCCTGGGTGCATTGCAGAGAAATGGCGATCACTGTTACACTCTCTACATTTAACAGCTGCCCCAAATTCTTTTGCTATGTGTTTAGTTGAACCACAACACCTGAAGCAGATAGAATGTTCTTTGAGGTGTTTCTTTCCTCTAAAACCACGGCACTTTGACAATGGATGTGGCTTATTGTGAATTTTTTTTCAAAATCTTTTGCTCTTGAAGTTGGTTGGCTTTGGAACTTGAAACTGTGTCTAGCATTTCAATTTTTCTCACTGACACAGGTATTTTATTGCTGACCCTACATAGATAATGAAAAACTGGTATAATTTCTTATTCTTGATTGGTCGCAAATTAATCGCACAAAGAAGCCAAATGGCGGAAAAAGAGGCACTGTAATTCTCTTTATACTTAGATCCATCTTTCCTGCAGATTGAAGGGAAGCTTCTCAATAGGATTGACTCTCCTTGCTGTGTCAAGAATTGATAACCCAGATAAATGTCTGACTGACTTTGCAGATTATAATTCCATAAGCATGTCTCCAAGCTCTCTGAGTTTTTGCTCATCTCTGTTCAGAATTTTTGGAATATCCTCCAGTTTTTTCAACAGCGCATTCTCAATTACTTCTGGCCTTCCGTAACACTCTTCCAATCGCTGCCAAAGTGTACGGACACCTGCTATAGGATAGTGTGCATGAAACGATCAGATCCATTTGGCTTGCATGGATGAATCTGGGCCGAGCCATTTAGTGAGAAGGCCAAACTCTTCCCTGACTGTTAGTCTGAGGTCTTTTGTAATGAATGAAAGTCTTATGGGTTTGTAACAGCATGAAGGTGAGTAAGTTATGACAATGATCATTTTTGAATGAACTAACCTGTTACAGCCGACTCAGAGCCGCAACAAATGAGGGAGGCAACAAGAACAAAAGTAAATCAAAAAGTATTTATTAACAAAATAATGCTTATAACTTATAATAATAAAAAAAAAAAAAAAAAAAAATCACATCAAAATAAATAATGAATACGTAATGATCACAAGCACCAAAATATTAAAGACACATACTACAAGGCTGCAAACATAAATCCCCAAAATAAACTACATAAACTAAATAACAAAAGGATCAACCCAATATAACAAAAGACCAAAAGGGTAACAGAAGAGAAAGAAGTCAGAGTACCAAAAGCTTTTATAATTCTCTGCAGGTGTTTAACATTATGATTACCTCAAAGTCCTGCCCCATATCCGGCTAAAGTGAAATTGGCCCAGAGGCATGTCACAAACCCTTTATTTACACAAAATAATTCCACTTGACTTATTCAATATCCACATATTGTAAGCTTTCTCTCAATGATACCACTGGTTTTATTTATTCCAAAGATGTTTTTTTTTTTGTGTAGAGGGACTGTAAAGAAAATTGTGCTACATATTATTTTGAGAATTGGATCCATATATTCTCATAGCAGAAACCATATGTGAAATGTCCAGGCAGTTTCCCTTCTGTTTAACGAGGTGATATTTTTGGCCTTTACAATCATAATAATTGTCTCATTGTTTGCAGATCTGGGAGACTAATTACACAGTGTTTTACCAAATCCTACGGACTAATGATTTATGCAGCATTCTCTTAGCAAATTAAACCTGAATCACAGAAAGTATTTTAGCATTCATAAACAGTACAATACATGTTTTTAGCTGAACACTTTTCTCCAAAGTGGTCGTACTACAGATAAAGGTGGTTCAACCATTTAACCCCTTGTCTGTCACCCCCGACAAACAAATAGTGTATGATTACGATTCTGGCAACATTACAGGTCAGAAGTCATATTAGATCAATAGATATTCTCAAGATTATTCGAAAGATTGGAGTCGAGGGTGTTTACAGGGGAGTTTAATTGACTAATGCAATATGTTTGCCCTGTAAACACCCACTTGCAGTCTTTTGTCTAATGCCTGGTGAGGAAAACAGCTAAATTCATGCTCTATTGTTTTCAGTCGACAAACATTTTACACCTTTGTCAGTTTGAGACTTAATCCTCATTATTCTTTTATCGTTATTCTTTTGTTTGTATTTAGCCATTATAGCCTTTATTCTGGCTGAAGCTTTGCTCATTAAAACCAAATACTGTAATCTGCATATTATCTGAAGTCTTTCTAGAAAAAAAAAAAAACAAGGTTAACCCTTTGGACCCTGAGGCTAATTTGTGGCCCTGAAGAAGTTTGACATGCTCTGACATTTGTGTTTTTTTCAGTTGCTTTAAAGCATTTCAATGGCTAAAGTCTGATTACACTGTATTCAGCACAAACAGGGCTACAGTAATATGTGAGCAACATATACATATACGTTTGTAGTTTTGAGAAAATAATGTTTATGCATAGTTTTTGAAAAAAAAAAAAAAAAAAAAGTTAAATCACTGAAATAAGGCAATCTAACACACTTTACACATTTGTTCACAAGGCTTTTCACAACTGGATGTTGTTCTTCAAAATGTGAGAACCATTTTGATCACTCATTCATACAGAACAATATAGTCATTTAACTTTTGTAAGACACTTATTGTCAGAATGGCTGTATGTGAGGAGGGTGTGGATCATCATGAATATTCACAGCTGAGGCATCAACGACTCCTCCCTGAATATCAATGAGGAATGTAACAGAAGGAACTATAATGAATGTCAGGAGATTTAATGATTGAATGTATTGTTTGTATCTTATTCACAAAATCACGTTAAATTTACAAAAAGTAATCTAACTATACATTGTCTTTAAATAAAGACTTTATACCTACAGTACTGTTCAAAAGTTTTAAATCTGTATGTAAAAAAAAAAAGAACAAAAAATCTTTTCTGTTCATCAAGGCTGGATTTATTTGTTCCAAAATAGTAAAAACAGTAATATTGTGAAATATTTTTGCAATTTAAAATAAATGTTTTCTATGTGAATATATAGTAAAGTGTAATTTATTCCTGATGTCAAAGCTGAATTTATCATCATTACTCCAGTCTTCAGTGTCACATGATCCTTCATAAATCACTCTCATATGAGGATTTGATATATATATATGCTCAACAAACATTTCTTATTATTATGAATGTTGAAAACAGTTGTGTAATTTTTTTCAGGATTCTTTGATAAATCAAAGATTTAACCCAGAGGTATATATCTTTGATTAATGGAAAGTTCAAAAGAATAACGTTTATCTGAAATAAAAATATGTTGTAACATTATAAATGTCTGTGTTTTTGATCAATATAAGGCATCTTTGTGAAGGTATTCATTTCAATAGATTTCTATTTCAGATAAATGCTGTTGTTTTGAACTTTCTATTTATCAAAGAATCCTGAAATAAATGGTACACAACTGTTTTCAACATTCATAATAATAAGAAATGTTTCTTGAGCAGTAAATCAGCATATTACAGTGATTTCTGAAGTATCATGTGAAACTGAAGACTGGAATAAATTGCATTTTAGAAATATGTCCAAATAGAAAACAATTATTTTAAATTATAAAAATCCATAATATTCCTGTTTTGCTGTATTTTGGATCAAATAAATGCAGCCTTGTTAAGTAGAAGATTATTATTATTATTATTTTAAAACATTAGAAAATCTAAAACTTTTGACTGGTAGTGTATACTTGGGTTTACGCATGACAGCAACACAGAGCAGTGGTAAAAAATACAGTGCAAAAGAGACATTCATGGCAAACCGGGACAGTGCAAGATGAACGGAAACTAATTAGTCTCTATTTGAGCGTGCTTGTCAAGCATCTACATTTAAAATAACAAACTTGAGAATGCAAAAGGTTGCAACATATGTGAACGAGAGCATGGTTACATCAGCGTACCAGTCAATAAATGGGACAGTCATGTACGGGACATTTAGGCCCAATAAACGGGGGGCGCGTTTCTCGGGTCCTAAGGGTTAAAAGAATGTTCTTGAGACCTTATGCAAATTCTTGTAACAAAATAGATTGTGAAATAGATATAGAGCTACAGTTAGCATCAAGCTACATAACACAATTTAAAAGATTAAAATTACACTTTCACTCAAAATGTCACTTTAGACCACCATCTAGTGTTTATATTACCTTCCTGTCACAATCTAATGGGGATTTCATTCATATGATGATGTTAAAATATGTTATATTTAGCATTTTATATAGAGCTAATCGTTTACACCTGCTTAGCATTTATAATGTAAACATCCATTATTGATGCAAAAATGGCCGAAATCACATGAAAACCATACAAAAACCTTATGCCATAGTTATCGTGTTTATTGCTTCTTAGCTCACATGTGGAATTGATGCGTTCTTCACTGAGCACAGGACGAGGAATTGTACACAGGACAGCGTTGTGCAGGAGGGCAGTATTGAGTCACATGAGTTTGACAGCTCCAGACATTGAATGAGCATGCGATGACTCAAATCAGAAAGAGGAGAGACAGAGCTCGCTCTGTACACTGTTTCAGCTCGTTCATATCAGATAATTCAGTGGGAAATGAATAGAAATTGTATTCTGTACAACAAAATATTTTGCAAACGTGGTAATTAATCCATATTTCTCCAAATATGTGCACTTTTGAACTAAGAGCCATAGCAAACATTGTTCATTGCAGCTGAACACAACTGAACTGCAGCAGACGAGAGATAATTAATTTGCATGTGATATTAAATTCAAAATATTATTCATTACAGATCGATTATTTTGCTCTCCTGACATAAAGAAATTAATATCACTGCAAACCAGTTTTATTATAAACAGTGGTCAAATATCGAAGCTGGAGGCTTTAATCTTTATAATTATACCAAGTTTTTCCAGATGAAGTAAATGTGTGATGTTTTAACATGCAGTGAATGTTAAACAACAGTAATATGTCGCCGATCCTTGACACTAAAGGGGTTAAGTGAAACTGACACATTTGACATACCATTTCACACTGACATATTATTTGCTACCGGCCTGCCATTTAACTTTTTGTGTTCTTTAGACTAAGCTGTTGTTGTCATGGAACAGAAGGATACATACAAGTAAATCGTGATAACACAGAGTTTATTGAACCGAGGCATAGACAGTGACAGGGATGCAGACTGGTGAGTGAATGATCAGGATAAACAGATATAATGATGACTTATCTGGCAGTAACGGAAATGTCTTTATATGCCAGATGAATGAAGATGAAGTCAGTAATGGGCAGATGACGGATGACAGAAGACTGAAGATGGATTCCTAGTAGCAGGTAGGTAGGTAATGGGTAGAGTCTTGTTGTGTTCGTAAGGACGAGACCAGACAAGGGATTGCAGGAGAAGGGTCTCTTTATAGTGAGTGCTGATTATGAGATGCAGGCGCAGTGAATCAGAATACCGGGGAGAGTGAATGAGTGGGCGGAGAGTGCTGATCTGGTGACGATGGAATGATCTTTTATTTTAATTAACATAATTACAATTTATGTCATCCTTTTGACTTTTTATTTAATTATTATATCTATTATAACTCTTATTATAACTAGGCTTAAGCCTAGTCCCAGACTAAAATGCATTTTTGAGCTGTTTTAACCGAAAGCATCTTACACCGACATCTTAAAATATCAAGCGTAGCGTTAGTTCTGGCAGGTCATGTTAGTCAAGCTAGTATCAGCTGACTGTCAGCTGATCACGTCTACCTATAGGAATATGATGTCTATCACAGTATGCATATATAAGCTCCTTCAGTATTATCAGCAGCTATCACTTTTCTCTGGTTTCTAATTACCCTTTTCCATCCCCAGCTCCTCCTCTTGTCAGTCAGTTGTACATTTTAATATTGACATTAATGATATCTGCAATACATTGTTGGTTTACCCTAATCGCGGGTTTATCGCTGCTCTCCCTGCTCTCATCCATGCTAGTCTGCATGGATGCGCTGGGAGTTCTTGCCCAGAACAGAACCATACCGCCAATCTAAACTATATGCTAATTGTCAATCATCTTTGACGATAGTGGTCCTGACAGAAATGTTTTTTTTTTTTTTTCTCCCTAAAGCATGTTTATAAAGCCTACTTAAATGTCCTAATTTAATTAAGGCCTAAACCTGACTTAATCTAAGCTTTGTCTGTGAAATCGGGCCTGTCATAATTTTGACTTTTTATCTCAGAATTTTAACATGGTCTAAAATGTTTTAACTTTATTTAACATTGAACTTACTTAACATTTTATTTTTGTTGTTTTTTGAGGAAACATTTATGATTTTGTTCTTGTGTGTAAGAAACTGACTTCCATAACCGACTTCTTTTTTCTTTTTCTTTTCTTTTTTTTGTTTTTTTTTTTTGTTTGCAGATGGGCAGCCCTTGATCACCATCTGCTTTCATTGTAAAACAACAGTAAACATTCAAGATTCAAGATTCAAGAGTTTTATTTGTCACATACACAGTTAAATACAGAATATACAACCGTCAGTGAAATGTAAACAGGTCCGCTCCATGGACAGTGCAAATTCACAGTTAAAAACACAAGGAGGAAATTATAATAGAAATAGAATAAAAAGTACTGTATATATATGTATCTGTAGAATTATAAATAAATCAAGTCAAGTAGAAAAAAGTAAAAAATAAAAATAAAGAAGTGGAATAAAATAAGTGGAGTAAACTGTGCAGTGAGTAAACTGTAGACTTATAAATGTGTGGTTAACAAATGTACAAAGAGTAATGTGCAAACAGGTTTATAACAGGCTGTTACACAGTAACAACGAAAACAGAACAGAAAGTGCAGTGCAATGTCAGTGTATCGATGGTCACGTGATGTTAAGTGACTGAGTTCAGGAGTCTGATGGCCTAGGGGAAGAAGCTCCTCCTGAGTCTCTCAGTTTTGGCCATCAGGCTTCGGAAGCGCTTACCAGATGGCAGCAGCGTGAACATTTTGCTGAATTTCTTTTGTGTTTCACTGAAGAAAGGAAATCATCCAAATTTACTTTTTGTAGTGACCATTTGCACCAAATTCAGTATCAAATCAAAATGTATGTGCATCTTTTCTCATACATGACAAAGGTTCAATGGGCAGAAACCAATTAAACCATTCACATTCATCTGTGTGAGTATCTCTCTCTCATGTGTCAGACTGTATTTTTTCCTCTCTTGTGCTTTTAAATTAAGTTATTTTCCCTCATTGTTTCAGTATCTCACTAGAGGGAGCTGCTGAGAGACACTGAATTCAGTCAAATGCTTTTGACAATGAAATCATCCAGGGCTGCGTTTCTCAAAAGCATTGTGAGTCAAGTTGATCGTAGAGACCCCTGGTGGCAATGGTTCTACAATCTAAAATCTCACAATGCTTTTGGGAAATACAGCCCAGGTCCATGAGTGGTTACTCCTCTAATGGTCTTTTGATTTAGACTTTTTAAAGTAAATGCTGAATAAAATACCTCAAACTGTATTTTACTAATTGGATAATTGAGTATATTTTTAAATATTTTCTGAAGAATTAGATATAACACCACAGGTAGAATGCAAGAAAGAACAACAGTTTTGTTGCACTGCTAGATTCATGATCAATATGATTTTTTTTTTCTCTCTCTCTTGATCTGATCACAGATGCCAATAGAGTAACAGACTCCATGTCTCGGCTTCTCACATATCCCGGACAGACAGACACGCCCACCCTCAACCTGCACACTCTACCACAGCAACCAGCTTTGTCATCCAGTCCTTACAACTCCAAAAAAAAAACGAGAGAGAGAGAGAGAAATCCAATAAAAAGTATTTAGGTCAGCCGTTTGAGAAGGAAAGCAGAGATGTTCAGGTGTAACTGTCCTTGTGTTTTAGTGGATATTACACCCACATTAAACAGGTTTCACTTTAAAGCACACAAGAGCAATGATGTTGTATATCAGTAGATAGATTATGATTAATTATTAGGGGTGTGATGAGACACTTAGCTCACAAGAACGAGACTAGAGTTTTACATAGTATAAGAAATCCTCAATGATGAAATACATGACTAGAAAAATAGTCTGCAGGTGCATTTTAACTAATCAACTTGTAATTAGTGTCATTTCTTTTTTTCTGAATAATCTAAGGCTCGACATTAAGCCTGTTAACATGCTTGTTCTTTGGACAAGTAAAGCTGTCATTCACTTGTCTGAGTAAAGATTTTGCTCGTCCATAGTTTGTGTGTTGTAAATAGAATTTATTCTGAAGCAGTATTCTCAGTGTTCAATCAGCTTTGGCATTTTAAATCTGCATATTTGTGATGACCTTTTATAAGGTCATCCCCAAAAAAAAAAACAACAAGGAGGAAATTATAATAGAAATAGAATAAAAAGTACTATATATATATATATATATATATATATATATATATATATATATATATATATATATATATATATAATCAAGTAGAAAAAAAAAAAATAAACAAATAAATAAAGAAGTGGAATAAAATAAATGAAATAAACTGTGCAGTGAGTAAACTGTAGACTTATAAATATGTGGTTAACAGAAATGTACAAAGTATAATGTGCAAACAGGTTTATAACAGGTTGTTACACAGTAACAACGAGAACAGAAAGTGCAGTGCAATGTCAGTATATCGATGTTTACCCTGACGTGAAGTTAAGTGACTGAGTTCAGGAGTCGGATGGCCTGGGGGAAGAAGCTCCTCCTGAGTCTCTCAGTTTTGGCCATTAGGCTTCAGAAGCGCTTACCAGATGGCAGCAGCGTGAAATGAGGGTTTGGAGGGTGATTACAGTCCTTGATGATTTTAGTAGCTCTACCTTTGCAGCATTTGTTGTAGACGTCCTGCAGAGACGGGAGAGCTGACCCTGAGATATGCTTAGATAAGCGCACGACTCTTTGCAGGGCTTTGCAGTCATGACTGGTGCTGTTCCCATACCACGTTGTGATGCACTGAGTTAATACACTTTCTATCGCCCCTAAATAGAAAGTTTTCAGGATAGCTGGTGAAACCCTGAATTTCCTCAGCTGCCGCAGGTGGTACAGTCTATGCTTGGCTTTTTTCACCTGTGTCTGAATGTGTGCAGTCCAGGTCAGGTCCTTGGAGATGTTTACACCCAGGTAGTGAAGCATGAGATATCTCATCATTGATGATATGGCGCGAGACAGCTTTTCACCTCAACGTGAAATCTCAGCACATTTTAATCTCATCACACCCCTATTAATTATACATACATTCTCCATCAATTAACATTACACATACATTCTCTATCATTTAACCACACCATGTTCGTTCATTGGCCAGAGGAGAACTACAACCCAATATTTTTGACTTAGCTGGTTGATGACATCACTATTTTCACCAAAGCTGCTATACAGATGAATTTAACTCATTTTATAACTGATGAACTTTACATAGTCATTGAACTGAACTGAATCATCACTTGCTGACTTAATCTGAACAATGACACTACTATCTTACTTTTGGAGCTGCTTTACAGGTGAATTTGAGACTCAGCACAAATATCCCAGACCTCCTTGACATTTCCTATTGCATTGCTTTGCGATTAAATAGTACAATGTTATGTTTATGTAAATATTGTACATTTTTTATGTATTTTTAATGTATTTTATGCTTATCAAGTCTGCATTTATTTGATCAAAAATGCAGCAATATTGTGAAAAATTATTACAGTTAGCTGTACAATTACAATAGCTGTTTTCCATGTGAATATATTGTAAAATGTAATTTATTTATTTCATGCAAAGCTGAATTTTTAGCATCATTACTCCAGTCTTCATTTTTCATTCATGGTCTTCATTCTAATATGCTGATTTTCTGCTCAATAAATAATTTTTATTATTATCAATGTTAAAAACACTTGTGCTCCATGTTTTTGTAGAAACTGGGATACATTATATTTTTTCATGATTATTTGATGAATTGGAAGTTCAAAAGACAACCTTTTATTTGAAATAGAAATATTTTGTACACAGTAAAATCAGCAGTGTAAAATTTGCAGCGTTAACATTTATTAATTCCCAAAGAGTTAAATTAACAATCCACAGTGTTAAAGAGTACTCCTCTTCAGTGTAATTATGGGGTGCTACATAGTGTACTTTTATTTTTACAAGTGCAAAAAAACGTGCCGAATAGTCTTGATTCCGCCCTTCGATGACTGCTGCCTCGCAAGACGACGACGCCATTTTATCTTCATGTGACCGACACGGTAGGTTGGATTGCTTTTCTCTTTCTAACATTAAATAGTAAATACATTTTGTTAACATTTTTATCTTGGATGAAGGTGATTTTACGTTTAAAATAAATTTGTTGGAATGTGTTTACAATTTGTTATATATAATTTTAGCTTCTTTCATTTTGGTTTGTTGACAGCCTTCATGAAATTATTAATTCCCGCCTCCAGTCACGCAGAGGCCTGGTTTTATGATGAGTCTGGCAGTGAAGCTTTTTTCTGCACAGATGAGAGAATTATTCAAATGGTAATTTTATATTTGTTTTGAAAGCATTAATTGTGGCATTACGTTGTATCCTTTCATTGAAAACGGTAAAAGTGGCTATGTTATACATTAACGCGTTAAGAATTCAGTTTTTGTGACGTGCATTATTAGTAGTGTTTAAGTATCTTGTAAACAACAAATGCAGTCTTTTTGCATACTGTGGAGGGAAAGCATTTAAAAACGTTTTAAATGTGTTTAAGTGTGAATTACATTTGTACGTTGCTTGTTCTAAGCACTGAATATCATGTCTGTTATGTCGCCATACCTGCATCAAGACAAATGCTAACGTTATCAATTTATGACAGTTCAGTTCAGACATTGTGAAAGTGAGTTAAAGCTAATCTGTCTTCTAATTCAGTTACCAAGTATTTGCATACTCACTGGCAGAGCATACAGGTACTTTATCTTGAAATCAGTCTTTATCAATTCATACTGCATGTTATTTTGGATAAATATTTATCTGTCTGTGTTTTAATAATATGAATCTGTATTTTCTGTTCCCATTATAAATACCATTAATTAATGTTAAAATAAATTCTAAACATGTCTTAAAAACGTCTCGGTTACGTATGTAACCCTCGTTCCCTGAAGGAGGGAACGGAGACGTACGTCGGAACTGACCGACGAATTGGGATCTGTTTTCAGAGACCAATCTACTTCGAGTGATTAAAAACGAGCCAATGGACATTGGGCATGCGGTTCACGCATTCCACGCACCGCCCGCAGCGCGGGTATAAACACGGAAGTGGAAGTACCGCATATTGCTTTTCAACTGAGGAGCCGAGACAAGTGACTCGGCCTTCAGCTGAAGCACAGCACCTGGCGACGGGACGTATGTCTCCGTTCCCTCCTTCAGGGAACGAGGGTTACATACGTAACCGAGACGTTCCCTTTCAGTCGGTCACGTTCGACGTACGTCGGAACTGACCGACGAATTGGGATCCCTACCAACACGCCAGGATGCTGGCCCTTCCACCGCCCTGCTTGAGCTCACTGGACCGCTCCTACATTGGAGAGGAAGTCAGGGCTCCAGGCAGGGAAGGACAGTCACTGCTGTTCCTGCAAGACCCACTCAAAATGACTATTGGATAACGCTGGGAAAGCGTGCCCGTTTGGGAACGGAACGCTGCAGGGGCCACGTGCCTCAATGGAGGGAGAGGTGGCAAATTACACATAAGGACTAACCTATCAGGGTAGTACAACATATGGCAGTCTCTGGGGTGGACCCAGCCTGGTCCCAGGGGGGAAGAACACCGCCAGAGACGACAGAGCGAGCTCTGTCAAGGGAAAGACACGGGGCTAGCCGAGTAGGGTAGCTGGTACCGTGGAGAATACACATATGGGGTTGCCGTTAGGGAACCGCTACATATGGAACCCAGCCTACACACACGTTCCACAAGCATACGGGTGCAGGCTTGGCGTCAGACGGCCGCAACGTCTGACACCGAAGGGGTGACGGAGGAGCTCGACAGGGTTCGCCATTTTCTGGGGAACACGACTGGAGATAAATAACGCACGCATCCGGCCCAGAGGGCGGGAATGGCGTCACAAGCCGACACTAGAACGGGCACTTCGCGCTACTGGCCACTGGGGGCGAGTACACGGGAAGATACCGGCTCTACACAGAGGCTATATAATCTAGCGAACGTGTTAGGTGTCGCCCAGCCCGCAGCCCTACATATATCTGTTAGCGAGGCGCCCTGAACCAGCGCCCAGGAGGAGGCTACACTCCTAGTTGAGTGCGCTCGCAACCCGAACGGGCAGGGCACGTCTTGGGACTGGTACGCCAAGACAATAGCATCCACTATCCAGTGGGCTAACCTCTGCTTGGAGACAGCCTTTCCCTTCTGCTGGCCTCCGTAACAGATGAAGAGCTGTTCTGAGGTCCTAAGGCTTCGAGTTCGGTCCACATAGGTGCGGAGAACGCGGACGGGACAGAGCAAAGCCAGGGCTGGGTCTGCCTCCTCCGAAGGCAGCGCTTGCAGGTTCACCACCTGGTCCCGGAAAGGAGTGGTGGGAACCTTGGGCACGTATCCGGGCCGGGGTCTCAGGACAACGTGAGAGTTACCTGGCCCGAATTCTAGGCATGATTCGTTGACCGAAAGTGCGTGCAGGTCCCCTACCCTCTTGATGGAGGCCAATGCAACCAAGAGTACTGTCTTCATGGACAGGATATTCAGCTCAATGGACTGCAGAGGCTCGAAGGGAGGGCTCTGGAGTGCTCTCAGCACCAGAGCTAAGTTCCAAGAGGGTACCGGGTTTGGACGAGGAGGATTCAGCCTCCTCGCACCCCTGAGGACCTGACGATTAGGTCGTGCTTCCCTAAGGACTTACCATCAACTGCATCGTGATATGCCGCTATTGCCGCGACATACACTTTAAGGGTGGAGGGAGACAGCCTTCGCTCCAACCCATCTTGCAGGAAGGAAAGCACGGCGCTAACCAAACACCTTCGGGGGTCTTCGCGGCGAGAAGAACACCGCTCAACGAATAGGTTCCACTTCAATGCATAGAGGCGCCTCATAGAGGGGGCTCTAGCGGAAGTGATGGTGTCCACCACTGTCTGTGGTAGACCACCTAGAACCTCTGCGTCCCGTCCAGGGACCAGACATGGAGTTTCCAGAGGTCTGGACGCGGGTGCCATAGTGCGCCCCATCCCTGAGAAAGTAGGTCCTTCCTCAGAGGAATGGGCCAGGGAGGTGCTGTCGCGAGGAGAATTAGTTCGGAGAACCAGGTCCGGTTGGGCCAGTAGGGCGCAACTAGCAAGACCTGCTCCTCGTCCTCCCTGACTTTGCACAGTGTCTGTGCGAGAAGGCTCACTGGGGGAAACGCATACTTGCGTAGGCCCCGGGGCCAGCTGTGTGCCAGTGCATCCGTGCCGAGGGTGCCCCCGGTCAGGGAGTAATACAGCTGGCAATGGGTCGACTCTGGAGAGGCAAACAGGTCTACCTGTGCGGCTCTGAAGAGGCCCCATATCAGCTGGACCACCTGGGGATGGAGTCGCCACTCCCCCGGAGGTGTTGGCTGCCGTGAGAGCTCGTCGGCTGTCCGGTTGAGCGCACCTCAGATGCTTCTGACTCCAAAGGAGGAGATGGCGGGCGAGCCGGAGCATGCAACGGGAGCGTAGACCACCCTAACGGTTGATGTACGCAACGGCCGCAGTGCTGTCCGTGCGGACCAGTACGTGCTTGCCCTGTAGCGGCTTTTTTAGGCGGCCCAGAGCAAGACGTACTGCCAGTAGCTCTAGGCAATTGATATGCCAATGCAGTTGGGGCCCCGTCCACAGACCCAAAACTGCATGCCCGTTGTACGTGGCCCCCCAGCCGGTGGATGAGGCATCCGTGAAGACCACAGCATGCCTGGACACCTGTTCTAGGGCACTCCGCCCGTAGAAACGAAGGGTCCGCCCACGGGCTGAAGGTTTGGCGGCAGTAAGGGTAACTGAGACCCGGTACTTGCCGCTCTGCCACGCCCATCTCGGGACTCGGCCGTGAAGCCAGTGCTGAAGCGGTCTCATATGTAGCAATCCGAGCGGCGTTACCGCGGCTGCAGATGCCATATGCCCCAGGAGCCTCTGAAAGAACTTCAGTGGGACCGCTGTCCTGCCTTTGAACGTATTCAAGCAGTTCAGCACTGATCGAACTCGCTCCTCTGTGAGGCGCGCAGTTCGATTGACCGGAATCAGCTCCATACCGAGATAAGAGATCCTCTGTGTGGGACAGAGTTTGCTCTTCTCTCGGTCGACCCGAAGGCCCAACAGGCTGAGGTGACGGAGCACCAGGTCCCTGTGTTCGCACAACTGCTCTCACGACTGGGCTAGTATGGGCCAGTCGTCAAGGTAGTTGAGGATGCGAACGCCGCGTTCTCGGAGCGGAACAATGGCTGCCTCTGCAACTTTCGTGAAGTCGTGAGGCGACAGGGACAGCCCGAAGGGCAGGACTTTGTACTGACATGCCCTCTCCTCAAACGCAAAGCATAGGAACGGTCTGCGTCTCAGGAGAATGGAGACATGAAGTACACGTCCTTCAGGTCGATCGCTGCAAACCAATCTTGGGGACGGATGCATTTTTGCGTTTTTTGAAAATGCGTTTTTTGTGTCAACATTCTGAACGGGAGCTTGTGCAGGGCCCGATTCAGGACACGCAGGTCCAAGATTTGTCTTAACCCACCCCTTTCTTGGGTACAATGAAGTAAGGGCTGTAGAACCCTGACTTCATATCGGCTGGAGGAACCGGCTTGATCGTGTCCTTCGCCAGTAGGACTCCGATCTCTGAACGCAAGACATGGGCATCGCTGCTCCACCCGGAGGTGAAGAGGATGCCCCTGAACTTGGGAGGCCGGCGAGCGAACTGAACCGCGTAGCTGAGTCTGATGGTACAGATGATCCAGCAAGGCGGCCTGGGGAGCTCTAGCCAGGCCCCCAGAACCAGACAAGCAGGACCAACGGCACCACAGACGTACCCGGGGTGGGGCAGCGAGGTGGGAGGCTCGGACCCGACTCGGGTGGCCCGGGGGGCGGCCCGTAGTGTTGTCTGAGCCTCCCAGGGTTGGGCAGAGTGTGGGTGAGAAGGCTCGGTGGCGTCCTCGGTGCCCACTCTGCTGCCCCCTGCCTGGGGGAGGCAGGAAGGTGGAATGCTCAGATCCGACCCGGGAGGCCCGGAGGCGGCCCGGAAATCGTCTGAACATTCCAGGGTAGGGCAGAGTGTGGGTGAGAAGGCCTGGTGGCGTCCTCGGTGCCCACACTGCTGTCCACTGGCGAAAGGAGGGGAGGCAAGGAGTGGCAAGGCTTGGAGGCGTTGCACACTGCCCACCTGACCCTCCTGGAGCCCAGGAGGGAGGACACTGCTCTTTTGAGAAAGTGGGTACCACTGGACTCCGGAGAGCCAGTGGCAGGATCGAAACCTAGTCTCCCCTCAGTCCTCCTCTGGGGGGGGGACGGGTGCGGACACCGCCTCCCCCCTTCTCACTGGGCCACCCGTTTCAGGGCCGCTTGCAGGTTTCGCGGGACCCTGGACGGGTTGGGTGCCTCCCATGCGCCCGGCCACCTGCTGCCTGGGTGGAGGCTGCTGCTTGGCTTTAGCAGGGGCAGACGCAGGGGGGGACGCCCTCGGCGACAAGCAGGCAGAGACACTGTGACCGATGACTGGGTGAAGGCAGCAGCTGGTCATCGGGACAGGTTTTTTTTTTTTTTTTTTTTTGCCTCCGTCTGCTACTGGGCCACCAAGAACTGCTGGGCGAAGTTCTCGATGGCGTCGCCGAAGAGGCCAGCCTGACAGACAGGGGCATTGAGAAACCGAACTTTGCCGGGCTCAAGCATCTCTGCCAGGTTTAGCCCCAGGTGACATTCCTGGACCACTAGTGTGGACATCGCCTGACCCAGGGAGCGTGCGGTGACTTTCGTCGCCCGAAGCGCGAGGTCCATCACCGCACGCAGTTCCTGCATAACCCCTGGGTCGGGACTACCCTCATGCATGCAGGACAGAAGGTAGTGAGAGAGGGAAAAAACACTTATACAGATTATGCCCTTTTGGTGTTCCATATTTCCCTTTCTCCGATGCAGCAATTGACATCTGTCCTCTGCCAGAGCCCCAAATGAAACGCTAGGTCCCCCTTTTTTTTTGGAACCAGCAATCCCATCTGTAAGCTACCAGCAGGCATGTGCGACTGTGAGTGTGGCCATCAGAATGGCACACAGCGCGCTGAACACTCCAGCCTTTGAAAAAGGGAAGACGAACAACGCGCTGACGTGGTCACGTTCTCATGAGAGAATGTGAACCACCCACAAACACAGTCTCAGCATGCTTGTGATGCTAGAGGAGTGGGGGCCCGAGGGGATGTACCCGGCGGGGAAACCCCACTGTAGCCCTCAGGTCACCCAGGCTTATTAGCCGAAGTAGCCCTTTTCTGGTGCACCAGAAAAGGAATTAGATCAGGGAATAGGCAAAGGGACTCAACCCCGTTTGAGGTTTCATAGTCTCGACCGCGCATCCAGAGCGCCGAGTGACGCGCTGGGTTGCCGTGGCAACCCGCGCTGTCAGCCGGCCGCTCGACGGCACACGGCGCGCTGAACGCCTAAGCCCTTATGAGAAGGTAAGACGAACTGCGCGCCCGACGTGATCACACTCTCCTGAGAGAGTATGAATCACCCACGAACGCAATCTCGCATGTTTATGTGCGAGAGAGATCGTGGCCGTCAAATGAGGACAGGAAACAACCGCATCCAGAAACACACGGTTTGAATGACGTCTTGAAAAAGACGCCGAGTCAAACCGTGTTGCTCTTTTAGAAGGAAATGCTCTTTAGAAGTGCTGAAGCACTCAGGGAGATGGCCGCGGCTCACAGCAGTCCGATAGCAAGCCTGCGTGTGAGCACTCAAGAATGGAAACGCCCAGCCAACCAACACAGAGACAGTGTATGTTGCAGCGGCCACTCGCTGACTCGCGCCGTCACACCAGCACCCAGGTAAGAGAGCGATCCTCCTCAAGACTCGTCTAAACACTCTTCGTAGAAACAGCTTGATACAGCAAACCGTTCGGCTCCGAAGTTAAAAAGCAATATGCGGTACTTCCACTTCCGTGTTTATACCGCGCTGCGGTGCGTGGAATGCGTGAACCGCATGCCAATGTCCATTGGCTCGTTTTTAATCACTCGAAGTAGATTGGTCTCTGAAAACAGATCCCAATTCGTCGGTCAGTTCCGACGTACGTCGAACGTGACCGACTGAAAGGGAACTAATGTAGTACACCAAGTTAATTTTAAGATGCCCTTTTACTCACATTAATCATTTAAATTATATATGCATTTAATAATCTGAGTAAATAAATATTTAAACTGTGTCAGGCCTCCATGTGAACATTGCACAAGGTTTTGTGGCTAGCAACTTGATTTACTGAGTCAAGTAAGGATAACTAAAATTAAGGATTTGAATATAATTTTACAATTTGACACCCATGCTTTATAGACAGCTCTCAGCATAATCAAAATGAAGGGTAATCACAAATATTTTTACTAGTTTAAACTATTGCATTACTGAATTTTGGAAATATTTTTAAATCCTTTTTCAATAGAATTGGCCCAGACCCCTGCAGTGTCAAGTGAAGGAAGCTCCTCTCATGAGAAGGCAAACTGTGAGTCTGATGACACTGTTCTTCTGAGTGATGGAAGCCCTTCAAGAAAGCAATCCAGAATTGTCATTACATATTATTCTATGTGCAGTACAAACTTTAAAATGACGAATGAACATGGAAGAGAAAAAAAAGTAACTGGGCAACCACACAACATTTGCATTTGTTCAGACCTGGAATTTACTGTAACGATAAACTGAACGGAAGCAATAGCAAGTCAAAATAAGTTTATTGTGAACCAAATACTCAAGAGAACAAACAGATCGATGTAATCAAATCCAGCTCACTCAGTCACGGGTCAGGAACACAGCTGGCAGGAGAACGTGACAGGGACTGAGATGGACAAGTCCCGTGGCACAGAGTGAAGATGAAAGTAATGGTGAATCCGTGGTGAGATCGGTCGTGAGGTAATCCAGAATCCAGAATCCGAATCCGGAATCCGGAATCCGGAATCCGAACACAGGAAACACAAGAGACCAGGCACAAGACAGAAAACTCAAACAACAATCTGACAACACGGAATGGGAGAAGGCATTATATAGGCTGTGTAAATAACATACAGCTGCCGCTGATCGGGATGATGAGTGGCCACGCCCACCAGCACAATGAATGTAACGAGACACACCTACATATACACCACACAAGGACTAGAATGAGACAACGGATCTATACACCGTGACGTTTACGTGTCTTAAGTGATTGTGTCTTGATTCATGATGACACTTCAATACCTGCGTGAAGTTGGCCCCCCACCCAACGCAAAACGTCGGCAAAATAGTCTCAACCGTTTGTGCTTCGTTTGTGCCGTTTTTTTTTTGTTTGTTTTTTTGTGCTGCTTTGGTTTTTAATATATTAAAATAACATTTATAGGTCATTCTGAGGTCATTCAGACCCCCATATGCTCCAAATTCACCCCAAATAGTCTCAGTCGTTTGTTTTTTTAAATATATATATATATATATATATATATATATATATATATATATATATATATATATATAATATTATATATTATATAAATATTACATATTTTAAATCTGAAAAAAGGCTACTTATTTCTCTAACAAAACAAAAACAAAAAAACAAAAAAAAACAAATAGACATTTTCTCTTAATATGATTTTCTACTTAAAAAGAAACAAGACAAATGAGAAACGGTTTGACATTTGTTTTTTTCGTTTTGTATAAGAAACGTAAAAGGTTTTTTCGTATTTTTGGTTTATGGGTAAAAAAAAAAAACATTTTTTTAAAAATGCTTTAGGCCTATTATTTGTTTCAAATGTATCAGCGGCCCTGAAGTATAATCTAAGACAACATTGAGGAAAATTTTATTAATTTTTATTTATTTTATTCTCAAAAGACCTATTAAGAAAAACATCAGATGCAGCATATTTTCAGTCGCCATTACAAGCAGAATTGATCAGAATTGATTAAATAATAACATAATTTGTGAATATATATATCAAATTATTTTATTTTATATCTTTGCTTAAGTGTTCATCTTAATAGTCTACTTCAGTGTCTTAAGGCCCATGGGCTATACTTTGGAATTATTAACTGAAGTAATGAAAAGTATAACCTGATGAAGCTATGGTCCAATTGTTTTATGCGGTGATGGAGACATCAGTGATGTTCACATGGACGATTACCAGCCCGCGTTTCGCATATGATTATGAGCTCAGACAAGAACGACTGAGGTTACCTCTGGTGTCATATGTAGCCTATTAGCTTGCATAATCAGAAAATGATCTACACTTCAAGCTTTCTATAGACATGTTTTTCCATGTCTGTGAGGCAAGTTTTACTCTGAGTTTCAGCAGAAAGCACACATTATTTGTTCTCTTTATTTTTACCAAGCGTTTTGTAACTTTTTTTTTTCTTTTTTTTTTTTTTTTCCCGCTGTTATGAGTGTATACAAATAAATTACAATTTACAGTTTTGAAAAATATATCTTATCTGTAGGCTTGACCATTCAGGTTATTTACGCTGTTATCAGGAAACAATGGAAGGGATCCCGCCGACGCCTCCGTGGACAAGAGAAGTGTGCTCTTAATATTGGCAAGAAATAGTCTATGCAACAGCCAGTATGAAGAAACATTATTGTAAATAATTTGGGGAGCAATACATCAGATGAACTCTTATTCTGCATGATGGGACAGGCAAGACAGGATGAGTTGAAGGGCGTTCAGGGTGCCCTCAGAATGACCAATAAATATTATTTGAATATTTTAAAAACAGAAGCAGCACAAACCAATTTTTTTATGGCACAAACCAGCACAAACGCAGCACAAACGATTGAGACTATTTTGGGTAAAATTGAAGCATGTGGGGGGGCTTAGTGACATCATCGCCAACAATTCAAAGTCTAATATTTAAAAAACGGAAGCAGCACAAACAAAACTTTTGCTAGCACAAACCAGCACAAACAATTGAGACTATTTTGGGTGAATTTGGAGCATGTGGGGGGGCTGAGTGACCTCAGAATGACCTATAAATGTTTTTTTTTTTTTTTATATCTTAAAAACCAAAGCAACACAAACTGATTTTTTTATGGCACAAACCAGCACAAATGAAGCACAACTTCATGCAGGTCACATACCTGACTGTCATTGTGTTAATTCAAGATATTAAACTGACAAAAAGTTAAAGGGTTAGTTGACCCAAAAGTGTAAAATTGTTGTCATTTCTCACCCTCATGTCATTCCAAACCTCAAAAGACTTTTTATTCATCTTCAAAACTCAAATGAATATATTTTAAATGTGAGCGATGCAATTACCACTTTGACGCTTCAAAAAGTTAATAAAGAGATCAGAATAACAATCCAAATGAATTGAGTGGTTTAGACTAAATTTTCTGAAGAGACTCGATCGCTTTGTGATGAATAGATTTAATGTAGACTTTTATTCACATATAAACATTAATCAACAAACATAAACAGAAGAAAAAGAAAATGGACTAAATTGCTTTATTCATTTGGATTAGTTTTATGATCTCTTTATGAAGTTTTTTAAGTATCAAAGTGATAGTTGTGTAGCTGCCAATGGAGGGACAGAAATCTCAGATTTCAACAAAAAGATCTTCATTTGTGTTTCAAAGACGAAAGAAAGTCTTGCAGGTTTGGACTGACATGAGGGTGAGTAATTAACAGAATTTTCATTTTTGGGTGAACTAACCCTTTAATAAAAGAATGTGGCCTAGACCTCATCAGAGCAATCGAATCTCAATGCGTCTTGGGTGTGATTATACCTGTACTTACATTTACATTTACATTTATGCATTTGGCAGACGCTTTTATCCAAAGCGACTTAAATTGCATTCAAGGTACACATTTTTACATTTTGTCAGTACTTCGAATTGTTCACTTGTGCGTCACCCAAGATGAATGTTAATGCCAGGTGTGAGTGAACGGCGCTACTCTGTGACTACACAATTATCTGAACAGAATGGATCCTGAGAGATATGGTTGTCATTATGCTATGTAACTGTTTGGTGATGAACTTTGTTTTTTGTTTGATTTGATTTTTGGTGAGAAGACCTCAGCTAAGTTCCTGGAAAGGCTTCTCCCAAGACCTGATTGACTGTGGAATCTTGCTGTGAAAGAAGATGAAACCAATGATTCAGGTTCGACTATAGTTCAGAATAAGATTATCTATACACATTCATACATTTTTTGCTGAAATGTTCACATTCTCCATTAATTCGTCTCCTACTTCATTTGATTCCACCATCACCACAAGGCTGCAAGAGACCTGGAAAGATGTTCTCATATCAAGCTGAAAAACACCTTGTAATCTTCAAAAAGGTCAATTTGGACATTTGTCACACTACCTATTATCTGCCTCAAAATAGTGCCAGATGGGTTGATTGTATTGTGGAAAACTAATATAAAGACGGCCAATTGGAGAACTGACTTTGAGTATTAATTTTGTCTTTGATCTTTAGGCACTAACATACAAGAACACCTTGATTGCATTGAGAGACTACACAGCCATACCTGCTCGCTGATGGGACAAAGAGGAACAGCGTTCATGGATGCTACACAACTGTCGACAAGTAGCTTTCTGCAATCTTGTTCAAATCTACCGTTCATAATTGTTCATGTCTAGGCAATTTTGATGAATTTATGCATTTATTAACTTTTTTTATTTATTTTTATTTCTGTGCAACTCCCCATGAATGTGATTGACTAATTGACCTTTACACATCTGGCAAATGTTTTGAAGTAGCCGCTTTGCCCATTTGTTAAATAAACTTTGGATTTATACATCTGTCTGAAGACTCTTGATTTTATGTCTGATCTTGTACATTAACACCATATAATAGTGTAATTTTTTTTTTTGTTGTACCGAACAGAATACATTATAAGTGTTATTAATAGTGTAATCCAATGGAATTAAATCAACACCAGAAGAGAAAAACTTAACAATTGTAAGTGTAACACTTTACACTTGCAGTGTACATTTTCTACACTGTAAGGTGCTATATTAACACTATAAATTCAACACTACAAACAGTGTACTTTTTACATTAGCTAGATTGGGACCATATATGATCTGAAGTAAGGTTAAAATTAACACTTTAAGTGTTAATTTGACACTGCTAATGTTTTTTCATTTTTGATTTTCAATTAGATATTTTAGTAACAAAGTTCAGGAGGAGCATGTTCTGATAATCAACCAAATTAGCACGGGAGGAGGAAGATCAATTAATCAAACCAATTAGCAACAGGAGGAGTATACAGTAGACTTACCTCTGTCCCACGACAGTTTTACAGCATCCCTCCTCCACCCCATCTCCTCACTTCTAACTACTCCTATCCCAGCCTGAGAGGTGGAGCACTCTGGGTTCGGGCTAAATTCCGAGCTCAGAGCTCTCCCTTTGGACAGCATGCCAAATATGCATAACCTTTACTCTGATTATATGTAAGTTTGAACTTGTGAATGTATCATTGTTGAATAAAAGTATTCATTCCTTTCAAAAAATATTTTGTGTGTGTGTGTGTTTGTGTTCATGTTTTTCTATCCCGGTGGGGACTTCAACCAGAATGCACACTGACCTAAGAACACACTGGGGACTTAAATTGAGGTGCCTATGAGGAAACAAGCTTAAAAATCATACAGAATGAGTTTTTGTGAAAATGTAAAAATGCAGAAAGTTGTGTGTGATTGGTAGGTTTAGGGGTAGAGTTAGTGTAAGGGGATAGAATATACAGTGTGTGTGTGTGTGTGTGTGTGTGTGTGTGTGTGTGTGTGTGTGTGTGTGTGTGTGTGTGTGTATGTCTATACACATCCCTCCAGAAGTGAAAATTGAAATTGGTTGTAAAAAAAAAGAGAAGAAGTTTAAAATTGGGAGGATATTTGTTTTTTTGAGTATTGGAACTAATATTCTCTCATGGTGTATTTTTTTAAGCTCTACATCATATTAGTTTGATTGCCCTTTCACAAATATCACAATGAAGTGACATCAGTAAGTGTTATCAATGAATTATTGGATGGTTTGTTACATTAGCTGGTTGGTGGGAGCAGTAACATCAGGACAAGACTCTCAGAGCTGGATTATAATGAGAGAGACAGACAGACATACGTTGCACCTGCACTCACACTAATAGCAGCTGTATGCTAATCCACATCTGACTCAGCAGTGTGAACACACACACACACACACACACACACACAACCGCTTGCTTTGGCAGTCCATTGGGAATGAAGGTGATGATGCTCTCAAAGCATTTGGAAAAATAAGCATTTCTGCCAAAAATGTCACTGCAAATGTGAGTGAGTTTGAGTTGAGTAGAGACACAACATCAGATCATCAGTTGATGCCTGTCTGACTGGAGAAAACCAAGAGACGTGACACACCTGTGCAAGTTTATCATTGTCTGAATGCATATTATAAGTTACACATTTTCTTTTAATACATTATTTTTGAAATTTAATTTAATTAATTTTGCATCACATAACCAGCTCCATTTGTGTGGCTTTTCCTGATTTGTGAACTTGGTTGGTTCAGCAAATGTGTTTTTATCTCACATTTGCATTTGAGTTTACCACGGCACCACCACATTGAGTTCTCTTTCACACTTGAATGGACAAACACACACAAAATTATTTCACAATTCCTATTTTGTTGAGTATCCTTGACTTAAATGAGTTAAAAAGTGTTGAACAAAGAGTGCGTAAGGTCTAAAGTGACAGCAGCCTAATAAACCTACTGCTGTCTGTGATTTTAATGTTAATCAAAAGACAAAAAGAAAATCACCCACTGCACTTGACAAAATAACATTTGTAGCTTTAATACGAATTCATCTATATTTAATATATAATTTATGCAGTGAATACTGTGAAGCATTTGATAACTTTATTACATTTCTGTACATTTCTCCTGTTACAAGGTTACATGGGTCAAAAACAATGAAAACAATAACTTGCATTTTAGCAGGGCAGGTAAAAATATGAAACGTCCCACCTCAAAAAAAAAATCTTAGTGTTGAGCCCTAATAAAGGCAGAGTTAAATTTATGTACAGTGGGTTTATGTAAAGATTGTTTTAAGTTCACTCAAATTAAATGTTGATATATATATTTTTAAGCCTATTAAATGTATAAAATCGATATCTTTCGATTATACTGTCATGCTGAATGGTTATAATTAATGGCTAAAATTGAAATTGAAAAAATATATAATAATGTAATAGAGACATCAGTATCAGTATTGGTATCAGTGGTACTGGCATTTATTCATAGTGCTTAGTAAAAAAGATGCCATTAAAAATGTTAATTGTATATATTTTTAAAAATAATACTGTCTTTATGTGTTTCTACATTATTTTGGAGAATAAATGTGAAATATTACAACATATAAAATATATTAAAAATGTTAATGTTAGGTGCGATTAATCAAGATTAATCACAGAAAAATGTGTGATTAATTAGTTTTTTTTTTTTTTTTTTTTTTTTTTTTTTTGGTAATTGATTGGCACAGATGGCGGCGCCGTGTTCGGTGCCGTTCAGGTCGCCGTTCAGGTCGCTCCGTTAAGACTGTGCTTTTATTTATTATTTTACTATTTTTACAAATTTATCATCTGCATTGATCTGCTATGACAGCAAAACACTTTTGGACATTGGTTACCGCTACACTGGACTGTTTCAGGACACTTTCACCAATCCTCTGTGGCCATCTGAGATTCGTCGGAACGCCGAGTTGAACAATGGCCAGTCGAGTCGAAGACGAAGAATCAAGAAACACCGCGGGAAATGTGCTGGGATTCGCAACAGACTGAGAAAAAGGGCATTCAGCCCACCTCTCCCGAGCATTCTGCTCGCAAATGTCCAATCCTTGGAGAATAAGATGCACGATCTTAGAGCCAGGATAAGTTTTCAGTGGAATATGAGAGACTGTAACATCTATTGTTTGTCCGAAACATGGCTCACGCCCGTGGTCCCGGACACAGCTGTGACGCCGTCTGAGAACTCTGTTTTTCGGATGGACAGAACAGCCGAGGCCGGTAAATCTAAAGGCGGTGGAGTGTGTTTCATGATCAACAAGAAATGGTGCGATCCTAGGAATCTCCATTCTTTCACGATCCTGATCCTTTCACGAACAAACACCCCGATGCTGCTTTCATCATCGCGGGCGATTTTAACAAAGCAAACCTAAAGAAAGTCTTGCCAAACTTTCACCAGCACGTCACCTGTCCTGCACGAGGAGCAAACACACTGGATCATTGCTACTCTTTGTTTAAGAACACCTATAAAGCTCGTTCACTACCAGCTTTTGGCAAATCGGATCATGCCGCCATTTTCCTCACACCTGAATACAGACGAAGGCTCGTTCAGGAACCCTCGGTGAGGCGGGAAGTTAAACGTTGGTCACCCCATTCAGAGACCGCGCTACAGGCAGCTCTTGATGACGTCGACTGGGACATGTTCCGGGCGAGTTCATCTGACTTCAGCGAGTTCACGGATGTGGTGCTTTGCTTCATCAACACGCTTACAGAGCAAGCCACACAAACAATAACAATAACGTCCTTCTCAAATCAGAAACTGTGGGTGGACAATTCAATCCGCGCTGCAGTGAACACACGCACTGCCGCATACAACGCATACATTCCTCCTATCGGGGAATATGAATGACTACAAATCATCCTGCTATGCTCTCCGATGCGCAGTTAAAGCCGCAAAGCTCCGTTATAAGGATCGAGTGGAGTCTCATTTCCAACTCAACGACTCCCGGCGCATGTGGCAGGGACTGAGGACCATCTGTGCTTTTGGATCTAAATCCTCTGCAGAGGTGAGAGCTGATCCGTTGCTTGTGAACAAGTTAAACTCTTTCTACGCTCACTTTGACTGTAATCGCGGCAGCGCGACTCCGCCAAGTGACGCGTCAGAGGGAATTACTCAGAGCAGCAACAACCACATGATCTCTGTCTCGGAGGATGAAGTTCGGAGGGCACTCAAGCGTGTGGACGTCAGGAAAGCTGCCGGGCCGGATGGTATTTCAGGTCGTGTTCTGCAGTCCTGTGCTGATCAGCTCACCGGGTTGTTTACATCTATCTTTAATGAGTCCCTCGCTACATCTGTGGTCCCCACCTCCTTCAAAAAATCCACCATCATCCCTAAGAACAGTAATTAACCCTCTTGCCTAAATGATTTGCACATTATACTTCTTTGTACATTTCTGTTAACCACATATTTATAAGTCTACAGTGTACTTACTGCAGTTTATTTCACTTATTTTATTCCACTTCTTTATGTTCTACTTGATTTATTTATAATTTTACACACACATATATATATATATATATATATATATATATATATATATATATATATATATATATATATATATATGTATGAGCCAATAATCAGTGGCATGCGGTCCCCGCTCCGACCACAACGTGGGTATAAATACGGAAGCGGAAGTACTGCATACCGCTTTTTTTAACTGAGGAGCCGAGACTAGTGACAAGGCCTTCAGCTGAAGCACAGCACCTGGCGATGAGACATACGTCTCCGTTCCCTTCTTCAGGGAACGAGGGTTACATATGTAACCGAGACGTTCCCTTTCAGTCGGTCACGTTCGATGTACGTCAGAACTGACCGACGAATTGGGATCCCTACCAAAACGCCAGGGATGCTGGCCCTTCCAGCGCCCTGCCTGAGCTCACTGGACCACTCCTAAGTTGGAGTGGGAGTCAGGGTTCCCGACATGTTCCTGCAAGACACACTCAGTATGACTATTGGATAACGCTGAGAAAGCATGCCCGTCTCGGGGATGTGGTACGCTGTGGAGCCACATCCTTCAATGGAAGGAGAGGTGGCAGATTACACATAAGGACTAACCTATCAGGGTAGTGCAACATATGGCAGTCTCTGGGGTGGATCCAACCTGGTCCCAGGGGGGAAAGAACACCGCCAGAGAAAGACACAGGGCTAGCTGAGTAGGGTAGCTGGTACCGTGGAAGAATACACATATGGGGTTGCTGTTAGGGAACAGCTACATATGGAAACTCAGCCTACACACACGTTCCACAAGCATACGGGTGCAGGCCTGGCATCAGACGGCCACAACGTCTGACACCGAAGGGGTGACGGAGGATCTCACAGGGTTAGCTGTTTCCGGGGAACACAACTGGAGAGAACAGACGCACGTATCCGGCCCAGAGGGCGGGAGTGGCGTTGCAAGCCTACACTAGAACGGGCACTTAGCGCTACTGGCCACTAGGGGCGAAGATGCGGGAAGATACCGGCTCTACATGGAGGCTATAGAATCTAGCGAACGTGTTAGGTGTCGCCCAGCAGTTGGAACATGAGTCATCCACAAAAGCCGCCTCAGCGTGCTGAATGCCCAAACACGTGAGACAGAGATTATGTCTGTCAACTGGGGACAGATAATGACGGCATCCAGAAACACACGGTTTGAATGACATCTTGAAAAAGACGCAGGGTCAAACCGTGTTGCTCTTTTTGAAAGGAAAACTGCTCAGTTAGTGCTGAAGCGCACAGGGAAGGTGGCCACGGCTCGCAGTGGTTCGTGTGTGCAAGCCCGCTGCAAGCACTCAGTGAAACGTCCAGCAAGCTGTGAGAACAGCTGTTTTTTTTGTTCAGCAGCCAGTCACTGCCTCGCGCTGTCACACCCACACCAAACGAAGCAGTGGAATCCTCTCGAGCAGACTCGTAGTAAACTCTTTTAACTCTTAGCAGACGTAAGAAAAGGGCTGGCTAACAGCGCAGTTTGGCTCCGAAGTTGAAAGCGATATGCGGTACTTCCGCTTCCGTATTTATACCCGCGTTGCGGGTGGAGTGGGGACCGCATGCCAAAGATTATTGGCTTGTTTCTAAATACTCAAAGTAGATTGGTCTCCGAAAACACGAAAATAGATCCCAATTTGTCGGTCAGTTCCAACATACGTCGAACATGACCGACTGAAAGGGAACATAATGACATAATGAACATTTTGAACATTCAGAGAACAACAAGAAATAAAGCTTTCATATCTTAATGGTAACCTTCCCAAAATGTTCTTAGATTACATTAAGTTAAGAAAAAAATATCTGAATATTCTGAATGTTCTGCAACAAACAAACAAACAAACAAACAAACAAAAAAAAAAAGCATTAGATGAACATCCAACTAAAATGTTTAAAAAAACAAAACAAATGATGTTTTTGTGCTAACGGTTTGGGAACATTATTAAAGACCTGATCACTTTGAACAAACATTCAGTTTCTAACATTCTGTTAAATGTTACTTCCTTTTCGAGGGAACTCAATGTTGCATCAGAATGTGGAAGCTATGGGAACACTTCTGCGTGATTGTAACCCCATAGCGTCAACATTCTGACGCAGCATTGAGTTCCCTACATTCTGACGCAGTGTCTTGTCGTAACTAAGATGTTCATAACTTTGAGATAACCTTGCTAGAACGTTATCCAAAATTCTGAGAACGTTCCCTGAAGTCATGTGATTTTTGTGTGACAAACAGATCTAAATTTACCTCATTACTCACTGATGATCTTCCCCTGAAGCTGGTGTCTAAGTGTGAAACAGTCACATGAGTGGCCCGGGACTCGTGTGTGTGCGCGTGTGTGTGTTATAGCTCTGCTCTAAAACAGGAGTGTGTGAGATGTTTTACATAAACGTTGTCAGGCTGAGCTTTAATGAGTAAAGCATAATTCATGGACCGGTGCTAATTGAGCAGATTCTCTGGTGGATACTCAATCTTACGGCTCACTCTCAGGGCTGACATTTGGAGAGACACACTTATATTTTATTTGAAGATAAATGCACGTCTGCACGAGAGACAGAAAGAGAGAGATGCCCGCAGCCCGTCTTTCTCACAGTGGTGGTGAGAGATGGAGTGCACAGTGTCATCTGGCAGCTGTAGTATTTGCAATTCAAACTTATTCTATAATTAAGAACACTTGAGGATATTCGGAGACAGGCCAAGTGGAAGCGGCTGTATATCGAGGTAACGGGAGAGGAGACACTGTCAGAAGAATCAGCAGAAACTTACGGAAGAATGTCGGGCAGGAGTCAGGCTTAATCGCCGCTGCGTTTTTACTCAAAACAAACGAGTGACAGATTTCATCATTCGTTCAAACCCGACATGGCGTGTTTCCTTGACAACTACCAGCTGGATGGGCTCCGGACCACGAGGAGAGATGCCTGCATCTGGTGTGTGTGTGTGTGGGTGATGTGTTAAAATTCAGCTAAGCATCCTGATGGCACATAAACCTACACGCCAATCTCTGCTGACTCTCACAAATATCAAATCCTCAATGTTCCTGCACTGTGACAATGGGAGTGTGCCGTTAATGAGACATTTGAACCTGACCTGAACCTTAAACATGAATTCTGCTGGTTTAACATGATCTGCAATCAGACTAATTTACTCATATTGTATAATATGCTTGACTTGATTTTATAGGTTACAAAATGACTATAAACATTACCCAGCTAACAGGGAACATTCTCAGAACTTTGACTAATGTTCTGGCAAGGTTCTCTCAAAGTTATTAGCAAAAGTTCTCAGTAACGATAATAGAACATTCATTAAAAGTTACCTGGTCTTTAATAATGTTTTCAAACCATTAGCACTTTATTTATACATTGTTCATGGAACAATTTTATTTCTGAAACGGTTTAGATGTTTGTGTTAGATGTTTGTGCTTTTGAATGTTTCTACTTCCCAGCAAACATTTGGATGTTTCAAAATGAAAGCTGAACAGATGTATCTGAATGCATTTTTAGGAAAGGGTTTGTGTTACAGATTTTTAAAGATTTATGCTGTCCTACATCGTATTTTTGGCCAGGGACACAACGTTGCGGTCGTACCAATGTTTGCTGGGTTGTTTCAGAATGTTCACACAACATTCTAAAGTAACATTCACATTATGTTTGTAAAAAAAAAAAAAAAAAAAAAAAAAATGTTCCTTTAACCAAGAAACAAGTTTTTAAAACATTTAAAAAACTGGACATTTTGAACATTTTGAGAAATATTCAGAAATAATGTTTTAATTACTTAATAGGAATGTTAGCAAAACATTCTTAGAACATAGCTGGGACAGGGTTTTATTAGAAATCATTAGAAAATAATTTGTATCTAGATTTGTTTTCTGAATCATTACACAAAACAAAATTTTACAGGTGAAAACTCAGAATATCCAGATTTTGACTGTCATGTTCTCCTTTGATCAGTTATGAAAGCCCCTAGCTTGATGCTTTGATCAGGAAATGTATCCCTATGAAAACATTCACTTCTCCCACTGATTTATGTTTTCATTTATCTGCATCTGGATTTTGTTGGCTGTGCTCATGTGAGTTCAGATATTTATTTTGTGTTTCGGTAATGAGCAGAAGAAAGATTATGGCAGTAGGATAATGTTTTAGTTATCGATTATGTCCCATCTCTGTGTTCATTAATCCATGAATCTATACTAACAGAATTTAATGGTAATGGAATAAACAGATGCTGCTCTGTCATCCGAACATGGCCGATTAATTAATTTGATCATCTTGGCTGGCGTTTGGATGTGGAGGCCTCCCAAAAAAATGAGCTGGATTTAAATTCAGCAGCAGTTGCATTTTTTTTTATTTTTTTTTTGTCCTTTGGTTGTCATACGAGGATGAAATGCATTATTTAGTTTGTGAGCGACACAACTAAATGTAAACAGATTAATATTTGAACATTAAAGGGAACGGGATCTCAAAGGGAATCGTCAATGTAACCCAGTTTCATGACTTCTGAGCTACTGGATAAATAGAAGCACTGAAAATCAAGTCAGTGTGTTTGAGAAGAGAGATTCTGTTCAAAAGACACACAATATAAACAATTAAAACTCTTATTCGTTTGGCTTTTTACACTCATATTCATTGATTCAATCCTGAGGCCAAGGACAAGAGAGTTTGTGTGTATAATGATGCTGGTGAGTATTTAGGGTTCATACTGTGTTTTGTCTGATTACTGACTGAATCATTCTGTTGAGTTGGATCTTTTAGTTGAACTAGTTAACAAAAACCATTGTGACTGATTTGTTCAGGATTCAGACTGATTCGATCACAGCAGTTCCGCATAACAACTCTTTCCTTAATGTCATTTCAAACCCATTGCATTTTTACGCACTTTATTTACATACAGTGACAGGAAGTGACCACATCTGTCCAGCTGCAAAAGTGACATGAAAACTTGATAAAGATATCATCTATATTGTTTATGTACTGTATATCATGTTAAACCAAATTTCACAAGTTCACACTTACATATAATCAGATATAGTCTAGTATAAAATATGCATAGGGCTATTTGGTGTGCTGCCCGTAGAGAGAGCTTTGAGTTCAGAATTTGGCCCAAACCCAAAAAGCCTCCTCTCGAATGTACTCCTCCCAAACTTTGATCTTATACTCTCCATTTAAAGGCTGAACTCAAACATGGCATTGACCCAAGCACACGGCACATTACAGTCCAAAAATGCATGCTGTTCTTTAAAAACAATCCCAAAATGTGCAACATTTTATATCTGCCTAGCTAACAAAAATGTTCTAAAAACATTTTGGAAATGTTATATATTAAGTTATTTTTTAAGGGCTGGTATTTTTTTTAATGTTCACTGAACATTTAAAACATCCAGTTCCCTTTCATCCGAAGTTCGACGGATCTATTTTTGGAGACCAATCTACTTCGAGTGTTTACAAACGAGCCAATAATCATTGGCATGCAGTCCCTGCTCCACCCACAACGTGGATATAAATATACGGAAGCGGAAGTACTGCATACCGCTTTTTTCAACTGAGGAGTCGAGACTAGTGACTCGGCCTTCAGCTGAAACACAGCACCTGGCGACGGGACGTATGTCTCCGTTCCCTCCTTCAGGGAACGAGGGTTATATATGTAACCGAGATGTTCATTGACCGTTCTGAAACAAGTAGTAACATTTAAAAAAAAAAATAAAACGTCCAAGTATAAACATTGTATGAATGTTTTTTTGTCCTAAAGTTTTGAAAACATTATTAAAGTACATAAAGAACATTCTAGTAATGTTACTGGAATAACATTTGCTTATAACTTCGAGAGAACCTTACCATAAAATTAGCCAAAGTTCTGAGAATGTTCCCTGTTAGCTGGGGTAGCCTAATTTAATGCACAAATAAATGCAGAGTGGTTTTCATTTTCACTTAGCCACAAAAATATACATACATTTACTTGCGTCTGTGGTTTCTTTTAAAACTTCAGACTCTGCCATCCCTCCTGAGAGCAACAAGACATATGGAGTAGCTTTATTTATCATTAATCAAATGAATAATTTCATGTATTTAATTAGTGATGTTAAGTCAATCATCACTAGTATGCATTTAGCTTTGATCTGATGTTCTCTGTCTCTCTTAAAACTTTGTTGTGCTACAAACTACACATAGTCGTAATATGTGATTTGACACTGGACAGGTTTTTCAGGCCTGTAGAGAGAATTCAAATTGTGCAGCTTTGCTGTCAGTGTTTTTGACGGTTGAAAAAAAGTGTGTGATTCACAGAACAGGTGCAGACGCTGAAATTCACATGGATCGCGGCTGCCACGGAAACAGACGCACAGCTTGCCGAAGTCATCAAGCATGTGAAGTTATTTACATGCGTTCTAAAGCAGGAGTTATGCCTAAATGCAAATGAGACTTATTATGAAAGGCTTTATAATGATGACTATCATGTGACTATCCAGACCAGAATGAATGCTAGAAATATTTCTCATTTAAATGATTGTTGTGTTATTAAGTTATTTATATTCATGCCACCTGGTAATGGTCACAGAGTGTGTCAGATCTAATATGTTCTGAAGTTTGCTCTTGGTCAGATTGTCTTTTCAGGATAGCTGTCGCTTTTTTTGGCCAGAATAAGCTGTAAAAGTGAACCAGACTTCATCTTGATAATCTAAAAACTTAAATGAGTGGGTCAAAGAGCCAAGTGTTGAGTTCATGTTGAGATCAATTCCATGACATTAGGGTCTCAGCCTAATAACAAGGAAAATCACACTGTCAAATGTCCCCCCTTTTATAAAGGAGGATATGATGTTGGCAGAATTATCAAGGCATGGAAAAATAGTCTCTGGAATTAAAAAGATTCCTTTAGGATGTAAATCACATCTATTGAAACATGTTGTATGTGTTGAGATGCCAGGTTTACATGATTTTGAAAAAATGTCTATGTTGTTATCACGTCATCTGAGACAATGAAATGCTTTGGATGTGGAAAAGAGAGACTGCTAATGTTGAAACTGCTGAGGATGGTGGTGGAGGGGTAGTGGAAGAGCAGGTACAAGATAATATGGCAGATGGTGAAAAAACAACAGAGAAGATGGGTGAACAGGTGAATGACATGGATATAGAAGGGACAGATGGGGCTGAATGTAGTAATGTGGTTGAGGCTGCAGAGGCTGTCCTAGAAGGAGAAGGGATGGACAGTGAATTAGTGAATGTAGAAGAGATTTTTAAAACTCCTTCTATTAAGAAGAAAAGGTGGATGGAAAGCACCAGGAATAGTGGTGTCAGTGATGTTAAACGTGATGACAGTAAACACAGCACAGGGTTTATAATTCAGATAGTGAGGCAACTGTTAGCAAAAATAAAGGAAAACAGAGGAGTGACTATTAATTTGTGAAAACTAGGGCTTTCCTGCAAAAAAATTAAATAAAAATAAATAAAAATAACCTTGAAAAACATACAGGTTGTGGATTTTTTTCCTGATCGTAGAATGTTTATTGAGTCAGTTGGAACACTAATAAGGGGGTGAGGGAACTGAAGAATTTACTATGCAAGAAATTTACAGGCTAAAAAAGTTTGTTGCTAGACTGAGATAAGAATTACAAACAGAAAATGATTTTGAAACAACATAATTCTTTGTGTTCCTTTCTGTTAAGGAATGTGTTGGGCCAGTTTTTACACTTTTATTTATGAGTGCAATAAGGGTGGTTTCACTCAATATAAACGGTGCAAGAGATATTCAGAAAAGAATGTTGCTCTATGAGCTAATAAAACAAAAGAATATAGATGTAATTTTGTATGTACAGGAAACTCATAGTGACTGTAGGAATGTTATTGATTGGAAGAGGGAATTGGAGGGAGAAGTGCTGTTAACACATATGAGTTCTAATAGTGGAAGAGGGGCTGTTTTGTTTGCAAAAAGTTTTTTTCCTGTATCATGTCAGGTAGAAGAGGAATAATACAGGCTACCTTTGAACGGTAAAATATGGTGTTTATAAATGTGTATGCCTCTATGAATGTTACAGAAAGGATTATTTTTCTGAATAGTATAAGTACAACTTTGCAGAACTGTAAAACTGATGAATATGTGTTCTTGGGTGGAGACTTTAATTGCACAGAAAATTAAATGTTGGACAGAAACCATGTAGAGCCACATGCAGCTTCAAGTCGAGTGCTTCATGTATTGATAGAAATTATTGATAATTTATGTGATTTATGGAGAGAATTTAATGGTAATGTGAAAGTATACATGGTTACATACAAGAGAGAATGTTCTCTCTATGGCAAGACTTGATAGATTTTATTGTTTTAAACACCATGTAAACGTTGTGAAATGGTGCCAGCTGGTTTTACTGATCATTTTTAAATTTTATGCAGGTTTTTATTGCAAATGTTAAGGTTAAAAGTGCATATTGGCATTTTAATACATCTTTGTTAAGTGACTTGAATTTTAAGGAAGCTTTCTATTTCTTTTGGAGTCAATTTAAATTAAAAAATATGTTTTAATGATTTGAGACAATGGTGGGACTATGGAAAAATTTAAATAAAAAGGCTTTGTCAACAGTATTCTTTCAGACATGCCTATCCTCGAGGCATGAGAAAATTGGAATCTGAAATTGTTAACTTACAAGCGTTGGGAGATGTTAAAAGAGAACCAAGACAAGGTGAGACATTAAAGGAACACACCAACTTTTTGGGACTTTAGCTTGTTCACCGTATCTTTTACATAAAGTTACATAAGTTACATAAGGCCATACATACCATTCTCATCTCTGTGTATGCCATAACTCTGTCTGACTCACCCACCACTAGCCTAGCTTAGCACAAAGACTAGAAGTAAATGGCTCCAAAGAAAATGATCTGTTGTCTGCCAGTTTCCATGAAGGATTGCCCAGTGTTGCTGAAGACTCAAAGGCACATCTGGAAAGACCATTGTCTAATCAGTAACTTTTGAATGCCCTTAAAGACATGGAGGGTGGGAAGTCTCCTAGTATTGATGGACTCCCTGTGGAATTTTATAAAGAGTTTTGGTCTGTGCTTGGTGAGGACCCTACTAAGTGTTCTTAAAGGCTCATTGCCTTTGAGTTGTACAAGAGCAGCTATCCTACGAACACTGCTTCCTACACTGCTTCCTAAGAAGGGCAATTTACAGCAGATCAATAACTGACATCCTGTAAGTTTTTTATGCTCTGATATGAAGATTTTATCTAAGGCCTTGGCTAACAGATTGAGAGACGTAATGGACCAAGTTGTTAATTTGGATCAGACTTATTGTGTGCCATGTAGATCCATTTTAGACAATGTTCATATAATAAGAGATGTTTTGGACGTTTCTGTTTTGTGGGGGGGTGGACTTATGACTTATCTAAAAAATTATTAAAATGATTAGAGTGTTGTACCAGAACATTGAAAGCATGCTGAAAGTCAACGGTGGTTTAAGCGCCCCATTTAATATTAGTAGAGGTATGCGCAATCAGAGATGTTATAATCCCTAGCTATTGAACCATTGTTAATAAAGTTAAAGAACAAAATTGTGGGTTTATCATTGCATTGCACAGAGTTACAGCATCAGGTGGCAGCATATGCTGACGATGTTATGATAATAGTTAATAGCCAAAAGGATATTGACAATTTGGTATACGTGGTAAAGGACATTGGTATAATTGTGTAAGGTCCATCCGTTAGCCCAAGGACGGAATCTAACGGCCTGGTCGAAGGACTTCTGCGTGTTCGCCTTCTCAGCACTTCTGTTGGATTCACTTAATTTATGACCATCGAATTTTAAATCTGACTCCATGAATAATTTGATCTTACTCCAATTCTTTGTAACTTTGTTACATTTGTTACATTTGTAACTTAACAGCTGATCATAAGTTTAGTTGTGATTTAATTTAGATCTTTGATTTCTCTTAGTATCTCTTAATTTCAAATACTCGTTCCTCCATGGGACCCGGAGTCGCTCAGAGGATAATGCTCGCGATTATAATTACATTACCTCACGGACGCAAATTAGTCAGTTCTGATATTACAGAGGATTACAGAGTGAACTATTCTACCTTTAAAGTGAGTCGCACATGCTTACTCATAACAGAAAGTGTAATTTTAGCAATAGTCACGAAAGCTGCAACTTGTTAATAACAGTGACACCCAGAAATCAGATTGCCCCTCATGCTTAGCGCCATGCTCCGGTCATGGGGTCCTCGGTATGAATTTGCCCTGACAGAAAGATTTACGGAAACTCCTACAAACTCCTCATGCGACACTACTTGAGTAATGACATTTATTTTGGCCAGACAGAACTTAAAGAACATAATTAAACATGAATCCATGGTACACAACTTTCAGCATAAAATACAATTAAGTAATAGGAAAATAGTTTCAAAGAGTCATATCTGGCACAATACATACAGTGTGTGTGAGTGACACTGACACAACACTGCACGGGGGCTTCTGTCTACAGAATATTCCCCAATGGCAGCCCTGCTACCCTTCCTTAAATACCCAGACCAGAACAAAGGGTTGTAAATATTTGCAACACAAACACCTAGTTTGGGGGGAGAAGATCCGATATCTTTGGAGAGACCACTCAAAAAGAGAACACAATTCTCATATGTTTCAATCTTTCTAACCCTATCAGTGACTTCAGTGATGTTGAGACCATTTTACCAATCGCACTATGACCTTTAAAAAGACACCAGACATGAAAGGGATAAAACAATAGATTCACAAGATAAATCATATGTAGTAGATCTGCATTCTGGGACTTGAATCAGGGGGAAGGGGGAAAGGGAGGTAGAGAGGGGGAGAGGGTTTTGGTCAGGGCGGTGTCCTACAGTTTCTCTGTGAGATCTTCTCTTCAGATTGAGTTTTATTGTTTTAATGCAGGGTGTTGGATCTCAGCTTTTGTCTTAGCAGTAAAACCGGTCCTTACAATTGAATCTCCTAGAGTAAAGAGTGATGCTCTGGCAATTGGAAAATGGGAGGAGGGTTTACCAAAGTTACCTGGTGAGATGATATGGAAAAGGGGGGGTTTAAATATTTGGGAGTATACCTTGGTGATGAAGCTGCACAACAGAAACATTGGGAGGGAATTGTGGAAAAGATAGAGCGCAGACTTAAAAAACAGAAGTGGATCCATCCACAAATGCCTTTTCGAGGAAGAGTGCTAGTAATTAATAATTTAGTAGCATCAACATTGTGGCATAAATTGTCTTGTGTAGACCCACCTGTTGGCATTTTTCCAAAATTACAGGCAATTTTAGTATTTGTTTTCTGGGACAAACCTCACTGTATTCCTCAAAGTGTACTTTATTTGTCCAAAGAGGAGGGGGGCAGAGCATGGTGCACTTGCAAATAGGCTAGCAACTTTCTGCCTACAATTTGTACAAAAGTTTTTGACGTGGTCTGCAGATTTTGTATGGTGAATGATGGCCAAAACAATCTTACAGAGAGTAGAAGGTCTTGGTATGGATGCTGCACTCTTTTTAATAGACCACAAGAACATTTGCCTTAATGGATTACCTCTTTTTTATTGTGGACTGTGTCTGGACTGGAGTTGAATGATATTAATGCAGTGGTCACTTCGCTGGGACAGAGATCAGTTCATCATACTGCAAAAAAAGTTGAACATTTGAAAAGAAAATGAACAGAAGAGGAATTAAAGTTGCTTAAAGAATTTAAAGATGGGTCCATAATTTTGTTTGAGAAGGATCACTTTCCAAAATTTGTTATACACTTTTACAAAACATTTATACATGAATTTCCCACCTAACATAGTCAAGTCCAAATCCTTTAAACCTTTCAAATCCAATAAAGGTCCTGATGTATCTTTCAAATTTGGTGTAAGACCAAAACAATGTTGAACAAGAGAACTAATACAGTGTGGAGAAGTAAACTTGCAATAGATGAGGGAATAAAACCAGTGTGGAGGGTGCTGTATAAACCACCATTGACAAAACGTGTAGGTGATTTACAGTGGAGAATTTTACATAGTGTTGTGGCAGTGAATGCTTTTGTATCTGTAATTAATCACAGCGTTGATGATAAGTGTATTTTTGTGGATGCTGAGAAAGTGTTTTTCATTGCTATTTGGAATATAGAAGATTAATGCCATTGTTTGACATATTAAAGGTGTCCTAGATTGAAAAAATAAATTAACCTTGGCATAGTTGAATAACAAGTGTTCAGTACATGGAAATCATATACCGAGTCTCAAACACCATGGTTTCCTCCTTCATATGTAAATCTTGTGCATGAAAAACACCACAGAAAAATAGGTGAATCTCAACATAACAGCAGCCCATTTCAATTCAGTAATTCCAGTAAGTAGTGATTTTATCCACTTCAGTACTCAACTGTCAAACTGTACTGTACAAGCAACATATTTACGCGCTACCCAGTTAGCTGTTTAGATTTTGTGATTCAAAATGAAGAAGCTATCATTGTAAAATCATACAGTGACACATTACAATAATTAAAATGTTTTTTACAATGCTAAAAACACTATGAGTTAACGTGTAAAGGATAGTTCACCCTGAAATGAAAATAAAGCCATCTTTTACTCACCCTGCTGTTGTTCCAATGCTATATGTCCTTCTAACTTTTTTGGACCTCAAAAGCAGAAATTAAAAAAATATTTCTGCACGCACTCCTCCATAAAATGGCAGTGAATAGTGACCAGGCTAAAGCATTACAAAAATGATACAAAAGTATCACGCAATGATACAGTGAGACGTGCCATATATGCGAAGTGTTCAGGAGGCATACTGTAATGTTTTGCAAGAAACCGTATTATTCAGTTAGAATACTGAGCTTGGTCGTTACTCTGTGCGCGTACTGTGCAAGCCGTCAACAGGAGTTTATGCTTACTAACTCGCACTGTTGTCATGGTACCCAGGATAAGAACACACATGCACCATTTTGAGAAATCAGGCTCAATAGAAACAAACGTGACTCTCGTCTTTTCTATAAGGTATGTGATAAGAAATAACACAATAATACTAATAATAGGTAAACCTCCTGAAGTGAATGTTGTGTACCAGTTGTCATGACAACATTGCACGAGTGTTGTCTGTTGTCATTCTGTTGTCGGTTCATTGTTGCTCTGTTGTTTAAACTGCTAATTATAACCTACTCATCTTCATATATTGTCTAACATTGCCTACCACATTAAATCTGACATCACTAGCTTTTAATCTAAATCACTATCACATGTTAGCTTTTCGCTAGCCTGTTAGCTTGCCATCTCTGCACCCGGGTTTCCTGTTTTCTGAGTTCACTAAACAACTGTGGTGAGTTGGATTAGTAAATAGACTCCATCAAACAACTTTGGTAAATTGGATTAATCAACAAATACGGTAAGCCATGTCTTCTTCTCCAGTCATTGTCACTTGCACCGCATGTTTCATGTTTAGTGTATCTGTCTCCGTTGGCGAGCATGTGATAAATGTAAGGAGATAGTCAGGCTGATGGAGAAGATTTCAGAATTAGAGACACGCATCCAGACTTTATTTTAGAGTAGTGAGAATGTAACAGCTTTAGACACTGCTTTGGATGCGACTAGCTTAGTGAACGTTGTACATTGTTCCGTTCCGGCTGTAGAGCCCATGCAGGAGGGCAGTTGGGTAACGGTGAGGCGGCATAGTCGCGGATCAAAAAAACACTCTTCCGTTCTGATTAGAACATCAAACAGGTTCTCCCCACTCAGTGACGCACCCACTGATAATCCTGTTGAAAGTGCCCTAGTTATTGGTGATTCTATTACACGGAACGTGAAAATAGAGACACCAGCCACCATAGTGACATGTTTACCGGGAGCCAGAGCGCCTGACATCAAAGCAAATTTAAAAGTGCTGGCTAAAGCTAATCGTAAATTCTCTAAGATTATTATTCACGTCGCCACTAACGATGTTCGACTTCGCCAGTCGGAGATCACCAAAATTAACATTAACGAGGTGTGTGAACTCGCAAGTACGATGGCAGATGCAGTTTTTTGTTCTGGTCCGCTCCCTGTTAAAAGGAGTGATGAGAGTCTATTGGAGTAAGGCAACACGTGTCAGGACCCACTCATCGCCTTAATCATACTCTAGATCTAATATTGTTACATGGAATAAATGCTGATACCGTTGAAATTCTGCAGCAGTGCGACGACATCTCAGATCATTAACTAGTATCATGTATACTTAATTTAGCTAAGGCTGCAAAGCCATCCCCTCGCTTCAAATATGGCAGAACTATCACTGCCCCCACTAAAGATTGCTTTTTAAATAATCTTCCTCATCAGTTTCATCTACTCAGTATCCCAGATAGCCTAGAGGAACTCGATTTTGCAACAGAAACTATTGACTCTCTTTTTTCCAGCACTTTAGACACAGTTGCTCCCTGGCGCTTAAAGAAGATTAAAGAAAATAGTCCAACGCCGTGGTACAACGAGCACACCCAGGCCCTTAAAACAGCAGCCAGGAAAATGGAGCGCAGCTGGAAGAAAACAAAACTAGAGGTTTTTTGTAATTCATGGAAAGAGAACATGATCGCATACAGAAAGGCCAGAAAACTGCTAGATCTGCTTATTTCTCGACTCTTAGAAGAAAACAAACACAACCCGAGGTATTTATTTCATACAATGGCTAAGTTAACCAAAAATAAAGCTTCTACTTCTGATGGTTGTAAACAGCACAGCAGTAATGACTTTATGAACTTCTTTACGTGTAAGATCGATAATATTAGGAAGAAAATTATAACCATGCAACTGTCTACTAAAGTATCACATCAGTGACTGAGTTCAGCATTGTTGTGTCACTGAGAGAAAATTACATTCATTCACTGCTTTAGGAGAGGAACAATTGGCTAAACTCGTTAAATCTAAATCAACAACATGTATGCTCGACCCTATACCGACTAGGCTATTAAAAGAGATGCTACCAGATTCAAGATTCAAGAGTTTTATTTGTCACATACACAGTTATATACAGAATATACAACCGGCAGTGAAATGTAAACAGGTCCGCTCCATGGACAGTGCAAATTCACAGATAAAAACACAAGGGGGAAATTATAATAGAAATAGGATAAAAAATACTATATATGTATATATATATATATATATATATATATATATATATATATATATATATATATATATATATATATATATATATATATATATATCTGTAGAATTATAAATAATCAAGTCAAGTAGAAAAAAAAAAGTTAAAAAATAAGAATAAAGTGGAATAAAATAATTGAAGTAGACTGTGCAGTGAGTAAACTGTAGACTTATAAATATGTGGTTAACAAATGTATAAAGAGTATAATGTGCAAACAGGTTTATAACAGGTTGTTACACAGTAACAACGAGAACAGAAAGTGCAGTGCAATGTCAGTATGTATATCCTGAAGTGAAGTCACGTGGTGTTAAGTGACTGAGTTCAGGAGTCTGATGGCCTGGGGGAAAGCTCCTCCTGAGTCTCTCAGTTTTGGCCATCAGGCTTCGGAAGCGCTACCAGATGGCAGCAGCGTGAAATGAGGGTTTGCAGGGTGATTAGAGTCCTTGATGATCTTAGTAGCTCTGCCTTTGCAGCGTTTGGTGTAGACGTCCTCCAGAGACGGGAGAGCTGACCCTGAGATACGCTCGGATAAGCGCACGACTCTTTGCAGGGCTTTGCGGTCATGACTGGTGCTGTTCCCATACCACGCTGTGATGCACTGAGTTAATACACTTTCTATTGCCCCTAAATAGAAAGTTTTCAGGATAGCTGGTGAAACCCTGAATTTCCTCAGCTGGCGCAGGTGGTACAGTCTTTGCCTGGCTTTTTCACCTGTGTCTGAATGTGAGCAGTCCAGGTCAGGTCCTCGGAGATGTTTACACCCAGGTACTTGAAGCTGCTCACTCTCTCTACTGGTGACCCACTGATCATGAGGGGGGAGTATGTCTGTTGCTGTCTCTTCCTGAAGTCCACAATCATTTCTTTGGTCTTGCCAACATTCAGAGAGAGACAGTTGTCCTGGCACCATGATGTTAGATGCTCCACCTCGTCCAAGTATGCCGCTCTCATTGTTGTTGGAAATGAGGCCCAGGACAACAGTATCATCAGCAAATTTGATGATAGAGGTGGAGCTGTGTGTGGACAAACAGTCATGTGTGTAGAGAGAGTAGAGCAGGGGACTCAGGACACAGCCCTGTGGAGCTCCCACACTCAGGGTGATGGAGGTGGAGGTGAACTGGCCTATTCTCACCACCTGAGGCCTGCCAGTGAGGAAGTCCTCAATCCAGTGGCAGAGAGAAGGATTCAGGCCGAGATCCAGGAGTTTGGAGGTTAGCTTGATGGGAACTATAGTGTTAAAGGCTGAGCTATAGTCAATAAATAGCAGCCTTACGTAGTTCCCACTTTTGCTGTCGATGTGAGTGAGGGAGGAGTGGAGGACATGAGAGATCGATCTATTCGATCTATCTTCAGCCGATCTATTGGGACGATAGGCAAACTGAAGAGGGTCCAAAGTGTCAGGAATGTAGGCGCAAATGGTGTTTTTAATGAGTTTCTCAAAGACCTTCATGACTATAGAGGTGAGAGCCACTGGACAATAGTCATTTAGGCAAGAGGGTTTACTGTTCTTAGGGACAGGGATGATGGTGGATTTTTTGAAGGAGGTTGGGACCACAGATGTAGCGAGGGACTCATTAAAGATAGATGTAAACAACCCGGCGAGCTGATCAGCACAGGACCGCAGAACACGACCTGAAATACCATCCGGCCCGGCAGCTTTCCTGACGTCCACACGCTTGAGTGCTCTCCGAACTTCATCCTCCGAGACAGAGATCACGTGATTGTTGCTGCTCTGAGTAATTTCCTCTAACGTGCCACTTGGCGGAGTCGCGTTGCCGCGGTTACAGTCAAAGCGAGCATAGAAAGAGTTTAACTCGTTCACGAGCAACGGGTCGGCGCTCCCCTCTGCAGAGGATTTAGATCCAAACGAGCAGATGGACCTCAGACCTTGCCACATGCGCCGCGAGTCGTTGAGTTGGGAATGAGACGCCACTCTGTCTTTATACCAGAGCTTTGCGGCTTTAACTGCACGCCGCAGAGCATAACATGATGATTTGTATTCATTCATATTCCCTGAATGGAGACCGGCGTTGTAAGCGGCAGTGCGTGCGTTCACTGCCGCGCGGATTGAATTGTCCACCCACGGTTTCTGATTTGAGAAGGACGTTATTGTTATTGTTTGCGTGGCTTGCTCTGTAAGCGTGTTGATGAAGCAAAGCGCCACGTCTGTGAACTCGTTTACGTCGGCTGAACTCGCTCGGAACATGTCCCAATCCACATCGTCCAGAGCTGCCTGAAGCGCGGTCTCTGAGTGGGGCGACCAACGCTTAACTTCCCGCCTCACAGAGGTCATATATCCTCTTCTTAATATCATTAACTCATCTTTGTTATTAGGATATGTACCGAAAACTTTTAAGTTGGCCATTATCAAACCACTTATTAAAAAACCTCAACTTGATCCTACAGAATTCTACATGCTCGTCACACTGTACATGCTACCACTGGGAGATATCATTAGGAAGCATGGCATTAGTTTTCACTGTTATGCTGACGATACTCAGCTCTATATTTCTTCACGCCCTGACGAAACTTACCAATTCACAAGATTAATGGAATGTATAGCTGATATAAAACATTGGATGTCTAGTAATTTCCTGCAACTTAATTCAGAAAAAAAAAATTTTTTTAATTATTGGACAAAAAAACTCTGCAAGTAGTAACCTAGAATACTGTCTAACACTCGATGGCTGCTCTGTCAAGTCCTTGTCTTCAGTTAGGAACCTGGGTGTGCTCTTTGATACCAATCTTTCATTTGATAGCCACGTTTCTAACATCTGTAAAACTGCATTCTACCATCTTAAAAATATATCTAAATTACAGCACATCCTTTCAATGCAAAATGCTGAATAGTTAATTCATGCGTTCATGACCTCAAGGCTAGATTATTGTAACGCTTTACTGGGTGGTTGCCCTGCTCGCTTAATAAACAAACTCCAGCTGGTCCAAAACGCAGCAGCTCGAGCTCTTACTAGAACAAGGAAGTATGACCATATTAGCCCGGTTCTGTCAACACTGCACTGGCTCCCTATTAAACATTGTATAAATTTTAAAATCTTGCTTATTACTTACAAAGCACTAAATGGTTTAGCTCCCCAGTACTTGAGCGAACTCTTAACGCATTATACTCCATCACATCTATTGCGGTCGCAAAACTCTGGCCAGTTGATAATACCTAGAATATCAAAATCAACTGCAGGCGGTCAATCCTTTTCCTATTTAGCGCCTAAACTCTGGAACAGTCTTCCTATCATTGTTTGGGAAGCAGACATACTCTGTCAGTTTAAATCTAGACTAAAAATGCATCTCTTTACTATGGCTTACACATAAAACATTATCAATTTCTATTATTCAAATCAGTAAATGATTGTTAGGCTGCATTAGCTAGGTCAGCTATGATACTTGAAATTAGCTGGATAACATCACCGTTTCACCAGAACGGCTGTACAAATTCTGTTGCATTATTTTCCTGTTAACAATGTGAAGCAGCTTTGAAACAATTGGACTTGTTAAAAGCGCTATATAAATAAAGGTGATTTGATTTGATGAGTGGCTGCTGATGTGCAGTGAAACAGCCAATCAGAGCAGAACTCCACATTACTATTCATGACCCTTCCAAATAAGGCAAAAACATACTATTTCATTCTAGGGACAATTTCTAGGGTTGTAAATTGACCTGTAAAACCGTATCTGGACAATTTTTGCCCTTAAATAAGTAAATGTTCAGTCTATTTTTTATATACTTCTCAGAAATATACACTCACCTAAAGGATTATTAGGAACACCATACTAATACTGTGTTTGACCTCCTTTTGCCTTCAGAACTGCCTTAATTCTACGTGGCATTGATTCAACAAGGTACTGAAAGCATTCTTTAGAAATGTTGGCCCATATTGATAGGACAGCATCTTGCAGTTGATGGAGATTTGTGGGATGCACATCCAGGGCACGAAGCTCCGTTCCACCACATCCCAAAGATGCTCTATTGGGTTGAGATCTGGTGACTGTGGGGGCCATTTTAGTACAGTGAACTCATTGTCATGTTCAAGAAACCAATTTGAAATGATTCGAGCTTTGTGACATGGTGCATTATCCTGCTGGAAGTAGCCATCAGAGAATGGTCATAAAGGTATGGACATGGTCAGAAACAATGCTCAGGTAGGCCGTGGCATTTAAACGATGCCCAATTGGGACTAAGGGGCCTAAGGTGTGCCAAGAAAACATCCCCCACACCATTGCACCACCACCACCAGCCTGCACAGTGGTAACAAGGCATGATGGATCCATGTTCTCATTCTGTTTACGCCAAATTCTGACTCTACCATCTGAATGTCTCAACAGAAATCGAGACTCATCAGACCAGGCAAAAATTTGTTCCAGTCTTCAACTGTCCAATTTTGGTGAGCTTGTGCAAATTGTAGCCTCTTTTTCCTATTTGTAGTGGAGATGAGTGGTACCCGGTGGGGTCTTCTGCTGTTGTAGCCCATCCACCTCAAGGTTGTGCATGTTGTGGCTTCACAAATGCTTTGCTGCATACCTTGGTTGTAACAAGTGGTTATTTCAGTCAAAGTTGCTCTTCTATCAGCTTGAATCAGTCAGCCCATTCTCCTCTGACCTCTAGCATCAACAAGGCATTTTCGCCCACAGGACTGCCGCATTGTGGATGTTTTTCCCTTTTCACACCATTCTTTGTAAACCCTAGAAATGGTTGTGCGTGAAAATTCCAGTAACTGAGCAGATTGTGAAATACTCATCTGGCCCGTCTGGCACCAACAACCATGCCACGCTCAAAATTGCTTAAATCACCTTTCTTTCCCATTCTGACATTCAGTTTGGAGTTCAGGAGATTGTCTTGACCAGGACCACACCCCTAAATGCATTGAAGCAACTGCCATGTGATTGGTTGATTAGATAATTGCATTAATGAGAAATTGAACAGGTGTTCCTAATAATCTTTTAGGTGAATGTACTTTATGTACTTCTCAGAAATATACTCAAAAAAATTGCACTTAAGTATTAGCCTGACGTCGTCAGAATTGTCTGACAGAAGAGTCTGCTGTTCAGTTTAACAGGAAACAACTGTTCAGTTTTACACCACAGGGCAGCTCTGTGGACATAAGCATCTAAAGATCTGACTGGGCAAAGCCGATTATTCCTTTCCTGGTCTGAGTTTACAAATGGAGGAACGTCTGCAGCACAATAGACCTGGCCACATTTGTGGGAACTTTAGAAACATATCCTGGTCTAGGGTGAAGGAATGACTTTACCATACCCGGTGCAAATTCCAAGCATGAGGGGGCAACTGACAGAGCTTGTAAATCTCCTATCCTTTTAAGAGAAGATATAGCAAGGATGGACTGGACTTGACTGGAACCTCTTCAATAGGCTCAAAGTGAGCCAGGGATAAGCCTTGGAGCACTACGGCCAGATCCCATGCCAGTACCCTTGTGCGTACTGCAGACCTCAGCTTCAATGTGCCACAGAGGAAACGTGTTACCAGGGGGTCTCTCCCTAAAGACGTACCACCCAAAGGAATGAGGTAAGCAGCTATGGCCACATAAACCTTTAAAGTGGATGGGGATAACCCTGCAGTAAATTGCTCTTGCAAGAACTCCAGTACTGTACCAACCGGGCAGTTAACTGGGTCGAACTGATGACCATTGCACCAAGAAGTGAAAACTCTCCATTTCAGGGTATACACCGGGCCTCAGCCCCTGCCTCGACAGGATGTCTGCTCCCATATTTTGGCACCCAGGGATGTAAGCTGCCCTGAGAGACAATACCTTCCCCTGGTACCACAGAAGGATTTGGTGCGGCAGTTTGCAGAGTGGATGTGAGTGCAAACCCCCCTGATGATTTATGTAGGCGACCACCGATGTGTTGTCTGAGCAGACATGGCCATGATGGCCACTAAGGTCTGGGAGGAAACTCTTGAGAGCAAGAAAAACAGCCATCATCTCCAGACAGTTGATGTGCCAGGACAGATGGTGTCCCTTCCACAGACCTTGGGTGCTTCTCAATATCCCTCCTTGTTTCCTCGCTCCTCCGTCCTCCATCCTATGACCCGGAAACCAATCGAGCTCACCCATCTTGTAGGACATCTCAACTTTCTAATTGCACCTCGAGGATCAAGGAGTGAGGAGGCTTCCTGGGGAGTCATGAACTAGGATACACAGGTGTTTATACATTCTCCTAGACCCCCCCACCCCCCATACACACACCCCTTCAGGTCCTTCCCTTGCATCCTGAAGGGGTACAGTTAAGGATCGCCCCTCACCCCATGAGGGAAGCATCTGTCATTAGCGTTTTGACGACAAACAGCTCCCAGCACAGGGCCTTGGGATAGGAACCAAGGTTTCTTCCATATAATCAGAGCATGTAAGCATCGCTGCGTGACTTTGATCATACAGAAAGGATTGCCCCTCGGGGAAAATCCCTTGGTCCTGAGCCACCACTGTAAGAGTCTCATGTACAGGTCCTTCTCAAAAAATTAGCATATTGTGATAAAAGTTCATTATTTTCCATAATGTAATGATAAAAATTAAACTTTCATATATTTTAGATTCATTGCACACCAACTTAAATATTTCAGGTCTTTTATTGTTTTAATACTGATGATTTTGGCATACAGCTCATGAAAACCCAAAATTCCTATCTCAAAGAATTAGCATATCATGAAAAGGTTCTCTAAACGAGCTATTAACCTAATCATCTGAATCAACTAATTAACTCTAAACTCTTTTAAAAACTCCCAGCCTGGTTCATTACTCAAATCGCAATCATGGGTAAGACTGCCGACCTGACTGCTGTCCAGAAGGCCATCATTGACACCCTCAAGCGAGAGGGTAAGACACAGAAAGAAATTTCTGAACGAATAGGCTGTTCCCAGAGTGCTGTATCAAGGTACCTCAGTGGGAAGTCTGTGGGAAGGAAAAAGTGTGGCAAAAAACGCTGCACAACGAGAAGAGGTGACCGGACCCTGAGGAAGATTGTGGAGAAGGACCGATTCCAGACCTTGGGGGACCTGCGGAAGCAGTGGACTGAGTCTGGAGTAGAAACATCAAGAGCCACCGTGCACAGGCGTGTGCAGGAAATGGGCTACAGGTGCCGCATTCCCCAGGTCAAGCCACTTTTGAACCAGAAACAGCGGCAGAAGCGCCTGACCTGGGCTACAGAGAAGCAGCACTGGACTGTTGCTCAGTGGTCCAAAGTACTTTTTTCGGATGAAAGCAAATTTTGCATGTCATTCGGAACTCAAGGTGCCAGAGTCTGGAGGAAGACTGGGGAGAAGGAAATGCCAAAATGCCTGAAGTCCAGTGTCAAGTACCCACAGTCAGTGATGGTCTGGGGTGCCATGTCAGCTGCTGGTGTTGGTCCACTGTGTTTTATCAAGGGCAGGGTCAATGCAGCTAGCTATCAGGAGATTTTGGAGCACTTCATGCTTCCATCTGCTGAAAAGCTTTATGGAGATGAAGATTTCGTTTTTCAGCACGACCTGGCACCTGCTCACAGTGCCAAAACCACTGGTAAATGGTTTACTGACCATGGTATTACTGTGCTCAATTGGCCTGCCAACTCTCCTGACCTGAACCCCATAGAGAATCTGTGGGATATTGTGAAGAGAAAGTTGAGAGACGCAAGACCCAACACTCTGGATGAGCTTAAGGCCGCTATCGAAGCATCCTGGGCCTCCATAACACCTCAGCAGTGCCACAGGCTGATTGCCTCCATGCCACGCCGCATTGAAGCAGTCATTTCTGCAAAAGGATTCCCGACCAAGTATTGAGTGCATAACTGAACATAATTATTTGAAGGTTGACTTTTTTTGTATTAAAAACACTTTTCTTTTATTGGTCGGATGAAATATGCAAATTTTTTGAGATTTTTCATGAACTGTATGCCAAAATCATCAGTATTAAAACAATAAAAGACCTGAAATATTTCAGTTGATGTGCAATGAATCTAAAATATATGAAAGTTTAATTTTTATCATTACATTATGGAAAATAATTAACTTTTATCACAATATGCTAATTTTTTGAGAAGGACCTGTACAACAGGCCAAAAGATATAACATTGGATGCTGCTGCCATCAGACCCAGCAGTCTCTGAAACAGCTTGACAGTGAGTTTTTGACCTAGCTTTATTCTCTTTACAGAGGACAGGATTGATTTTATGAGAGCCGGTGACAAACGAGCTTGCATAGCAGTCGAATCCAATACCACTCCCAGGAATATAGTTCTCTGTGATGGATTCAGCACACTCTTTTTGTTGTTCAGTCTCAACACCATCCTTTTCATATGCGCGAGAACAACATCTCAATGTCGAACCACTAACTGCTGTGACTGAGCTAAAATAAACCAATCATCGATGTAGTTCAAAACGCGAATATCCTGCAGATGTAGTGGTACTAGAGCTGCATCCATGCATTTGGTAAAGGTGCAGGGTGATAAAGCTAGGCCGAATGGAAGAACCGGAAGTGAGCCTCCCAGTGCTGCTACGTTTCTGGGTGGACACTGAGCTATGTGCTTGCTGGAGACTGCTGTGCACTGAAGCACACTAGGTGGCAGGGTTGGCAGAATGGTCCCTGAGGGCACCGAAGAGAAATGGGCACCGTATATTGAGGTGTTGGCCAATTCTCTCTGGGAGGGACTGCCCTCAGAGGCCTGACACTTTGGGTGTCAGGAACTCTTTCCCGCAGCCTTCTTAGCAATCAGGACGGTCCTCAGATCCGGCCTACCCCTCGAAGACTGCAGTTGAGATGGCCTGGGGCTTTTGATGTCTGGGGCTGCTCCCACTCAACAGCTCCAAAGATTTGAGAGCGACGGGGGAGGAGTTTTTGGAACACCACCTGTTTATTAGCCTCCTGGAACCTCTCGACGACTGTGGTGACAGCGTTGCCAAAGAGGCCAGGAGGCGATGGTAGGGCATCTATAAGAAAACTCTAATCTTTTTAGATAAGAAGCTTCCAAACACAGGGAAAAGGCACTGGATCTGTCAGGGCTCGTCTCAATCCATTTCCATCCATTTGCGATGCTCGTGATCTAAATCGCCACTGTGCCTAAGCAACAGTGGGAGCCGAACCACAAGGAACGCTGGCCTGAGCGTTCTCCTCGAAGAGTGCCAGCCGAGAGCGGAGCGTTCGCAGCGGGAGCTGCTCACAATGTACACAGCCTGCACCCTCGAGTTGAGCACCCTCAACCTCATGCTCCACTCCCAAGCAAACAACACAAAGATTGTGTATCTCCATCCGTGATATAATGGAGACTGGGATGAACACACAATCTAAACTGCTGCTGCTGTTTGCTCGCTATACTATTTAATTTGTGTTTTGACAGACAACAATAAATAGGACAGACAGTTTCACATATAGCGCTTGCTGAAGACACAGAAGCTAGCGTTGAACTGTTTGGGCAGGCTTTATAGTTTCCAGGTTCATGAAGTCACACACCTCTGATCTGTCTCATCACACTGGATGGATTTCACACATACTTCATGACGCAATCATGCAAAGCATTCCCTAAAGCATCTCTTGAAAGTGAACCTAGTTGTGCAAGTTTACTACTGTTACACTTATAGTAGGGGAGACTGGGTATAGTTGTAACACGGGGAGAGTTTTAACACTACCAATTCCACAAATCAGAGATAAGACAGGAGTCATATGACAGTTTCAGTTTCCTTTGGCTTCCTTTACGATCCCACATGGAGGTTTTTCAGTCTGTGTTATTATATCTCCTGAAGCTACAGCAGAAAATTTAATTCTGAGGTAAGAAAGAAAAAAAAAGAAAAAAAAAAGATTAATATTTTGTTTAGTACTTCTACCGTTGTAGATAATGTTGTATGAGTTATATCAGGCCAAAGTGTAGTTTCTCTAGTAAGAAAAATGGTGTATCAACCTCCTGCTAATTTCAAAGCACCATGCTAATACAGCTAGCTAAACAATGAGTGACATTGGCGGGGTAGGTTGTAACGCGTGTTTTGAAACAACTATCCACTTGCATACAACTAAGAACATTTTTGTGATTTTAATAATTCTACAGAATGCCTATGTTTATTTTCATTTACACACACACACACACACACACACACACACACACACACACACACACACACACACACACACACACACACACACACACACACCTATCATTCTGAGGACTCTCCATAGACGTTATGGTTTTTATACTGTACAAACCGTATATTCTAACCCCCTACGCTACCCCTACCCCTACCCCTAAACCTACCCATCACAGAAAACATTCTGCATTTTTACATTTTTAATAAAACATTTAGTGTGTTTTTAAAGCCATTTTTATTATGGGGACACAGGAACTGTCCTTATAAACCACGTTTACGTTGTAATACCAGTATAATACCCATGTCATTATACAAATTTGTGTCAAATAAATAATAAATCCCATAAACAAGCACACACACAGACATGCACAAACAAACGCACACATGTGCATGCACAAACACACACAATATGCACATACACTCCCCATATTCACACATATTTTATTGTTGCAGCCATTCATTTAAAATAAAACTGTTGTTGTAGCAAATCACTTGGAGTACCCTTAGTTTTTTTTGCATTTTGTCTACCTGTTACAACTTACCCCAGTATGTGTTACAACCTACCCCAGTAGTGGGGTAACTTAATGGGGACGTTAGCAAAAGGTTCTTAGAGCATATTTTTGTTAGCTGGGTATTTACCCATAAAGGATATGTTTCTGTATTACTGACTGTAGTCAATTCTCTTACGTGTTCGCAGGCCTGTCCACATAACATCTGACTGCAGCTCTCAGGACAGAACAGTGATCTTCCCTCAATCTTTGTGTGTCTGTCATTCAACAGCTAAATCCAAATGGGATTCCATTCAGTCTATCCATCTCATCTCATCCTCACAATGGGAGCAAGACTGAGCATGAGCAAGAGAAAGAGAAACGAGGAGAAAAGAAAAGGTGAGAGAGAGAGAGAGAGAGAGAGAGAGAGAGAGAGAGAGAGAGAGAGAGAGAGAGAGAGAGAGAGAGAGAGAGAGAGAGAGAGAGAGAGAGAGAGAGAGACTGAGCAAATCCCTAATCCTTGTTCTCTGATCTGTGAGACATCGAGCACACACAGATTTGTTTCTTATGTACAGAAATTGATCAAATGGCATTTTAAAAACATTCAAATTTGTAGTCTCACATCAAAAGAACCCAACATTAAATGTTAATTAATATGATTCCACTGGCCTTTCCTCTTCTTTTACCTTGACATTTGTTTCTCCCATAGCATATGTTCTTCAGAAAAGTAATGTGACTGTAATTGATCTTGTGCGAATGTTAAATAATGTTTTGAAGAAAATGAACATTATTACAATCACCCCTGACCCTTAACCAGTAAACTATGATCCATTATAATAGTTAAAGACTAAACCACCATCAGCCCAGATCTTTATCCAGTAAACTATGATCTATTCTCATCAACCATCCATCGCCTTAATTTTTAAACCCTAAACCACCATCATCCTAGATGTTTAACTCTAAAGCACCATCATCATTAATGTTTAACATTAAATCACCATCATCCTTGGTCCTTAACCCCTAAACCGTCAAATGTTACATTGAAATGTGCGTACACTATTTTCCACCCACATATCAGGATTTATAAAAAATAAACTATGTGCACTGGATGCGCTGCTTTTGAAAATTTTTCTTGTGACATACTATGTTTTAATGACAGCACGGAGTGCTAGGCGCACAACAATTCCTCTTTAAACTACATTGCAGAACTCATGTTCTGAGAAAATATTTTAGCTATATTTATGCTGTATTAATTTTGGAGGTAGAACAGTCCATTGGTCGGTTTGAATTAAAATACTGTACAACCACTGCTACATGGAAGTGTGCTGTTGATGTCGTGTGCTGGCAGACAGTAGCCTAATGATTACTCCTCCTGTGATCTTCCCAACATAATGAAAAAGTACCATTGTATTTGTAGGATAAAATCTGAAGGAAATGATAAGAAGTTAAAAATGTATTGTCACTGCAAAAAAATAAAAAAATAAGTAGGCCTATCTGTTTCAATTAAAAATATACTGTATAAACATGCTTCATCTCCTTTCTGTCCTTCTATCCGTGCAGACGTGTTTTTTTTTTCTCTCTGTTCCCTGCTGGCTCTCGCGCTGTTTTGTTTTGTCTAGTGTTTCGTCTCTTCTCTTCTCTGACTGCTGCTCTGCTGGACTCTTGAAAATACTGAAATGGAATTGATTAACTGGTCAATCAGCGCAATCGACAAGATTTTCTCACTAAGGAAGGGTGCCCCGGGAGAACCCACCTGCCCGGACGGGACCTTTGCCGCAGGGTACGTGAGGGACGCATGGAACAACTGGCAAGTCCTGTGCCTGGAGGCTCTGTCCGTGGAGGATGCGGAAGATTTATACATGATTGGATTATTGATGGCGGGGTTCCTATTCTTTGGCTTTGGGATTGCCCTGACCTATCGGAAGATTGGTAAGACAGCTGCAAGCAAATTCACCCAGCCGCTGTCTGTGGAAATTAAAGAATGCTTCGGGTTCTGTGTGACCGCTTGAAGGAATTAGATCAGAAAGTGATAGGAATTGAGGAACTGAACCGTAACAACGCAGTCCGATCTGCGGATACGCAGGGAAGAGTGGCTCTATCGGGGTCAGATCGGTGAACTTTTACGGACTGTAACCGGTCTGGCCATGAGGCTGGACGTAATGTCTAGGGAAACTGCACAGACCGGACGCGAATGCTGAGGACCAGATCTGATTGATTGATTATGATCCGACAAATTACCGAAGATCATCAAATGGATTAAAAATAATAAATTGTATTTGCCTGACCTAATCAACTAGCCCAACGAACCTCACTTGGTCCCTATCTCTCGGTTGGGAGGTCAGCCGGGCAGCTGTCTGCTATCTTCCCTGTGCACTGCCTTATCTCCCTTCAAGGACAAACCATAGAACTGAACTCGAAAACATCTGAAGTTATGGCTAACATTCTCACACAACACAATCTCAGACTCACTCGCACCATACACAACCTACCCGATCCCACCCCCTCCAACCGTCTGCCTGTTTATCTATCTCCTCTCCCACTCCATACAAAAAATCCCATCACGTGACCACGTGTACTGTGTCATGTTTATGTTTATGTTTATGTTTTGTTGTGTTTGCTATGTAATGCTTGCTAAATTGCATTCTTGTATTTCTGGAGAGCGTAGGGCGGCGCCTGAATAATCGGCTGCGGCCCGGAGGCTTGCTCCAAACTTCATTTCGTTATACTGTACTTGTACATGTGTAATGACGAATAAACTTCAACTTCAACTTCAACTTCAATATATGTTAACCTTGTAGGGAAAAATATTTATGATATATGATCATTTAAAACAATAAAACTGTAACGCAATGAAAGATCAGGGAAGAAGGAGGCGGGAACCGGCGAACATTTAAAAACTTTAATCAAAAATAAACAAACGAAATATAATGTCGGCGGCAGCCCCTCACGGACGACTGCCACCTACATACAGCCGCCCATTCTATCTGCCGAGGGAGTTTTCTGCGGTTGTCGCGACCGCCGTTTACATTCCACCGCAGGCAGACACAGCGCTGGCTTTATCTGGCCTTCATGATGTTGCCAGCGGCGTCATAAACCAACATCCCGACGCGGCATTCATTGTCGCGGGCGATTTTAACAAAGCAAACCTAAAGAAAGTCCTGCCAAACTTTCATCAGCACGTCTCCTGCCCCACACGAGGAGCAAACACACTGGATCACTGCTACTCTCCGTTTAAGAACGCCTATAAAGCGCGGTCACTTCCAGCGTTTGGCAAATCGGATCATGCCGCCATTTTCCTCACTCCCGAATACAAACAAAAGCTCCTCCAGGAACCCCCGGTGAGGCGGGAAGTTAAGCGTTGGTCACCCCACTCAGAGACCGTGCTACAGGCAGCTCTGGACGATGTGGATTGGGACATGTTCCGAGCAAGTTCAGCCGACGTAAGCGAGTTCACAGAAGTGGCGCTTTGCTTCATCAACACGCTTACAGAGCAAGCCACGCAAACAATAACAATAACGTCCTTCTCAAATCAGAAACCGTGGGTGGACAATTCAATCCAGCGGCAGTGAACGCACGCACTGCTGCTTACAACGCCGGTCTCCATTCAGGAATATGAATGAATACAGATCGTCCTGCTATGCTCTCAGACGAGCAGTTAAAGCCGCAAAACTCCGTTATAAAGACCGAGTGGAGTCTCATTTCCAACTCAACGACTCGCGGCGCATGTGGCAAGGTCTGAGGTCCATCTGCTCCTTTGGATCTAAATCCTCTGCAGAGGCAAGCGTTGATCCGTTGCTCGTGAACGAGTTAAACTCTTTTTATGCTCGCTTTGACTGTAACCGCAGCAACGCGACTCCGCCAAGTGGCGCGTTAGAGGAAATTACTCAGAGCAGCAACAATCACGTGATCTCTGTCTCAGAGGATGAAGTTCGGAGAGCACTCAAGCGTGTGGACGTTAGGAAAGCTGCTGGGCCGGATGGTATTTCAGGTCGTGTTCTGCGGTCCTGTGCTGATCAGCTCACCGGGTTGTTTACATCTATCTTTAATGAGTCCTCGCTACATCTGTGGTCCCCACCTCCTTCAAAAATCCACCATCATCCCTGTCCCTAAGAACAGTAAACCCTCTTGCCTAAATGACTATCGTCCAGTGGCTCTCACGTCTATAGTCATGAAGGTCTTTGAGAGACTCATTAAAAACACCATTTGCGCCTTCATTCCTGGCACTTTGGACCCTCTTCAGTTTGCCTATCATCCCAATAGATCGACTGAAGATGCCATCTCTCATGTCCTCCACTCCTCCTCACTCACATCGACAGCAAAAAGTGGGAACTACATTAAGACTGCTATTTATTGACTATAGCTCAGCCTTTAACACCATAGTTCCCACCAAGCTAACCTCCAAACTCCTGGATCTCGGCCTGAATCCTTCTCTCTGCCACTGGATTGAGGACTTCCTCACTGGCAGGCCTCAGGTGGTGAGAATAGGCCAGTCCACCTCCTCCTCCATCACCCTGAGTGTGGGAGCTCCACAGGGCTGTGTCCTGAGCCCCCTGCTCTACTCTCTCTACACGCATGACTGTTTGTCCACACACAGCTCCACCTCTATCATCAAATTTGCTGATGATACTGTTGTCCTGGGCCTCATTTCCAACAACAATGAGACGGCATACTTGGACGAGGTGGAGCATCTAACATCATGGTGCCAGGACAACTGTCTCTCTCTGAATGTTGGCAAGACCAAAGAAATGATTGTGGACTTCAGGAAGAGACAGCAACGGACATACCCCCTCATGATCAGCGGGTCACCAGTAGAGAGAGTGAGCAGCTTCAAGTACCTGGGAGTAAACATCTCCGAGGACCTGACCTGGACTGCTCACATTCAGACACAGGTGAAAAAAGCCAGGCAAAGACTGTACCACCTGCGCCAGCTGAGGAAATTCAGGGTTTCACCAGCTATCCTGAAAACTTTCTATTTAGGGGCGATAGGACGTGTTTTAACTCAGTGCATCACAGCGTGGTATGGGAACAGCACCAGTCATGACCGCAAAGCCCTGCAAAGAGTAGTGCGCTTATCCGAGCGTATCTCAGGGTCAGCTCTCCCGTCTCTGCAGGACGTCTACACCAAACGCTGCAAAGGTAGAGCTACCAAGATCATCAAGGACTCTAATCACCCTGCAAACCCTCATTTCACGCTGCTGCCATCTGGTAAGCGCTTCCGAAGCCTGATGGCCAAAACTGAGAGACTCAGGAGAAGCTTCTTCCCCAGGCCATCAGACTCCTGAACTTAACGTCACGTGACTTCACTTCAGGATAAACATCGATACACTGTCATTGCACTGCACTTTCTGTTCTCGTTGTTACTGTGTAACAACCTGTTATAAACCTGTTTGCACATTATACTCTTATACATTTGTTAACCACATATTTATAAGTCTACAGTTTACTCACTGCAAAGTCTACTTCAATTATTTTATTCCACTTTATCCTTATTTGTTACCTTTTTTTTTCTCTTGACTTGATTATTTATAATTCTACAGATATAGACATATATATATATATATATATAGATAGTACTTTTTTTTTTTATCCTATTTCTATTATAATTTCTTCCTTGTGTTTTTAACTGTGAATTTGCACTGTCCATGGAGCGGACCTGTTTACATTTCACTGCCGGTTGTATATTCTGTATATAACTGTGTATGTGACAAATAAAAATAAAACTCTTGAAACTCTTGAAACATACAAAACAAAACACACCATAAAGTCCAGGCCTGGTCCTCTCTCGTCTTACACTGTCGCCGCTCCTCCTTTTATGCTCCCGTCACTCCTCCATGAGACGAGACCGGTGTGGCGCACAGCTGACGCTCATTATCATACTATAGGCCCCTGATCTTTAACCCCTACACCACCATCAGCCTTGATTTTAACCCCTGAACCACTATCAGCTCTGATCGTTAACCACTAAATCACCATCATCCTTGATCTTTAACCACCTCAGCCACCATCAGCCCTGATCTTAAACTCATAAAGTACAATCAGCGATACTGTTTAAGCCCTATACAACCATCAGCAGAAGAGAACAAATTTTGCTTAGTTTATTTATTATTTATTTTTATTTATTTAGCATATAACAGACATTATGGAAGATTTTTTAAAATAAAATTATTACTAAAGCGCATTCAGTTAATGTCCCAGCAAGCATAGTGCTCTGTTTCAGCTGAATTAGCAACATATCAACAAATTCATACTCAATTCAGCACTGCAAAACACAAACAAATAACCAAACACACAAACTCAAGAAACAAGCTGCAGCACTGAGACTGCAGTCAGATGAACCCAAACTCTGAGTTTCATTTACTATTTTTGAGTGTTTCCCATCAGAAGCTTGAAGTATGTCAGACGTTCAAAAGCCGATAGAGCCCCCTGCTCGAGTATGTGTGTGCGTGTGTGTATGTGTTAAAGCCTGCGGTAAGACCATTGGCTCAAAGGAGATAATGACTAGAGCTCCATCTCTACAGATCACCAGCCAGAGAGAGAGAGAGAGAGAGAGAGAGAGAGAGAGATACTCACTCAGGTTGAAAAGTGATGAAACTACACCAACACATACACACACATATATAGCCAATAACATGCTGTAACACACACTCGCAACAGCAGATCATTGCTGACAGACCTACATAAACATGTTTCTGAAGTACTGATGAGGTTAGACATGCACTCAATCTGATACTAATACACCTTTACGCATATACATATTTATGGGGACGTTTCATAGACATAATTATTTTTATACTGTACAAAGTCAAATTGCATATTCTATCCCCTAACCCAACCAATAAACCTATCATCACAGAAAACTTTCTGCAGCTTTACATAAAAAAAAAAAAAAACCCCAAAAACCCACATAATTTAGTATGTTTATTAATCCATTTCCCTTGTTGAAACAACACACACTGAAACAAGTACACACACACACACACACACTGCAACCGTTAGTTTTCATGGACTTTTAATTTTAATTATTGTGTTTTCCTTTGTTCAGTTTTTCCACCACTGTTTAGTTGTTATTGTTACAGTGTTCAGTCTTGTTGGAAAAGCTGTTCTTACAGCTGGTAAGCAGTGAGTGCTGAAAAGCTGGGCGATGGTCACAATCGCTGTCTCAAGTGTCTGAGCGTTAAGCACGCTGAAATTGCTTTTGTGGATGAGTCAAGCACCCATTGTGGGAAGATGACCATCTCTGAGTTGTGTTCTAGACTCCAATACCTTCAAAGTGGTGGAGTCCCCTTGCCTCTGTCTCGATCGAATCCTCAACAGAGGATTTCTTCAGGCAGTAGCAGGGATGACTTGAGTATTATGGTGAGGGCTTCTCCTTTGGGGAACCAACCCCCTAGGGGCCCCTCTCCCCTCTTGCACTCCGCAGCCAGTAGAGCTGCCTGAGGAACGTGCTGGACCATCTCAAAGGTGTGTACCAGCCATATCCTTCTGCCTTCGTCCTGACGGCCGTATGACAATCGCTGCATCGGAGGGTGAGCCATATTTATCTGGGAATGATGATTCGGTTACATTGCCTCCTTCGGTAATGGTAGCGTTGTCTGAGTCAGACCCAGAGATCATGGCTATGCTTGCCTGGGCTGCCAACAGGGTCGGGCTCGTATGGAATCCTCCACCGTGTCCTAAGCCCTTGATGTTGGATGGTTGGTTTCTTGGGGCGGCTCACACTCTCAGTGTCCTGCCCCAATGCCATTCTTCCCGGAGGTGCATGAAGAGCTCATTAGGTCCTGGACGGCACGTTTCAATGCCTGAAACAGACACAGTGACTCTTACCCTCTCACCACCCTCGGCAGTGGGGCGGTGAAGGGTTACGTACAGATCTCCCCAGTGGAATGGGCAGTTGCGATGCAACAATGCCCTAACTCCACCTGGCGAGGTGATCAGTGTCTCTCCTCCCAGTCCTGTAAGTACTCGTTGGTACCTGTAAGTACTCTGACCAGCAAGGCTTACCAAGCCTGTGGACAAGCCGCCTCCGCCTTACACGCTATGGCGTTACTGTGGGGCGCCTTGAAAAAGAGCCCCCTCAGCACGGTCCCTGCATTTCACCTGCACCTTCCACCTGGTCCCGCTTGTGTGGTCTCTTGGAGCCTAGCTCTCCCCAGTCTGTCTCACTGGCTCATTCGGATCATCAGGCTTGGCTATGCGATTCACTTCGCCCGGTATCCCCCCAGTTCAGTTCAGAGTTCAGAGACATCCAGTTTACTTCAGTGAAAGCTGTCGATGCCCATGTCTGGTGAGCGGAGATCGCAGTCCTATTAGTGAAGTATGCGATAGAGCTGGTCCCTCCAGCCGATATGAAGACAGAGTTTACAGCCCTTACTTCATTGTACCCAAGAAAGGCGGTGGGTTACGGCCAATCTTGGACCTGTGAGTTTTGAATCTGGGCCTTCACAAGCTACCATTCAAAATACTCAAGCAGAAACACATTTTCGAATGCATCTGTCCCCGAGATTGGTTTGCAGTGATAGACCTGAAGGACACGTACTTTCATGTCTCGATTCTCCTTCGGTCAGACCCCTTGTTTCTTCCGGCAGGAGTGTCTGGTCCCTGAACGGGTTAACGTGGTAGTTAATACCATCACTTTGGCACAAGCACTGTCTACAAGACACGCTTATGCCTTGAAGTGGAACCTGTTCATCGAGTGTTCTTCTCGGCGAGAAGACCCCCGAAGATGTTTGATCAGTGCAGTGCTTTCCTTCCTGCAGCAAGAGTTGGGGTGAAGGCTGTCACAAAGCATGCCTTTCCTGCTCAGGTTGCGAACTCACTCACCAGAAGTGTTGCATCCTTCTGGGTGTTGGCACGTGGCACCTCGCTAACAGATATTTGCAGAGCTGCAAGCCAGGCGACACCCAACATGTTCGCTAGATTCTATAGCCTTCGTGTAGAGCTGGTATCCTCCTGTGTTCTCACCTCAAATCGGTAGAAGTACAGTGAGGCTCAGCTTGCTTGCTGCACACTGAACTGTTATGCTTATATTCTCTATAGCCGGCCGTGGCGGAGCATGGCATATATCCATTATATCCATGAGAAATGGTACTAGGCTGGGTGCTGTATGTGTGACCCCCAAGGAGATCCCAGATGTGTATTTTCCATGGTAGCTCCTAAATGGACACCTGTGTCTTTCCCGTGGGGAAGCCCCTCTGTTGTGAGGCTGGTGCCACCCCAGAAACATTCCATATGCAGTTTTGCCATACCCAGATAGCAAATGAATGTGGGCCACTTCAGGCAATAATGCAGCACTGCAACAAATGTGGCCCAGTTATCTTAAAAAAAATCTGGGACAGATTTGGCAAACTTGCGAGACAGCGATCACTGGCAAATCTGCATGTGAAGCTAAAGTGGCCCACACATGGCATAGCAAATATAGCCTGAATACATTACACCAAATTTGGGCCACATTTGGCAAATATATGCCTAATATGGCACAGTAAGCAAGTTAATAACAATTACGGTCACGTTTGGGAAATATATGGTACAGTTTACATGAAAAATATACCATAAATATAATTACAAAACTGGGCCACTTCTTGCTTTGATGCAGCACCTTTGAAACTGGTTAACCCCTAGAGGTCAGAGATTACACCGGCGCGACGGCCTCAATTATAATTTTTTTTTCTTATCAGTGCCAAAGAGACTCAAATAACTCTGTCGATTTTTATCATTCGGGCAAGTGTTATACATCATCTGTTTGTCTATTTGTGTATACTCACAATAAAAACAACATGTGCTTTTTGCTAAATAAAGAAAACAAACATGATGCGCGATCTGCAGCCTCTCTCTCAATGTCGTTCATTCAGATCTTCAGAAAATGAATGGTAACTGTTGGAGCCATTAATGGGTGTAAGTAATTTTATTTCACACCATTCGAGGGTGCACAATGTATTTATGTTGTCAAGTCGGCGAAGGTCAAACAAACTTTTTGACTGTATGTGATGAACTTGAATGGATAGGTTTGATAAAATGCTTAAATTAATATTCTTTCTTTGTTTATTTTTGCTATTGTTTGGTTTTGAAAGAAACACACAAGAAATGGATTGGAATATCCAACTTTATTTTGAAAGTGATGGACATTACCTTTAGTTTAAATCTGTTCAAGAAACACATGTGTCCAAACCAATGATCTAAAAATAGACCAAATGTGCGCCTACAGTAACTTGTCACACAAACATGAGACATATGTCTAAAGAAACGTTGAAATGTCAGGTTTTAAATAATGTAAATCAAATTGAAAACAAATATTCTGTGTTTATGTAATCTGTTTGAAAAGAGAGAGATGTCAGTCGTTCGCGAGCCTCTTCATTAGTGTTAATGCGGCCACACTCACGGTTCTTTCAAATACAGTCTTTATTCTGTCAGTGTCTGTGAATATTAAACTGCAAAAAGACTGTTTAAATATTAATCCTGCAACATAAAATGTCATAGACCTAAGACTGTTTAGACAAGATTTCTTTGGCCTGTTTTGGACAGATTATTAAGTGTTTATTGTAAAATAGCCTAGTGTCACTAAAGCTTCAATCAATAAAACTTTTGTTCGCAAATTTCTTCTCAGATGCTATAAATATAGCACTAGTCAAACGTTTTGTGTTCAATAAACTACTTGTAGCCATTAAAATATATTTTATTTCATATTGATGTTTAAATATTATAGTAATCTAATGTTATTTTTTTATTTAATATATGTTGATTATGAAAAGTGTACAGCACGAGTAATAAAGGACACATGATAAGATGCGCAATATGTCAGAAGACATGGAGTTAAATTATTTTGACCTTCATTAAGTTCTGTTTTGTAGAAAGCCTTTCTTTAAAGTGCATTTGTATCTTAATTGTAATCAATGTTTCATCAGCCAGTTGCCTGGATTCAATAAGTAAGAAACAAATATAGCAGACAATAGCCTTAGCGCTGGCGTGATCATGCATCGGACAGTTTACAAAATTAAATGATTCGGAAAATTTTTGCCATCGAAATGACTGGGAAAAAAAGTGTCCCAATCAACCTAAATTCACCCTATACTCTTTGAAATCATAATTGCATTGCATTATGTTGTTTTAAATCCCAAATATTTTACTTATAACATTCATTATTACCAGTTATTCAGTTATTTGACTTCCTTGTTCTGTCTCATACAGTGCAGACGTGTTTTCTCTCTGCTCCCGCTGTGCTCTGGCGCTTTGGTATTTTGTCTTTTCTTTTACTCTCTGACCCGCTGCTTGCTGGACTCCTGAAAATACTGAAATGGAATTGATTAACTGGTCAAACAGCGTGATCGATAGGATTTTCTCACAAAGGAAGGGTGCCCCGGGAGAACCCACCTGCCCGGACGGGACCTTTGCTGCAGGGTACGTGATGGACGCATGGAACAACTGGCAAGTCCTGTGCCTGGAGGCTCTGTCCGTGGAGGATGCAGAAGATTTATACATGATTGGATTATTGATGGCGGGGTTCCTATTCTTTGGCTTTGGGATTGCCCTGACCTATCGGAAGATTGGTAAGACAGCTGCAAGCAAATTCACCCAGCCGCTGTCTGTGGAAATTAAGGAATGCTTCGGGGTTGTGTGTGACCGTTTGAAGGAATTAGATCAGAGAGTGATACAGATTGAGGAACTGAACCGTAACAACGCAGTCCGGACTGCGTATACTCAGGGAAGAGTGGGCTCCATCGGGGGTCAGATCGGTGAACTTTTACGGACTGTAACCGGTCTGGCCATGAGGCTGGACTAAATAGCCTCTGTAAACCAATGGGAAACTCTATGCTTCGATGTGGCAAGCCTGCGGAGGCCAGCACCGAAACACACCAAGAGCTGATTTGATCTCCTCCAACCACTAGAGCGATCTACATAAGACTTCAATACTCGGTTCTGAGGTGAAAGGAGGAGGGTGGAACGAGTGAAGGGTGTTAACCTGAGAGCGAAACGATGTAGACAAAACTTTGGGCACATATCCTGGCCTAGGTCTTAAGGTTTCTTTAACCAGACCAGGGACTTGCTGGCTTCAGGCACCTGACCCCATGCATAAACGCAGAGACCAACCTTTGTTTGCCCAGGAGAACTTCATCTCACTCGCTTTGACTGTAACCGCGGCAACGCGACTCCGCCAAGTGGCGCGTTAGAGGAAATTAGTCAGAGCAGCAACAACCACGTGATCTCTGTCTCAGAGGATGAAGTTCGGAGAGCACTCAAGCGTGTGGACGTCAGGAAAGGTCCGGATGGTATTTCAGGTCGTGTTCTGCGGTCCTGTGCTGATCAGCTCGCCGGGTTGTTTACATCTATCTTTAATGAGTCCCTCGCTACATCTGTGGTCCCCACCTCCTTCAAAAAATCCACCATCATCCCTGTCCCTAAGAACAGTAAACCCTCTTGCCTAAATGACTATCGTCCAGTGGCTCTCACGTCTATAGTCATGAAGGTCTTTGAGAGACTCATTAAAAACACCATTTGCGCCTTCATTCCTGACACTTTGGACCCTCTTCAGTTTGCCTATCGTCCCAATAGATCGACTGAAGATGCCATCTCTCATGTCCTCCACTCCTCCCTCACTCACATCGACAGCAAAAGTGGGAACTATGTAAGGCTGCTATTTATTGACTATAGCTCAGCCTTTAACACCATAGTTCCCATCAAGCTAACCTCCAAACTCCTGGATCTCGGCCTGAATCCTTCTCTCTGCCACTGGATTGAGGACTTCCTCACTGGCAGGCCTCAGGTGGTGAGAATAGGCCAGTCCACCTCCACCTCCATCTCCTGAGTGTGGGAGCTCCACAGGGCTGTGTCCTGAGTCCCCTGCTCTACACGATCTACACGCATGACTGTTTGTCCACACACAGCTCCACCTCTATCATCAAATTTGCTGATGATACCGTTGTCCTGGGCCTCATTTCCAACAACAATGAGACGGCATACTTGGACGAGATGGAGCATCTAACATCATGGTGCCAGGACAATTGTCTCTCTCTGAATGTTGGCAAGACCAAATAAATGATTGTGGACTTCAGGAAGAGACAGCAACGGACATACTCCCCCCTCATGATCAGCGGGTCACCAGTAGAGAGAGTGAGCAGCTTCAAGTACCTGGGTGTAAACATCTCCGAGGACCTGACCTGGACTGCTCACATTCAGACACAGGTGAAAAAAGCCAGGCAAAGACTGTACCACCTGCGCCAGCTGAGGAAATTCAGGGTTTCACCAGCTATCCTGAAAACTTTCTATTTAGGGGCGATAGAAAGTGTACTAACTCAGTGCATCACAGCGTGGTATGGGAACAGCACCAGTCATGACTGCAAAGCCCTGCAAAGAGTTGTGCGCTTATCCGAGTGTATCTCAGGGACATCTCTGCAGGACGTCTACACCAAACGCTGCAAAGGTAGAGCTACTAAGATCATCAAGGACTCTAATCACCCTGCAAACCCTCATTTCACGCTGCTGCCATCTGGTAAGCGCTTCTGAAGCCTGATGGCCAAAACTGAGAGACTCAGGAGGAGCTTCTTCCCCCAGGCCATCAGACTCCTGAACTCAGTCACTTAACACCACATGACTTCACTTCAGGATAAACATACTGACATTCCACTGCACTTTCTGTTCTCGTTGTTACTGTGTTGTACCTGTTATAAACCTGTTTGCACATTATACTCTTTATACATTTGTTAACCACATATTTATAAGTCTACAGTTTACTCACTGCACAGTCTACTACAATTATTTTATTCCACTTCTTATTCTTATTTTTACTTTTCTTCTTCTACCTGACTTGATTATTTATAATTCTACAGATATATATATATATATATATATATATATATATATATATATATATATATATATATATATATATATATATATATATATATATATAGATAGTACTTTTTTATCCTGTTTCTATTATAATTTCTTCCTCGTGTTTTAACTGTGAATTTGCACTGTCCATGGAGCGGACCTGTTTACATTTCACTGCCGGTTGTATATTCTGTATATAACTGTGTATGTGACAAATAAAACTCTTGAATCTTGAATCTTGATCTGACTCCCTACGAGCGGCAATGACAGCGACATAAGCTAGTAGTTTATATACTAGTAGTAGCTGCCACTCCAGCAGCAAACAGCAAACACTGGGCAGTTGATGGATCCACAGCATGAGCTGAGCACCATGACTTAAAAACTTTCCACTTGGAGGAATACAGCCTCCTTGTGGAAGGAGCTCTCGCACTTGCAATGGTCTCCTGGACATCGATAGGAAGACCAGAGCTCAAAGCTGGCAGCCTCTGATGGGCCATACCCACAGCTTCCAAATCTTGCCCTGAAGTTGAGACAGCAGATCTTCTCTGACCGGAATCTCCCAGGGAGGGGACTGCAGAAGAAGAACCAGCTCCGAGAACCAGGCCTGGGACGGCCATAATGGGGCTACAAGTAGGAGATGGAATCAACTTGACGCATCTATTCCCAGTGGCACTGGGGAGCTCAGAGAGAATTGGGACGACTCCTGCGATGAAAAGAGGTCCACTTCCGCTCTGCCAAACACATCTGGGCTACTGTTTGAGGGTTCAGCATCCATTCCCCCGATCTGTGCCTGTGCCTCTGCCTCGACAGAAAATCTGCTGTGAGGTTCAAGATTACAGTACATGGCCCGCTCTCAGTTTGTCCTGAGCCCACAGGAGGAGACGACATGCATGCCTATCTAGGGTGCGCGACCATGGGCCCCCTTGGCAATTCACGTGAGACACTACCGCCATGTTGTCCGTCCTGACAATGACGTGGTGCCCCTTAAGAGAGGGGAGAAAGTGCAGAAGGGCCACTAAGACAGCTCTCAGCTCCAGGCAGTTTATGTGCCAAGAGAGAACCTCCCCCGTCCAGACTCCACATGCTGGCCTGCCCTCGAAAACCGCACCCAATCCGGTCAGAGAGGCAACCGTCGTGATCATTTGCCGACTGAAAATTTTCTGAAGAAAGAGAGGGTCCAGCCATATTGAAAGGAAGAACCGTGCGACACCTTCAATAGGTGGAAGAGCCAGTCCTGTCGGTCGGACCCCTAAGAGCTTCATCCACCAAAGAAAGGGTCTCATGTGAAGCAGCCCAGGGAAGGCTGCTTCACATGAGAAGTGGGCCAAACATGTAATGAGATTGGAAATCCAGCCAGATGGGCCTGCATTAGAACAGAATCCAAGTGAACCCCTAAGAAAACTTTTTGGTGTTCAATCTCAAGCCAAGAGACTGACTGTGGTGAAGGACAATATCCCTATGGCGAATCAATCACCAATTCCCTGGAGTGGGCCAAAAGGAGCCAATCGTCCAGGTAGTTGAGTATGCGGATGCCCTGGAGCCTCAACGGGGCAAGAGCAGCATCCATAGGCTTTGTGAATTTCAGCCAGTGTTATATATTTACTTCAGTTGAGTACTTAAAATATCCCAAATTGTGAGAAAATTGCTATTTTAACCAAGGAACAGGGACATGTAATGGAGTCGCCTGTCAATTGTGTCATATCTGCGTTACCCTCATTTTGGAGATACGCTTTACTCTTACTGCAGTGTGCAACAAGTGTCATAGTAGCTGCCGAGTGAACACAAAGAGTAATGTCATAACAACACGTCATCATGTCAACACACTCAAATATATCTAAAATGATAAACAGAGCTGCGTTACCTCATACTCATGACCAGAAAAGCGTAAATGGTGCCGGCGACTGTGGCATAATAAAAGTCCCGCTGCTTGCGAGGCGTGTGTTGCGTTCATCTTATTAACAATCACTCCAGCGGCCTTGCTCAGCTCCCACAACACTCGGTCCTGCTCTGATTCATACTACAGTAACTTTAATAATCGCATCCATGAACATGATTTCTGCCTGAGTCCTATCCCGATTATTTTCAACTGGCTGTGAGGTGAAGACCATGTCTCAAGATTCTGTGCTCAAACTTAGCGTCATCAAGCTACGCCTTTGTTTGAATAGGCGACCTCTAGCGGACAGAAAAGTTACATAGTGCACCTTTAAGACATAACAGATTGTTTGCATGAATACAAGCCAAGACAGATATTTTGAAATGGACTACTGTAATGGACAGATATTTTTCTTGTTGAGCTTTATAACTTTTTTAACATCAAGCATGGCCCACACTTGCTCATGCATGTTCTATTCTTGCAAACCAAAACGAAACATCAGACGCAAGTGCTTTGACATAAGCAACTTTTTTTTTATTAATATATAATACACGCTCTTTACTTAGCCTATAAAAAACAAAAACAAAAAAAAACAACAGTATATTATTATGTATTATAGGCCTATTCTTTTGTTTTTGTGCATCGCTGCAGAATCGTTTACATCAGCATGATAAACTGGTTATCTTGGCTGAGTGTGGAGTTACAAAACAAATAAACTGTTCCTGAAATTTCTGTGATGATACGAAGAAAACTACACAGAAATCAGAACACGGCTTAAGTCATAGTTTTCTTTCCTCTCCCGACACTTACCTGATTGTCGCTCGTGTGGATTGATATTAAGATCTTTTTGATCTTTCTGAATTGTAGAAAAGAACCAAATGATACAAGAATCAGCAGATGCACCAAAAGTAAATCCAGAGATGACTGAAATCAATGTTTGGGAAACCAACTTCCAGTATTTTTTGCACAAAATAATAATACGTAGTGCCAATAAAAATCCTTAATTTTAGTGTTTATGATGTTATAACCTATAAATGAGATGGTGGATCAGATGATGGACCTGCACCCTGACCGTGCCACATTAGATGGTACCTTAGGTATATGACCAGGCCAGGTCAGGATGTAAGACAGCTTTCACTCCCCCAGTGGCAACTACTCTACCCCCACTAGGCTGAACAGAAGAACCCGATACTGGAATGCTTCGCCATCTGAAAGCGAACCTCAGGAACTTCGTGTGAGAAGGAATGATGGACACGTGGAAGTATGCGTCTTTTAGATCTATTGTGACAAACCAGTCCTCGGACCTGATCTGTCTCATGATGATAGGAATGGTGAGCATCTTGAGCCTGAATCTCCTCAGAGAACAATTCAAGTGCCTTAGATGTAAAATTAGATGCCATCCTTATTGGGAACTATAAAGTACTGTCTGTAGAACCCGGACTCCCTGTCTGGCGGAGGAACTCGTCACTAAATTAAGACTGCTGATCTTAAATCCAGCCTGCATCAACCATTTGCTCACACGTAGCTCGACTTCCAACATTTTTGCTACAAAAATTAGATGTTGCTATTAACCACATACAGCATGTGTCCAAACACATTCATCCATACAGCAATTCCCTGCCAACCCGACAACAGCATCTGCATAGCAAATGAAAAATCAAATGAAAAATCTAAACATGTTTAATACTTTCGGTGTGTAATGTTGAAAAGGTGGCACAGCTGTCCATGTAGTGCATGTGCAGTCAGCACAGGTGTCCGTGTAGTGCATGTTTACACAGGAAAACAATTGAAAAGGTCAAGGAAACGCACAGAAATCAGTAATACATAATCCGTCTGCAAAACATGCGCTTTGGTCAGAATGCGTCAGTAACACACAAAACTCACATGCACATTTGACCACTAATGATTTATCTTTATTTATGGGATTTTTTCAGTAAATCTTCATATATGCTATTATATGTAATCGATAATTACGTGACATTATACAGTATTATATTTACCCATCATAAAACTGTGAAATTCAGTTCAGCCTCTAATAGAACGATCCTTAATTTCAGATCCAAACAAAAGCATTTAAAGGACAAGCACTGGTTTCCTCTCAGTCTTTCTGGACACATTTTTCTTCATATGGAGTTTAATGTACATGACAGGAGAGTCTGTGATAGAGACGCATCACACAACAATATCGAACTTTCATTATGGCGCTCCAGCGGCAAAACATTCAGACAAACAACATGGCTAACTAAGAAAGACAGCCACTTCTTTACAGATAACCTTCACACACATACACAAACATTCACATAACCAACATCACACAAGGCCATGTGTGCGCCGAATGGTAGTGTGTTAGAAAGAAGACCTTATATAAGCGTTTAAAATGATTGAAAATCACAAATCATATTTTCACTGTTATTTTTAATTTGATTATGTAATTCGCAATGCTTCGTGGAAATATAGTTTCCTAGACACTGGGTGAAATCATCCTGCATGATTAATTCATTCACTCTTCTCATTCAAGTCTAACTGTCTAAGGAAGTAATTACACATGCTTAACATGAGCGCAATTCACCATGCATCATTTGGCAGCTTCAGTATGTGTGTGTGTAGGTGTGTGGTTCAGGTATTCCCTGCAATAACAGTAAATCCAGAAATATTTTATTTATTTATTTTAATTTTATTTTTGCAGAAAGTTATCTGTGAGGGTTATGTCTAGCAATAGGGTTAGAGGATAGAATATACAGTTTGTACAGTATAGAAATCATTAAAGCTGCTCTCCGTAACTTTTTTTGTGTTCAAGATCTACAAAAATATATATAACGAGAATGTACAATATGAATCCATTTTCCAAACCCTGTTTTTGTCTTACACTGAATCATTATGGTACACTTATAATAAGTGTTTATATTGGGACTATTTCAGACCGGTTTGGTAGGAACTGCTGTGGAGGAGCACAGTCCCTGTGTGACTCACAAGACATAAACACAGAGAAGTAGCTCTGGCTGCAGTGTTCTTCCGCAAGACGCATGCATTCTGTTTATTAACTGCTAGAAAGCAAAAAGTTACGGACTGCAACTTTAAGTCCATTAAAAGTCCCATAAAACATGAAAACCCAACGTACGTGTGTGTGTGTGTGTGTGTGTGTGTGTGTGTGTGTGTGTGTGTGTGTTCATGTTTTTCTATCCCGGTTGGGACTTCAACCTTAATGCACACTGAGGAAACCAGCTTAGAAATCATACAGAATTAGTTTTTTTGAAAATGTAAAAATACAGAAAGTTTTCTGTGGTGGGTAGGTTTAGGTGTTAGTGTAAGGGGATAGAATATACAGTTTGTACAGTATAAAAAATGTCTATGGAGAGTCCCCACAAAGATAGGGAACCAGACATGTGTGAGTGTGTGTGTCTGAGCTTCAAGAGAAAACCCTTAAAGGGATAATTCACCCAAAAATGAAAATGTTATGTTTATCTGCTTACCCCAGGGCATCCAAGATACAGGTGACTTTGTTTCTTCAGTAGAACACAAATTAAGATTTTTAACTCCAACCGTTGCAGTCTGTCAGTCATATAATGCATTTGAATGGTAACAAAATCTATGAGAGTAAAAAAAAAACATGCACAGACAAATCCAAATTAAACCCTGCGACACGAAAAGATCGGTTTGTGCGAGAAACCAAACAGTATTTATATATTTATTTTTTTAACCTCTAATACATCACTATGTATGGGGACACAACAAGAGTTTATATGCTTTGTGGTCAAACATGGATATGAAAAACTCTTCTTAACTCTTTCCCTCACACAGTAGCGTGTTCTCCTCATTAGAGCTTCAGGTGAAGGGTTGCCAGTAGAGATGCACCAGTCTACTGACCATCAATCAGAAACGGCCAGTTCAGTTTTTTTTTTTGTTTTATTTCGCCCGGTCTCTGTCCCGGACACAAAATGCATTGCAATCATCTCTCAAAATGTAATTTGTATGGACAACGTTAACCGAGGCCAGAGACAGGACACAAAGACCAGAGACCAGAGACCAGAGACTGAAGATGGACACAAAGAGAAGAGCAAAGAAAATACTGTACTGGACAGAGCAAGCTCACTGATGCGATGCTTGGAATATTGGAAGACAATTCTACACATTAAATTGGAGTGGGGGCTTATATCCATTTCTGAAGGGAAATGACTGACTTCAAACTATTTTGAAATAATCTTACCCCCGTATGATGCCTATTAAAGTAGTGTTTATATATAAGCGCAGCGCTGGTGCTGTTTTGTTTCCAAAGGTAACCAAGGAAACTCTATGCACTGCAAAAATTATTTTCTTATTTTGTATTTTTGTCTTGTTTCCAGTCTAAATATATAAGAATTCTTAAATCAAGATGCATTTACTAGATAAGTAAAATGACAAGATATTTTTTTTTGTTTTCTGGAAAGCAATCTTCCAATAGGCAGATTGTTTCTGTCCCAAACAGAAACAGGATTATTTTCTTACCCCAACCATGGACAAAAGGTTGGGAACCACTGCTATAAATTATATATTAAACTACAAAATAAAACCCAAATTAGGCTTTAGTGGCATTCATTATAAGCAACATACAAACGTCAAGCCAAAATAAATTTATTTAAAAGTGAAACTGGGCTTACCTCTCTCATTCAGCAGGAATCCAAATATGTATCAATATTTGCCACATAATGTTTGGTTGCTAAATTATTTATGTAAACAAGGCTTTGTATTTCACTTGTGTTCCAATATATACAATGCATTAGAGTGATCACAAAAAACGAATGCAGCTACTTGTCGCATAGTTGTTTTTTTTTATTTTGTTAATCTGTTAATTATTTAAGTGAAATATATTTTGTGCAGTCATATTTTTTTTATTTCTTTTATACTTAATTTCTGTTTTTCTCAGTTCACAGAAGTGCTGCAGGTGCGTGATGTGTGAGAATACTTGTGTGCTGTTTATGCTGTTATTTTTGAGACGTGATGTGAGATTTGATAGCCACCGCTCAAGTCCATATTGATAAATGCCAAGTTTTGTGTGAAAACGGCCATACGCCCAGTTTTCTGTCGTACATTTCATAAATGAGGCCCAGTGTTTTTTTTTACCACCCAAATTTAGGGCATGCTATAATAAATTATCTGTGGGGTATTTTGTGCAGAAACATCACAGACACATTCTGGGGACAGCTGAGACTTATATTACATCTTGTAAAAAGGGGCATAATAGGTCTCCTTTAAAACAAGAACAAATATCTGCGGGTGGTCAGTGGGGTCAGAATAATAAACTTAATTCAAAGAGAAAACCATTTCTGCCATTGAAAACCATTTTTTCTTACCATTTCTGCCCAAAGCCCTTGATAATGTGTGACCCTGATGCTATTTTATTAAATAATCTTTATTTATTTGGCACAGATCGACAGTAAGCAGAGACAAAGAGACAGTAAGATGACATCAGTGTGTTTCTTTCTTAAGGTCAGATGAAGCATCTGTAAATGCTGCTGTAACCAAATCAGACTTGATCTCAGACCAAATCCATCATCATTGCCCAGGATCAATATGAACACTTCAGACTGGATCACTCATCTCTGTATGTGTGTGTGTGTGTGTGTGTGTGTGTGTGTGTGTGTGTGTGTGTGTGTGTGTGTGTGTGTGTGTGTGTGTGTGTGTGTGTGTGTGTGTTCAGGCAATTTATTGTTGAACATGATAAAGGTTATTTTATCGTTTTGACCTGCTCATTCTCATTGACTGTTTAATAAATAAAAACAAGGAATCTTAGGGCACCTTGGTCCACCTTTACCAACGTCAGACGGTTATATCAAAGTCAAGCTGAGAAATGGCAACTAATGTAGCCTAGACCATATTTAATTAATTTTGTATATAGTTTCATTTAATGATATATAAAAAGATATAATGATATAGAAAATATAATGATATAGAAAATGATATAGAACAGAACGAGTTAAATAGCTTGGTTGATATGTACATGTTGGCATGTGCTGTACAGACTAACATGACAATGGAAATGTTGGTGTTGTATAGACCTTATCAAAGCAGTCCCTCCAGGATTTCGCAATATTTTGTTGTGATTTTTGCGATCAAAATGACTGATTTTGTGGTGGTAATTTCCAGAAAAGTGTGAAAATTTTGCTTTTTTTTTAATATAATTAGGATGCCACATTTACCATATTGTGTATTATGTTATATGCACAATAGTCATACACTACAATAGAACAAACAAAATGCACAAATCTTGTTTATTTTGGTATCTTACCAAAAAAGGCTAGTCCAGTGGTGTACTATGTAGCTTTAATAACATGATCACTTAGGGTGGGAAATATGACTGGGAAAAGTAAATCACAGCAATAAGCAATTGCCTAATATAATAATAAAACATTCTCAAATAATTAATTAATCAAGTGACCAGTCAGTAATAAAATAAGAACTAATAAACAAATGATAGGAGGACACAAATGCAAACAGTGCTTTACGTTTAAGTAGGCTACTGTTTGTTTTTTTCCAGTTGTTGTTTGATGGGTATAGGCTATATTAGGTTGCTTTCACTTTAAAGACCTACAGTAATGCACGGACCCAATACTGTCACATGTCCCAAACATATTCACTCAAGACATAACTGCCAAGATGGACGTTTAGGCATAATTATGTGTATTTGATTTTGATTGTTCAAGGGCAATAAGCCTATAAATAGAACACATTTCTGTACACTCACGAGTGCTGACAGGCGGCAACGCTTGCACAGAATCCTCAGCCAGTCTGACATCGGTCCGTGTGTCAGTAGTAATTTTTTTTTTTTTTTTTTTTTTTTTTTGATTTAAAATTACATTTTGCTGTGAAATGTGACCAATCACGGAAAGTAGGGACACAAGTCGGTTCTGGGGAATTTTGAGTTATTCACAGATTCTGAAAGTGTAGTCTCCAAGCTTTCCAACGATGTGTAACACATGGAAATCTGATAATATTTGGAGAAGTTGTGGCCATTTGAAGGTAGGCACTCAAAAAAGCTCAAAAGGGAGAAAACGGCCTCTAAAGATTATGCAGTTCTCACCTGTTCTCACCTGCTGGGAGTGACAACAGGGCTCATTTACATCTCATTTAGATAAGCCATAACCCCTGTAAAGCTCCCCCCTGTAAAGCTGCATGTTTGCATAGCAACGACAGACACAACGGGAAAAATCGGACCGCATACTATTAATAATAAAGGATAATGTGCATTGTAAATGTCAGTAATTAATCTTTTTTGACTTTTATAAAAATGATTTAGAGGCTAAAATATGTGAGTTTTATCTTTTTATAAAACCTTTTTTGTCAAAACTCTATTTGAACTTGTGCATTGTAGATATGTTGCAAGACACTGTTATTTTAATGTTTATGTAAACAAAAAGTACATATTGATGCTAATTTTATTTGTTATTTGCTGGTTTTCTACATAAAACTTGGTGAATTGATTTCATTGTGTAGCATTAGGACTTTTGAACAGGATTCTGTGATAACCGTGATCATTTTGGTCACTATAATCATGAAATGAAATGAAATTTTCATGTCATTTCATCTCTATTTATGATCAACTATGATAAACTAAAATCAACTATAATTATGTGTTTTTATAGTTTAATATGCAAAGTACAATTTTCTATAAGAAATAAAAGAATCTCTGATTCTGTTCTTTTCTCTGCCTTTAAGGGTAACATAGGCCTACAAAGACTCTTTTAGGTCTAAAACAGTTTGGATAGTTGTTTGATAGTTGTACCACTGGCTGAAATTATTAGCATCACATTCAATTCAAGAATGCTAACAGGCAGGTTTTACGCAGGCTAAGTCATTCACACCAGTCAATTCAAGCAATTGAATCAAATCAAAATCAAATCACCTTTATTTATATAGCGCTTTTAACAAGTCCAATTGTTTCAAAGCAGCTTCACATTGTTAACAGGAAAATAATGCAACAGAATTTGTACAGCCGTTCTGGTGAAACGGTAATGTTATCCAGCTAATTTCAAGTATCATATAGTGTCAATGCGGGCAGATCAGTAATATAGATGAAATTTAGGTGTCCCCAACTGAGCAAGCCAAAAGCCAGAGGCAACGGTGGCAAGCAACCAAAACTCCTTCAGGGTCAGAATGGAGAAAAAAACCTTGGAAGAAACCAGGCTCAGTCGGGGTGCCAGTTCTCCTCTGGCCGACGAACAAACAGTGTATGATTATAATTCTGGCAACATAGCAGGTCTTAATTCATATTAGGCAAATAGATATTTGTTAGATTATTCGAGAGATTGGAGTCGTCACGCCGAAGACGGGTTTAATGAGGATGTCGTGTCGATGCAGCATTTACGGGGGGAGTTTATTTGACATGTTCTCTGCAGACACTTCAGAGATGCGTTGTTCATGTCCAGGCGCTGGTCCACCATCTGATCTGGATACAGCTTGGATCCGGCTGACTGCAGTAAACCTCGGGATAAACAGAGAGACTAACATTAGCGTAGATGCCATTCTTCTTATGATGTAACGAGTACATCAGGTGTTATGGGAAGTGTTCCCGGTTCCGGCTGACCTAGTTAATGCAGCCTAACAATCATTTACTGATTTGAGTAATAGAAATTGATAATGTTTTATGTGTAAGCCATAGTATAGAGATGCGTTTTTAGTCTAGATTTAAACTGACAGAGTGTGTCTGCTTCCCGAACAATGCTAGAAAGACTGTTCCAAAGTTTAGGCGCTAAATAGGAAAAGGATCGACCGCCTGCAGTTGATTTTGATATTCTAGGTATTATCAACTGGCCAGAGTTTTGAGACCGCAATAGACGTGATGGAGTATAATGCGTTAAGAGTTCGCTCAAGTACTGGGGAGCTAAACCATTTAGTGCTTTGTAAGTAATAAGCAAGATTTTTAAATTTATACGATGTTTAATAGGAGCCAGTGCAGTGTTGACAGAACCGGGCTAATATGGTCATACTTCCTTGTTCTAGTAAGAGCTTGAGCTGCTGCGTTTTGGACCAGATGGAGTTTGTTTATTAAGCGAGCAGGGCAACCACCCAGTAAAGCATTACAGTAATCTAGCCTTGAGGTCATGAACGCATGAATTAACTGTTCAGCATTTTGCATCGAAAGGATGTGCCATAATTTAGATATATTTTTAAAATGGTAGAATGCAGTTTTACAGATGTTAGAAACGTGGCTTTCAAATGAAAAATTGGTATCAAAGAGCACACCCAGGTTCCTAACTGACGACGAGGACTTGACAGAGCAGCCATCGAGTGTTAGACAGTATTCTAGGTTACTACTTGCAGAGTTTTTTTGTCCAATAATTAATTCATTTTTTTTCTGAATTAAGTTGCAGGAAATTACTAGACATCCAATGCTGTGCTGTTTTATATCAGCTATGCATTCCGTTAATCTTGTGAATTGGTAAGTTTTGTCAGGGCGTGAAGAAATATAGAGCTGAGTATCGTCAGCATAACAGTGAAAACTAATGCCATGCTTCCTAATGATATCTCCCAGTGGTAGCATGTACAGGGTGAAGAGCAACGGTCCTAGCACCGAGCCCTGCGGTACTCCATACTGAACTTGTGATTGGTGTGACAGCTCTTCATTTACTGCTACAAACTGATAACGGTCAGATAAGTATGATTTAAGCCATGCCAATGCAGTTCCACTAATGCAAACATAATTTTCGAGTCTATTCAAAAGAATGTTGTGGTCGATAGTATTGAATGCAGCGCTAAGATCGAGTAACACTAACAGAGACAATTGAAGCATTATTCAAATTAATAGCAGATGCTAACATTACCATCTAAAAGCCCATTATAGTAATGGGGGTTTTTGGCAAGTGGTACGATGCTAACGATTACAATTAAAACGACAGTCCTGAGCTAGCTAACGAATGAGCTAGAATGAACAAAACGGCAAACTTTGTTTATGGAAACTCACCCCATAAGAAACAGAAAAGTATTCTTGCAGATCTCGTTGCCTGCAATGAAATAAGTTGTTCGGGCACACTTTCTCTTTGTCGGGGTCTCGGGCAGAGAGTTCTCTTTTCACCTTATGTAGCATTTACAGTCAAAGTTATGGATTTTCCCCATTTCTCGGTCTTTATCCCCATCAAATGTTACTATCGATATAGCAATGCGATACTCTTTGTGGCGTCCATCTTCATTGAATTTTGATATCAGCTAGAGCTGGCCAGAGCGCTGCATAATAAGTAGCCACGCTTCACTTAGAGGGCGGAGGCAATGGAAATACATACAGACAATGACACGCCCCTACTGCATGCTAGAATCTCTGAAAAACAAGCCGATTTCAACCTCAAAATGTACACTGTTACGTCCCACACTTTGTCTAGGGGTTCAGGGACATAACATGGCAACCTTTGGTGTACTTAAGGCTGGCTCTGCCAAGTATAAACACCACAAGCTCAAGACAAAAGGAGTAATTTATTAACAAACTCAAGAGATAGAGATATATATATATATATATATATATATATATAAAAAAAATAAAAAAACACAACTTAAGAGGAACAATCTCTTCAGAAGGGGGTAAAGGCCAAAATAATAAACCAAAACAGGTCATCTACCTGAGAGTTAACCCTCTTACTAAACCTACAAAGAAAAGAAAACAAAATACAAACATTTACTCTAACTCCCTAACTAAGGTGAAACAAACAGGAGAAAAGGAGCCAAACAAAATTGGCACCCACCTTCCTACAGTTCCTATAAACAAACTAAATCCCAACAATGGTATAACATGTGACAAACAATAAATAAAGATAAAGCAACAGGCCGAAGCCAAACACAAAAATCACTTGGACAAAAGAAAGGTAGGTACACAGTAAATCCAACAACGACAACAGTTGACAACACTCATGCACATAGCCAGTCTGGGGGAAGTAAGCTCTCAACCAAGCTTCTATGTCTTCCCCCTCCTCTCAGCATACTGCAAGGTTTATATAGGCAGCTTCCCTCCTAGATAATCATGTTCAGGTGGTGTGATCAGGTTTCCTGTGAGTAAACAGAGGGGGAGGAGCCAAGGGAGGAGCAAGGAAACACAGCAAGATGACATACAGACAGGCAATAGAAAAACCAATACGTCTCTGGACGTAACACCCCCACCCCTAAGTTACAAACATTATCCCAAAATAATGATTGTAATTAAAAGTAAGTAGGTAGAAGCATTAAAACACATGTAATATACTTCTTACACATCACCACTGTACATCCTGGATAGGGCATCCGCCACCACATTTTCTACACCCTTGCGGTGCTGAATATCAAGGTTGTATTCCTGAATGATCAAAGACCAGCGCATAAGCCGCTGATTTGTGTTACACATTCTGCTAAGAAATACTAAGGGATTATGGTCAGTGTAAACCACCACCGGATCACATGTACCACCCAAGTATACCTCAAAGTGTTGCAGTGCTAAAAAGTAGGGCTAAAGCCTCTCTCAATCGTACTGTACTTTTGTTGGCATTTGGTGAACTTTTTGGAGTAGTAGGACACAGGATGCTCTACGCCAGCCGAGTCTTCTTGCAGTAGATTAGCGCCTGCCCCTGAAGAACTTGCATCCACCTGCAGCTTAAAAGGTACAGTAAAATCTGGAGCAGAAAGAATAGGTGCATTGCACATCAGATCTTTAGCAGCATTAAATGCACAATCACAATCAAAATTCCACACAAATTTTACAGATGTACTGAGGAGATCAGTCAAAGGTGTAACTACAGAAGCAAAGTTCTTACAAAAACTCCTATAGTATCCAACCATACCAAGAAATCTTCTCAGTTCTCTTTTGCGGGTAGGAGTGGGAAAGTTTAGAATGGCAGCAACTTTACCGTCGACAGGTCTTACCATTCCTTGGCCAACCTTCTTACCAAGATACACAACTACCGCCTTGGCAAATTCACACTTTTCCAAGTTCAGTGTCAACGATGCGTCACACAATCTACTAAAAACTTTAACAAGGCTACTCAAATGATCCTCCCAAGTATCTGAATAGATCACAATCATCCAGGTAGGCTTCACAATTGGTTATTCCAGATAATACTCGTTGCATTAAACGCTGGAAAGTCGCAGGGGCATTTCGCATGCCGAATGCCATAACGGAGTACTGCAAAAAGTTGTCAGGTGTAACAAAAGCTGAAACTTCTGAGGCTCTGGGTGTGAGGGGTACCTGCCAGTAACCTTTAAGAAGAACCAATTCTGTCGACAATCTTCTATTCGAGGAAGAGGAAAAGAGTCGGCCTTTGTGATGCCATTCACCTTACGGTAGTCAGTGCAGAAACGAAAAGAATCTGACTTGGGAACAAGCAAACATGGTGAACTCCAGGGACTTTGACTGGGGACAGCAAAACCATGTTGCAACAAATAGTCAACCTCTGATTTCATTATTTCTCGTTTCTGTGGATTGACACAATAAGGATGCTGTTTAATGGGTTTCGAGTCACCTATATCAATGTCATGAGTGAGGATTGTAGTTTGACGTGGAATGTCAGAAAACAAGGCAGAGTACTCACTTAGCAATTGAACTAACCCTGAACGTTGGCTTTCAGGTAAGTGAGCAAGATGCGAGTCCAAGTTACTCAGAACTTCTGAATTCTTTAGACACGTTCCTGACATTCGTTCTTCAGCTCCAACGAGACGATCCTCTTGTGGGCAATAAGCCGCAGACAATACTGTGGACACAACATCAACAACAGAACTTTCTTTGGTGGCTTTGTCAGAGACATAAGCCTTCAACATGTTCACATGACATACTCTACTCTTTCGCCTACGATCTGGAGTAGAGATGACGTAATCAGTGTCTGTCAGTCTTTTCTCAATAGTATATGGACCGGTGAACTTAGCCTGTAGTGCGGAACCAGGAACTGGAAGTAAGACTAAAACTAAATCATTAGGTTGAAAGATTCGTTTTACGCTGGTCTTGTCATACCGCAAATTCATTCTGGTTTGTGCACCTACCAGATGAGCTTTAGCTATATCACAAGCTTTATGGAGACATTCACGAAAAGAACTAACATAGTCCAAGACATTAGTAGACAGGTTTCTTTGACAAAAACTGCTCACTTAACAGTTTCAATGGCCCACGCACAGTGTGGCCAAAAACAAGTTCAGCAGGACTGAACCCCAAGGATTCTTGTACGGTCTCTCTGACTGCAAACATAACCAATGGCAAACCTTCAACCCAATCTTTGCCAGTACTCACGCAATAGGCACGTAGCATCGATTTTAAGGTTTGATGAAAACGTTCTAATGCACCTTGAGATTCTGGATGGTACACACTAGAGAACTTGTGCTCAACTCCGAGCTCATTCAGTACTTGAGCAAGTACTTTAGAAGTAAAGTTCATACCTTGGTCAGTTTGGATAACCTTCGGCAAGCCGAACGTTGAGCAGAACTTAATCTCCTTCACTACTGCTTGAGCCTTCAGAGTACGGAGCGGAATAGCTTCTGGGAATCTCGTTGCAGCACACAACAAAGTTAAAACATACTGGTGTCCCGACTTAGACTTTGGAAGTGGTCCAACACAATCTAAAAATCAACCGTTCGAATGGTTTCACTCACCACAGGAATCGGATAGAGGGGAGCAGTAGGTATGGTCTGATTCAGCTTACCAGCGAGTTGGCAAACATGACAAGACTTGCAGAACTCAGAAACACTGGACTTCAATCTAGGCCAGAAGAAGTACCGAGAAATGCGCTTGTTGGTCTTATTTACCCGCAGATGTCCAGAGAGAGGATGCTCATGGGCAAGCTGTAATACCTGAGAACGAAACTCAAAGGGTAAAACTACTTGTAAAACAGTAAACGCATCATCTACATCATGCGGCCTCCAACGACGCATTAGGACATCATCTTTCCACATAAAAGCAGTTCTAGTGCTACTCGTACAATCAAACTGAACAGCAGCTTCTTTGCAAGACGTTAAGGATTTGTCAGACCTTTGTGCAACAATTAAGTGTTCTCTATCAAAGTTCAGAGCTTCATCCTTTAAAAACACAGCATCATCAGGAGTTGGCTGCGGTGCAATCGATAGAGTACACTCCAAGGAATCTTTTTCAGGACCCATGAATGAGTCAGCCAGATTCACAGTCTCTTCCCACTTCTGTGTCTGCGCACGCGTCACTGCACAAGCAGGAAAAACAGTAGGGAAATACATAGATACATCAGGTTCAGGAGAGATCTCTGGTGTATCAACAACAGTTGGGGAGGGAAAACTTTACCACCTGCTAAGTCATTCCCCAATATAAGGCTTACACCTTCTACAGGTAACTCAGTTCGCACACCAATATGAACTAAGCCAGTCACCAAATCAGACTTCAGAAACTGTGTACCGGCACTCGCACACATCCCAACTCAATTCCTCGTACCAACACATCTGCCCCAGTATACGTGTCAGCTGAGAACAGGAAGGCATTTGCCAAAACAAATGATTGATTTGCTCCCGTGTCTCTTAAAATCGAGATGGACTTACCCAGAGAGTCAGCGCAAAGGGAAATAGATCCAGTAAAAAGGAAAGGTTCATACCCAGTACTCTTAAGTGGTATGGAACAGCTTTCAGGGTTTGAGAGTCTGAGCTAAGGCCACACCCTTCGATTTCATAGCAGCATTTTTCTGCTTCCATGCTGCGCAGTCAGAAATCAGGTGACCTGGATATAAACAGTAAAAAGTCACGTTTGTCATTAGACTGTTTTAGCTCAGTTTTATGACTCTTACCTGTCGCTTCTCTTAAAACATTGGACATTTCTTTCTCTGCTCGGTCATGGTTAAACTGACGTTTGGCCTGGCATGAAGGAAATACCATCTTGTGTGTGAGAACAAATTCGTCTGCTACTACAGCTGCATCAGAAAGCGAGTGTACCTTTTGCCCATTCAAATGCACAACTACAGCTTCAGGCACACAATTTTTAAAATCTTCCAACAAGATAAGCTCCTGCAGTTGCTCAAAACTAGTGACCTTATTTGAGAGACACCACTTCTCAAAGAGGGTTTTTTTCTCTCGTGCAAACTCCACATGTGTTTGTTTAGAGGTTTTCACCAAGTTTCGAAAACGCTGACGGTAGGCTTCAGGAAATCAATTCATACGCTCTTAAAACTGCAGTTGTTTTGACAATGTCATAGTCAAGGGACTGCTCAATTGGGAGTGAAGAGCAAACTTCCTGTGCCTTACCCACAAAGTTACATTGGAGGAGAAGAGCCCACATGTCCTTCGGCCATCCTAACTTAGCAGCGATGCGTTCGAAAGCAGTGAAGTATGAGTCTACCTCCGCTTCTCTGAAAGGGGGTACCAATTTTACATATTTCACCACATCAAAAGTTGCTTGAGTATTACTACCTGGGTCATAACTGACAGTGCTTGAATGAGACTGTACTCTGTCAAACCTGGGTGTAGAGGGCACTCTCGAGCGTGGGAGGGGGAACAGGCCTCTGTCGCATAGCTTCTAGTTCTAGCGTCTTAAGCTGAATATCACGATGAGCCTCAACCTCTAAAGTACGTAACTGTACTACCTTGATATCATGCTCTTGTTGTTTCAATGCCAGATCAAGTTCTTTTAGCTTAATTGCTGTCTCAGGATCTATTCGAGATCCAGCAAAACTTGCGATCGGAGTCTCAGTTCTCACCAGTTACTCCCAAGGACGACTCATCTGGTAGTATACCTGCCTGGACCAACTCATTATACAGTGAATCTTTGATTACATGCTTAGAAGCTTTAGACACAACCATTGAAAAAGTCAGCAATTAACAACAAATCTTTTTTTCGACACTGATTAAAAACTTCCAACGATGGTGCAAGTGTAAACGCCAATAGATCAAACTCCATTGTAATGAATGCACTCTGCCCTCAGCAGCAAAACTGAATCTGGAAGAAGAATTAGTCTCCACAACAATGAACTTGCAACAAAACTTAAGAAAAAACCAAAAAAAAACAAAAGCCGATCAATCCCGGACGAGCCCCCAATATGTTACGTCCCACACTTTGTCTAGGGGTTCAGGGACATAACATGGCAACCTTTGGTGTACTTAAGGCTGGCTCTACCAAGTATAAACACCACAAGCTCAAGACAAAAAGGAGTAATTTATTAAACTCAAGATATATAAAAAAACAATACAACTTAAGAGGAACAATCTCTTCAGAAGGGGGTAAAGGCCAAAATAATAAACCAAAACAGGTCATCTACCTGAGAGTTAACCCTCTTACTAAACCTACAAAGAAAAGAAAACAAAATACAAACATTTACTCTAACTCCCTAACTAAGGTGAAACAAACAGGAGAAAAGGAGTCAAACAAAATTGGCACCCACCTTCCTACAGTTCCTATAAACAAACTAAATCCCAACAATGGTATAACATGTGACAAACAATAAATAAAGATAAAGCAACAGGCCGAAGTAAATCCGACGACGACGACGACGACGACGACGACGACGACGACGACGACGACGACGACGACGACAACGACGACAGCGACGACGCGACAAATCGACGACGACGACGACAACGACGACAACGACAACGACAACGACAACGACAACGACAACGACAACGACAGTTGACACCACTCATGCACATAGCCAGTCTGGGGGACATAAGCTCTCAACCAAGCTTCTATGTCTTCCCCCTCCTCTCAGCATACTGCAAGGTTTATATAGGCAGCTTCCCTCCTGGATAATCATGTTCAGGTGGTGTGATCAGGTTTCCTGTGAGTAAACAGAGGGGGAGGAGCCAAGGGAGGAGCAAGGGAACACAGCAAGATGACATACAGACAGGCAATAGAAAAACCAATACGTCTCTGGACGTAACAACACTTTTAAATATACCAATACTGCTATCTCAAACACGGAGAGGCTTCTTCGTGATCTCAACTAACAGATTTTGCAAAAAAGCGAACATCACCAATTTTGAAAAAAAACAAAAAACGCTTCTTTCTCATTTTGCTCGAAAGTTGTGCTGCCGACTTGTGTCACTGGTTTCCGTGACAGGTCACAAATGACAAATTATGGACTTCTGGTTTCCGTTCGATGGAATAGGTTGGAAGTGAGGAACTCTCCCGAGAAAATACATTAATATAGTCATCTAAGCCTTCACAATTTGATAAAGCAAGGGCCAAATGTAATATAACGATCCTAACTACTAAATGTCTGATGTGAAGAAAAACTTGTGGAAAGGAAAACCGAAACAAATAAAAAAATCGCTAACTCCCTTCACAGTCGGCAGTCCGAAGATGGCGGATAAGGTAACGGAGTCCACTCAGGAAACCACACCGGAGAGCACACTCTCTCTGCAGACGCCAAGAGAGGAATTGCAGGCATCTAGAGAAGTGGTGTTGGTGCAGTTAAAAGCTGAGATTGCGATATTGTTCAATGATATCAAGGCAAACATTTCCTCACTGCACAAAGAAAAAAAAGCGGACATTCATTCCATACATGATGAACTAGCCGGCACATGCAGAGACAACCAGTAATGTCGAGGAAATGGGAAATGCAATCAGCAAAACGATGGACAGAGTAACAGCACTGGAACAAGCACAACAAGAGATCACCAAAGAATTTAAGAAATTACAGGACAAATGCCTGGACCTAGAAAACAGAAGCAGGAGACAAAACCTCCATCTAGTAGGCATTCAAAGGAGGAGTCGAAGGTGGGAACATGATCAGATTCCTGACAGATTTCTTTCCCGATGTGCTTGGGGCTGAGAACTTTGATTCACTGGTGATAATAGACAGAGCACATCGCACTCTAGCTCCGAGGCCTACTGGGGAGGAAAGACCCCGAGCCATACTCGTTCGCCTACATTACTACGTGGACAAACTCAAGATACTAGATTTAGGCAAGGCGAGAGGCAGACTCACATACAAGGGAGCCCAGGTACATATTTTCCCAGACATGAGTCCAGAAGTCAGCAGATTGCACAGGGCCTTCAATCCGGTGAAAAGAAAACTCAGTGATGCCAACGTTACGTACAGTCTATTCTACCCAGCCAGACTAGCTATCACTGTGGACAGCATTCAACACTCCTTTGACTCTCCGCGAGCTGCTGAAGAATTCTTCAACCAGATGAACTTCTGTACAAATAACATGCATGAACACATTTTTTTTTTTTTTTTCATTTCATTACATGTGAACTGTAAAGGCCTGAACGGTGCTGTGAAAGAGGTAATATACTGGCTCATCTTGGGAAACGGGGCAGATATTGCCTTTTTACAAGAGACGCATCTTAAAAATCAAGCACATAAGCAATTATATAAAAATTGGGTAGGCCAGGTATTGAGTTGCAAGTCACGCAATTTTAGCAGGAGATTTTAATTTGCTGATGAACCCAGTATTGAACAGATCATCAAACAGGCAACATCAAAACTGATCCAGTTTTGCCACATTGCCACAAATTAGAACTTTTTGAAATCAGCAAATATAATAGACATTTGGAGACATTTACACCCAACTCTAAAAAAATATTCTTTCTTCTCGCAGCCACATAATTCCTTTTCCAGGATTGACTTTTTTTTTCTTAGAGTCTAAATTACTTTCAGCAGTAAAGTATATTGATTATGAAGCATCGTTCTATCGGATCATGCCCCACTAAAATTACAACTAACCTTCCCTAACAGATATACATCCAGAACCTGGTACATGGATAATAGTCTATTATCTGATGAGACACATGTCGAGTTTATAAGATCCCAAATTTTTATACACAATTCAACAAAACCCCAGAATTCTCTAAAAGCACATTATGGGAAGCTTTGAAAGCTTATTTACGTGGTTAAAATATCTCTCTTAATGCATATCTGACTAAGATACAAAAAGAGAATAGACAAAAATTAATGGAACAAATACTACTGAACTTCTGGCAAAAAGGATCACGCTGCAAACAGAATTTAATCTATTATCATCAGCTGAGACTGTAAAATTTATCAATCGCTCCAGACATAATTATTATGAATATGGGGACAAAATAGGAAAATATTTGGCTCATCAGATAAGAGTATCTGAAACATCAAAATTAATAACGGAAATCTGCACAAGTTCTGGTTGTATAACAAAAGATCTATTAGAAATTAATCAAGAATGTAAGCAATTTTACTGTAAACTATATTCAACTGAATCAACAAAAAAAGTCAAACACTTGGACAAGTTCTTTGATAATTTAGACGTCCCTTCCATTAATTAAAAAGACTAAATACTTTTAGAGGAACCAATTACTCTGGAAGAGGTTAATTTTGCAATACATAGCCTACAATCTTTGAAAGCACCTGGTCCAGATGGGTATACACCAGAATTCTACAAGATATTCCTTGTAGATGTTGCCCCCCTTCTTCTAGGTGTTTTTAATGAATCGTTAGCGAGGGGTCTTCTCCCAGTTACATTTTACCAGGCGCCATTACTACATAAAAAAGGAAAGGACCCACTTGAACCAGCGTCATATAGACCAGTGAGTCAGCTAAATGTAGACAATAAAATATTAGCTAAAATAATGGCCATTAGGTTAGAAAATGTGCTCCCAACAATTAATTATGAAGATCAGACAGGTTTCATTAAAAATAGGCAAATGGTTCACAACATTCGAGGATTATTTGATATAATATACTCATCTCATTCAAAATCTCATTCTGAAATACTTATTTCATTAGATGCTGAGAAGGCCTTTGACAGGGTCGAGTGGGATTATCTTTTCTTGGCCCTGTCAAAGTTTGGTTTCGGCTTCTAGTTGCTCAACTGTCTTAGGTCTTCTTTGTCGCATCTTCCTCTTTATGATGCGCCAAATGTTTTCTATGGGTGAAAGATCTGGACTGCAGGCTGGCCATTTCAGTACCCGGATCCTTCTTCTACGCAACCATGATGTTGTAATCGATGCAGTATGTGGTCTGGCATTGTCATGTTGGAAAATGCAAGGTCTTCCCTGAAAGAGATGACGTCTGGATGGGAGCATATGTTGTTCTAGAACTTGGATATGTCTTTCAGCATTGATGGTGCCTTTCCAGATGTGTAAGCTGCCCATGCCACACGCACTCATGCAACCCCATACCATCAGAGACGCAGGCTTCTGAACTGAGCGCTGATAACAACTTGGGTTGTCCTTGTCCTCTTTAGTCCTGATGACATGGCATCCCAGTTTTCCAAAAAAAACTTCAAATTTTGATTGGTCTGACCACAGAACAGTTTTCCACTTTGCCACAGTCCATTTTAAATGAGCCTTGGCCCAGAGAAAACGCCTGTGCTTCTGGATCATGTTTAGATATGGCTTCTTTTTTGACCAATAGGTGGATTGTGTTCACCGACAATGTTTTCTGGAAGTATTCCGGAGCCCATGTTGTGATTTCCATTACAGTCTGAAGATCACAGGCATCCAGTATGGTTTTCCAGCCTTGACCCTTACCCACAGAGATTGTTCCAGATTCTCTGAATCTTTGGATGATTTTATGCACTGTAGATGATGATAACTTCAAACTCTTTTTTCTCTGAGAAACTCCTTTCTGATATCGCGCCAGTATTTTTCGCCGCAGCATTGGGGGAATTGGTGATCCTCTGCCCAACTTGACTTCTGAGAGACACTGCCACTCTGAGAGGCTATTTTTATACCCAATCATGTTGCCAATTGACCTAATAAGTTGCAAATTGGTCCTCCAGCTGTTCCTTATATGTATATTTAACCTTTTCTGTCCTCTTATTTCTATCTGTCCCAACTTTTTGGAATGTGTAGCTCTCATGAAATCCAAAATGAGCCAATATTTGGCATGACATTTAAAAATGTCTCACTTTCAACATTTGATATGTTATCTATATTCTATTGTGAATAAAATATAAGTTTATGAGATTTGTACATTATTGCATTCCTTTTTAATTCACAATTTGTACAGTGTCCCAATTTTTTTGGAATCGGGTTTGTACAATATAATACTATTCATTAATTCATTCATTCATAAGATTTAAACTTATGATAATTCTGTTCTCCGTTTTGAGTGGTCTCGGCAAGATATCTGATCCTCTTCCCTGAAACCAAGGTGTTAGTGTTGCAAATATTTACAACCCTTTTCTTCTGGTCTGGGTATTTAAGAAAGGGTAACAGAGCAGCTATTTGGGAACAATTTTGTATCCAGAAACCCCCATGTGGTGCTGCATCAGTGTCCTAGATGCACTCACACACACTGTATGTACTGTGCCAGATATGACTCTATCTGATATTAAATTAATTTCCTAGTACTTTGTAATTGTGTTTTATATTTTTTTTGCTGAAAGTTGTGTACCATGGATTCTTGTTTAATTATTTTATTTCATTTCTGTCTGGCCACAATAAATGTTCGTCTTGATTTATCTTGTATTATTCTAGTATGGATCAATGTGGAGTCCTTTATTTCCGCAAATCTTTTGCCAGGATAGAACAAACCAAGGACCCAATGACTGGAGCATGGAGCACAGCATTTTGGGATAATCTGATTTCTGACTATCACTGTATTAGCAAGTTGCAGCTTTCGTGTCTATTGCTAAAATTAATTATTTTGTTGAGTAAGCAGGTGCAACCACTTAAAGGTAAAATATTCACACTGCAATCTGACTAATATCAGAACTGGCTAGTTTTTGTCCGTGAGCTAATGTAATTTCGCAAGCATTAAGTCTCTGTGTGATATTGGGTCCCTTGATGAACGAATATTTGAAAATAAGAGATATTAAGAAAAATCAACGATCCAATTTAAATCACAACGAATCATCAGCTGTTAAATTACAAACGTAACAAATTGAACAAAGTCACATAAAATTGAGTCAGATCAAATTATTCATGGAGTCAGATTTAAAATTAGATAAACTAAGCCATTAGATTCCTTTTTTTTTGGGCTAACAGATGAACCTTACAAGCTTTCGGAGGGAAAGTTTAACAATCCTTTGTCTCAAGCAGATCATTTGCATATGTAACTGGATTTGTTGCTGATGAAGAAACTATTAAAGATTCTTGTAATAATAATAACATGTTGCACAATTATCGACATATCATATACATAATCATTCAGATCTTCAAAGTAAAACTTCATAGACAGCAAACAAGGTATAGGTGAGGTTACATTAACTGCTGGTTCTATCATAAAACATGCATAAAAACAAAATACCATACGAGAAACACTACACAAGACAGTAATAATCATACACACAATGCCCTAGGATGCATGTTCATTTATATATCAGTTTGTCTATAACTGAATATTTGGTTTGTTTATGCTTTATAGTTTCCTGGTTGATGATGTCACCCAACTTTGACGTTCCATCACGCCATTGGACTGATTCAATACGTGTTTCACGTCGCAATCATGCAAGGGTGTTCCCACAGTGTTTGGATGCACTCGTCTTGTTCCCTTTTCACTAGGGTTACATATGTAACTAAGACGTTTGCACACTATCACTGAATCAGTACAGTGATTAAATAATTTTAAACAAAGTATTGTAATGTTTATACAAAAAAAAAAAAAAATTTGATGATTCTCTCACAGGGCTCACAAAATGTCTGTTATATGCACGCTTATATCCACGATCAACTCTTCAAATATCAAGTCAAGAGAGTGAACAACGCAGATCAAGACAGGAATGTTATTTCACTATTTAAGATTCATTGGCCTGCCAACAGGCTTAAGTTTTGGTAGCCCGTCTGGAAAACACATAGCCCCGGGATGTTGGGCTTTGCGAACCCTGGCCCATACATGTCCGAGTCTGATCCCGAATTGCAATGAACCGTCAAATGAAGGATTCTCCAGCATGTGACAGCATGCTAAGGTATGTTCTGTTAGACACATTCATATAATCAAAACAATCTGTAACAATGCAATACTATCACATATAAAAAAAACAAAAAAAAAAACATCTCGGTTACATATGTAACCCTCGTTCCCTGAAGGAAGGGAACGGAGACGTTACGTCAGTACTGACGAAATGGGGGTTTCGCTTAGAAGCCAATCGCCTCTGAGATCTACAAAACGAGCCAATGGCATGAAAATGCCATGGGTCTGCGGAATTTGCATAACGCAACCCTGCCCCACCGTGTGGGTATAAAGGGAGTTGCGTTGCAGACTCGCATTATGTTTACCTGCTGAAGAGCCGAGGCTGAGTGCCCTGGCGGTTCCAGCGGTACAGCTGTTGTGGCAGGGGGACGTAACGTCTCCGTTCCCTTCCTTCAGGGAACGAGGGTTACATACGTAACCGAGACGTTCCCTTTCAGTCAGTACACTACGAGTTACATCAGTACTGACGAAATGGGGGTCCCAATTCAATCTCGCCACAACGCCTGTCTTCCAGCATCCTGTGCTGACCTGAGCTCCCTGCTGTGAAACCTGTCACAAACGAGGGACTGGGCTCAGCTTACCAAGGTACACTGGGAAGCATATCCCATGTGGAGAAATGCAAAACAATGCCTACCCGCAGGGAGGACTTAGGAACACACAAATGGCCCTTGTAGGAACTAACATATGGAACACTCTGGGGTATCCAGCCGCAGGTGGAATATATCAACCCCAGGGGGGGCAAGGTGTCTTGCCAAGGGAAGACACGTGCTCGAAGAGACTTACCGTGGAATACACATGTGGGGGTTGCCCAGAGGGGGAACCATGCACATGGAAGCACCTAGCCTAACACGAGGGCTGACCAAGTGAACATGCACTCAGGTGTCGGCATCAACAGTGCTGGAGGAAATCAGGGCTTACTGAGAAACTCACCTGAGAAGATATGCGCACGCATCCAGTCCGTGGAGTGGAATGGCGCAGCAAGCAAGCCTGTCCAGTTACTGGCCCCTTGGGGCGGGTACACGAGAGGAACTGACTACACTCGGAGATTATGGAATCTAGCGAATGTGTTGGGTGTCGCCCAGCCTGCAGCTCTAAGCCCAAGAGGAGACAACACTCAGTGGAGTGTGCCGAGACCCCTAGGGGGCATGGCATGCCCTGAACCATAAGCTCATTGGTGTGACAACCTCTGCTTGGAGAGATCCTTCCCTTTCTGCTGCTTTCCAAAACAGACAAGAACTGGTCAGAGGTCCTGAACACTGCGATCGGTCTACGTAAGCGCAAGGGCGCGTACTGGACAGCGCAGTGCCAAGGCTGGGTCTGCCTCCTCCAAGGCAGCGCTTGCAGGTTCAGTGTACCCTTGCACCGCACCACTATCGAGAGCAGTAAAGGCGGAAGAGGCTGCCAAGCGGTCGCAAAAAAGCCAATGAAGACTCCCATGACTTTGACACCTCCTCATACACTTCTGGGAAGAAAAGCACTGAAGGTTGGCGGGTGCTTTCAGCACAGGCCGACCCAGATACCAATCATCCAGCCTTGAGCGCTCGGGACATGGCGGAAGGTTCCACTCAAGCCCGATCCTCACAGCTGCCCGGGAAAGCATGGCTGTGAGCTCCGGATCAAACTCGGACAATGCTGGAGCTCCCGGAGGAGACAGCACAGCCGAATCTTCATCTCCAGAGAAATCCAGCCCACCTTGTGATGCAACGATCGGCATGACGTCAAAAAGACAGAAAATCGCTCTGCAGAAATGCCGAAGCGCCCAGGGAGAACATACACGCTGTGCTAGATTACTGCACAGATCAGACAGGAAATGTGGAACTCGCTGGAACGCGCCGTAACACCGACACTCTGGAGAGACACTAGTCTTGAAGAGAGAAAGCTCAGAAGGCAAGTAACACTCGGCTCTGAAAGCAAAAACATAATGCGAGTCTGCAACGCAACTCCCTTTATACCCACACGGTGGGGTGGGGTTGCGTTATGCAAATTCCGCAGACCCATGGCATTTTCATGCCATTGGCTCATTTTGTAGATCTCAGAGGCGATTGGCTTCTAAGGGAAACCCCCATTTCGTCAGTACTGGCGTAACTCGTAGTGTACTGACTGAAAGGGAACATGTTTTACTCACATAGGTGTGTTGCACCATTCCTGTCAGATCCAATATAGAAGGCACAGCATTGTGTTTTAATCTCAATATGTCTGCAAATCCAGTCTCGACCTGTATCTTGTTTACAAACGATTCCGCAGTGAAATGAAGCAAACAAACGTGCAATGTCTTACGCACGTGAGCTGGAACTTCATTAAAAATAAAGTTCAACCACTCATTCCTAATATTAGAATCCGAAGGAAGCTTATGCAGGGACTGTGTTCTTTTGCAACCAGACACAGCACAATATCTTGCTATCTTCGTCATTTTTATTGCTCGGTAGCGCAATCCGTTTAGCTCCACAAGTCGGTGGGCGGGGCTACAGAAGCAGGTGTACATATTTATCTGTTGAGGCGGCGTTTCTGCATTTTATGACGTCAATGGTCGACATATTCTGAGATCTCTCGTTTGCTGGGCCTGGTGTCAATAAAAGCTTTTCTTTGACTGACAAGGAAGTTTTCAGTTCTGAAACTTACAGGATATTCACAATGAACTTTTAGCTTTGTTTAGTATAGTTTAGTTTATTGATTTATCAAGCACATTTTAAAACAACAGACGTTGTAACCAAAGTGCTGTACAAGAAAAATACAATCAAATACATACCAGGTATTACATATTTGATCAAAACCATTGAGGTTACATGAGAAAACATTTACACAATCAGTTAAAACATAAAGAATACAAGTGAGTTTTTAAAGATGATTTAAAAGTAGCAACAGAGGGATAAGATCTAATAGTCATCTAATAGTCAAGTTTTATATATCAAAAGCTCAAGGGAAAGTTGATTTCTCAATTCATCACCCCTTTAAAGTGCATATAGAGTAAAATTTACTTATTTAAATTTAATCTACTGATGAAATCAGAGATTATGAGGAGTAGAAAATTGCCCCACTATATTCACTCATAGACTATATTCAGTATTATATAGACTATATATAGTAGTTTAAAATTTTATTAAACCTTTAGAAATGTGTTCATTTCGTCCTATGTGTCTAACACTAAAATATAAACAACAATAAATAATTTGGAAATATTAAGTATTTCTCCATTGTTCAAATGGGCCTGCTTCATATAAGAAATGTTCTTTTCTTTCAAATATCTGTATGTGTCAGGGTTATGTTATGATTTTCAAACTTAAATTTTCAAAAACTTTATTTGTTTATCAAAACTTTAAAATCTTAACGATTTTAAAACTGTGGGAGACCACATTTGACATTTGACAGTTTCAAACGAAACTTGAGAAGAAAAACAAATGGAGGACAATCAACTTGGCTCTCCTGGAGCATGTTTTATTTTACAGTGAAAAACAAAGCAGAAAAAAAAAAAAAAAAAGATTATGGGTGATCTTCTTTGTCAGTACTCCACTTTCATGGCATGTTTGTGGCTGCCAAGTTTCAGCTATAGAAGCACGCAACATCCGGTAGGTGACGCTTGTTCGCTCTCATTGGCTTTCGCAGGTATCACATCAGAGGCAGCCCGATCATGTTTGATGTTTACATGTTTGATATTTATATGTTTGATATTTACAATTTGGGATCATTTGGGGTCTGACACGATTGGGAGCAGTAAAATAATTTTAATGACACCACACAATTTGGACAAAGAGTTGTTTGTGACAAGCCTTAAATCGGGACAATCCCCCCGATAGTAAAGCGGGCTTAGAATCAAGTGTGCGGTCAGCCTTAAATTTAATTGTGTTCAGTTGTTATTTCCCTTTGACACAGTTTTCCTGTTTGTCTCATTGATTCATCCCATTCACCGGTGCCTTATTAATTAACTCGTTAGCTCCTTTAGTTGCCCTCTGTAATGAAGCCCTCAGTTTCAGTTTGTTCCTTGTCCTGTATGGTTTAATGTTTATGTTGTTGTGGTTGCTCTATTCCGTGTCTCCCAGTTATCTCCTACCTGTTTCTTTAAAAGACTATTTTGTTTACTTCCTTGTAGTGCACTTCTCTACAGCCATCAACCGTAACAGAATATAGGACCTCACAAAGACTCAAGCATGGATCTAACAGTGGCTAGATAGAGGGCTGAGGACCATCTCCTGTATACCATCTGTCAAGACAGTCATCCTCATGAGTGGTATGTGGAGAGTTTTTGTAGTATTCCCATCTGGTGAGCTGGAGCAATTCTACACTCAGTGTCTGCTTTCAGATGGGACTGGATGATGATTTATTTCAGTGTCTTGCTCCAGGTAAATGTCATATACCCTTAGTTGAACTAAGAGTTCGAATTCCAGAGTCCATTCCAATGATTGAAATTCCAGGGCCCGTTCCAGTGGTTGAAATTCCAGGGCCCGTTCCAGAGACAGAAATCCATGAGCCCGCTCCATAGGACGCTGCGCCAGAGCCTGCTAAGCCAGAGCCTGCTACAGAGGACGCCCTCCCTCCCCAGTTGGACTCTTTTTGGGCGCGAGATTGCGCCTTCTGGGAGGGGAGAGTAATGTCATGGTTATGTTTTGTCTTAGTTTTCATTGTGTCATTTTTCAGTTTCAGTCTGTTCCTTGTCTAGTTTGGTTCAACGTTTATGTTGTTGCTCTATTCTGTGTCTAGTTATCTCCTATGTGTTTCTTTGTTTTGCATTTGCAATTTAAAGACTATTTTGTTTACTTCCTCGTTGTGCGCCTCTCCACAGCCACCATACGTTACAATATGAAACTGACAGTTTTAAGGTTCCAGTGCTCCGTATGGTCAGTCCGTATGAAATACACTGCAATACTGTTCCAGCCAGTTGAACACAGTGATTCATTTGTTTGGGCTCATAATCAATATTGGTTTCCCCAACAGCGTAACTTCCTATTCAGCAAAATTGCGAAAATAAGACACACAGGACCTTTAGACAAGCCTTGAGATAGATCTGTGAGCAGTTTCCCAGTCTTCCATTTTTACCTGATCATCCATCTCAGATTCATTCACACCATACCATCTCCAAAATTCAACATCATGAGTACGATAAATACACGTGCACATTTATTTATTTATTTATTTTTAGTTCAGAAAATATTTTGAGTACTGTCAGATATACAGCTCTGGATAAAATTAAGAGACCACTTAACAATGAGAAATCAATGTTAAAGAAACATGCCGACTTTTTGGGACTTTAGCTTATTCACTGTATCCCCCACAATCCCCCAGAGTTAGATAAGTCCATACATACCATTTTTATCTCCATGCGTGCCATAACTCTGTCTGACGCACACCCACCGCTAGCCTAGCTTAGCACAAAGACTGGAGGTAAACGGCTCCAGCTAGCCTACTGCTCAATAAGTGACAAAATAATGCCAACATTTTCCTATTTACATGTTGTGATATGTATAGTTACATCGTGTACTAAGAAAAGTTGCAATTTTCAAGACTGATATAGGGACTATACTCTCATTCTTGCGTAATAATCCAGGAGCTTAGCTGCTGGACCATGGGTCAATGCCTATCAATGCCTAGCCAATGCATTGCCAGCAAAGTTTTGATGGATGGACGTAGTAACCAATCAAAAGGTGTCATCTTGCACAATTTTATGTAACCAGCATTGGTGAATACTACTAGTGCTGACATTTCCATTGACACCCGAGCGCTTCTGCCAGTTTACACACACACCTTAGTGCAGCTTGAGATAGTATGACAGACTGTATGACAGACAGTTCTTATCAACTAAATTAGTTTTTTTACACTTTGTAAATTCTGTAAATAGTTGCTTTAGTTTTTCAGTAACTGTATATCCTTTATAATTAGCAGTTTATTGCAGATTTATTTGAATGAAAAACTACTCTTTACAATTACAATTACCAATAAGTCATGTTGTATGTGCGGTAGTTACACTACTTAAAACGTTAATTTGAAAACTTGTGTCTGCAAAAACATTAAAAGAGAGTCTTTTTGAGTGTCATTGCCTTTCTGCTGTACCCTGTGTAGTAAATGATGTGTAGAATTTGGGCCTTATATGTTGTTGAGTGTTTTCGGATAAATACACATCTGATTCCAGTTAATTGTGCAATGAGACTTATCAGGAGAAAAGGACTGAAAAGATTTTAAATTAAATAAATTAAAAAAACATTAGCAGCTTAAACATCACTTTTCAACATCATAATATCTTTATACAAGAATGTATTGAGTTCGTCCGTTGCTCATTTGACCACTTCTGGAACAGGTGGTTAGTTTCTAGAACCATCTATTTAATGACGATATGATGTGCTATGTATATTATGAGAAAATTAAGTGTTTTTTCTAATTTTATTTATTTATTTATTTATTTATTTATTTATTTATTTATTTATTTACCTTGGATCCTTGTAAACCGATTGTAGGAGACCTCCAAAACAAAATTAGGATCCTTTGCAATACCATTAAAGGGGCACTTTAATAAAGCATTCAGAGGAAAATCTGGTCTGTTGCACCTTTGACATTGAGGTAGGCCTATTTATATTTTCACCCTGGAACATAAGTTCTAACAGAAAGTCTTGGTAGGCAGATAAATGTTTTATATTTTTATTCTAAAGAAGAACGAACAAATTAACAGACAATACATTTAAGACCATCTACAGTACTATAAAAAATTTATTTTGGCATAGACCCTATTCATAGCCCAGGTATTGAGGTAAGCTGGCAGATCCTGCCTGAAGATGAAGGCAGGGGTGAAGCCAACCCCGGACGGAAGAAAGGGCCAACCTGGTGGTGGGGAGGATGGAGGGCACTTTGGCTACGTCACCTATGAGCAGCAAATGAGACAGTTGGGTCAGACTTATATATTAGGTGTCAGATCGTAATAGGCTGAATGTAAGATTGTAATGAATGAGAGTGTCATTAGAGTCTTCCTCAGGTCGTGTTCTGCGGTCCTGTGCTGATCAGCTCGCCGGGTTGTTTACATCTATCTTTAATGAGTCCCTCGCTACATCTGTGGTCCCCACCTCCTTCAAAAAATCCACCATCATCCCTGTCCCTAAGAACAGTAAACCCTCTTGCCTAAATGACTATCGTCCAGTGGCTCTCACGTCTATAGTCATGAAGGTCTTTGAGAGACTCATTAAAAACACCATTTGCGCCTTCATTCCTGGCACTTTGGACCCTCTTCAGTTTGCCTATCGTCCCAATAGATCGACTGAAGATGCCATCTCTCATGTCCTCCACTCCTCCCTCACTCACATCGACAGCAAAAGTGGGAACTACGTAAGGCTGCTATTTATTGACTATAGCTCAGCCTTTAACACCATAGTTCCCACCAAGCTAACCTCCAAACTCCTGGATCTCGGCCTGAATCCTTCTCTCTGCCACTGGATTGAGGACTTCCTCACTGGCAGGCCTCAGGTGGTGAGAATAGGCCAGTCCACCTCCTCCTCCATCACCCTGAGTGTGGGTGCTCCACAGGGCTGTGTCCTGAGTCCCCTGCTCTACTCTCTCTACACGCATGACTGTTTGTCCACACACAGCTCCACCTCTATCATCAAATTTGCTGATGATGATACTGTTGTCCTGGGCCTCATTTCCAACAACAATGAGACGGCATACTTGGACGAGGTGGAGCATCTAACATCATGGTGCCAGGACAACTGTCTCTCTCTGAATGTTGGCAAGACCAAAGAAATGATTGTGGACTTCAGGAAGAGACAGCAACGGACATACTCCCCCTCATGATCAGCGGGTCACCAGTAGAGAGAGTGAGCAGCTTCAAGTACCTGGGTGTAAACATCTCCGAGGACCTGACCTGGACTGCTCACATTCAGACACAGGTGAAAAAAGCCAGGCAAAGACTGTACCACCTGCGCCAGCTGAGGAAATTCAGGGTTTCACCAGCTATCCTGAAAACTTTCTATTTAGGGGCGATAGAAAGTGTTTTAACTCAGTGCATCACAGCGTGGTATGGGAACAGCACCAGTCATGACCGCAAAGCCCTGCAAAGAGTCGCGTGCGCTTATCCGAGCGTATCTCAGGGTCAGCTCTCCCGTCTCTGCAGGACGTCTACACCAAACGCTGCAAAGGTAGAGCTACCAAGATCATCAAGGACTCTAATCACCCTGCAAACCCTCATTTCACGCTGCTGCCATCTGGTAAGCGCTTCGAGCCTGATGGCCAAAACTGAGAGACTCAGGAGAAGCTTCTTCCCCAGGCCATCAGACTCCTGAACTTAACGTCACGTGACTTCACTTCTGGATAAACATCGACATACTGACATTGCACTGCACTTTCTGTTCTCGTTGTTACTGTGTAACAACCTGTTATAAACCTGTTTGCACATTATACTCTTTATACATTTGTTAACCACATATTTATAAGTCTACAGTTTACTCACTGCACAGTCTACTTCAATTATTTTATTACTGCATTACTGAAGTAATAAAATCTAATGCGAGTAAAAAATAAGCTCTTTTAGCTGTTGCTTTTCATTGAAGTGACATTTAAGATCATTAGTGGCACTGTGACGTGCCTCTGGGCCCATTTTACTTTAGCCGGCTGTGGGGCGGGACTATGAGGTAATCATCTTAAACACCTGCAGATAATTATAAAAGCTTTTGGTTCTCTGACTTCTTTCTCTTCTGTTACCCTTTTGGTCTTTTGTTATTTTGGGTTGCTCTTGTTATCTTGTTGTTTACTTTATGTATTCGTTTGGGGTGACACTTTATAATAACGGCATGCTATGAAGCATTAGTTAAGCATTAGTAAATAGTTCATTCATCATTTATAAATCATTAATATACATTAATAAGCAGTTTATAAATACAGCTATAAATGCTTTATTCTTGATTTAAGCATATCTATAATGTGTTAAATAATTGTATTTTCAGACTTTATTAATGATCAATGTATCATTTCTAAATTAAGTATTACATTATTTACCAACCAGTTAATTAGAAGTTGTCAGTGATATGATATGAATTGGTAAGGTTATTTAGAAAGTGTAAGTAAATGATTATTAAACTATTTAAATTTATACATATTATTTAGACATAGAACTAGTTACTCAGTGTGGTAATAAATGTTTTATTGACATGTATTCCTACTGTAATTCATGATTAATTCAGGTAGTTATAAAACATTTAGTAGTTGTCAGTTAACTATTTATGCCTCGTAAAGCTTTTACAAAGGAGATTTAAAGGCTCACACTGTAAAAAAAAAAAAATCCATAAAAATATAGTACAATGTACCGTAATAATCTGAAGGAATTTTCCGTATTTGTGTTTTACAGGTCTTTACCCATATTTTAAATTACGCATTGCATTGTGGGAACAAGAACTGGTCAGCGTGAAAAAAGCGAGATACAAGCGACATTACACACTCAGATGATCTCAGCCAAAGCTTCTTTTTAAAGGGGTCATATAATGGTACATGCACTTTTACAAGTTGATTGTACGGATATGTGTGTTGGCAGTGCCTGTACACAACTATAATGATAAAAATCCATCTAGTGTTTTTTTTTTTGTTATCTCCTTATATGTTTTCCCCTGTCTCAGATCGAGCCGTCTGATTGTGTGACGTCACATGGTCGGACGCCCCTCCCACGATTGTTAATTGACAGCAGCGTTTCAACACAGACCTCAGCGAGCTGTCATCATAGTCCGTCATTGTTGATACGCTGGAGCAGAATGGCGTCTAAGCGATTGTGGTGTTCTGTTCTTGGGTGTAATAACAAACACAGCAGTCATTTTGATGTTCCTAAATCTGAACCGCTGAAGACGCAGTGGCTGAGTTTTGTTTTCGAAGGGAATATTCCCCCCGATCGACGTCAATGCTTTCATGTTTGCGCAAATCATTTCTCACCAGACTGCTTTATAAACGAGGGTCAGTATAGAGCAGGTTTTGCTAAGAAGCTGCTCCTGAAAAAAGGATTGGTACCAACTATTCGTGTTCCTGCTGCACCTCCAGAAGAAGTGAGTGTAACGTTTTATTAACCTTTATGTTAATCTTTGCAAATCACTTGCATGCTTCACGATGAATGCGGCTAAAGTTTACAGGGTAAGTTACATTATGGCATGCTTTCTATGTATGACGTTCTCAATATAATTCATAATCCCACATGAACAACACGTTATGATTATTGTGTTATTACAAACTGTGTACGCTGGTGATACAGTTAATATGGTAACATTATTACGGTGTCTGTTACTGATTAAGAAGTAAAGTAAAAAAAGAATAAATAAACATTTATTAATTAAATGTTGTAACAGTTATTAATGCATGAAGATGAATGGCAACACAATATCTGCAAAATACCTAATGTCAGTGCTTCAGCTAATAGATCACTGACGAGCCTACATTTACCGAAAAAAAGGTTTTTCATGACCATTAGCTTTAACATCAATCTGTCAATGAACTAACGTATACATCAGTAGACACATACTCACTACGCTACCCTGCCAATACATACAAAGATAGATCAAAGTGACATTATGTTAACCAACCATTCAGACACGTCCTGTTCGAGCCTTAATTGTTGAAGTTCGTTGGGGCCGTCATCTTGTTCCGGGTCCGACTCCGGTTCAAATTGATGTGGTTGCACAGATGTGCCCTCAGAGACTCCCGTTGCCATTCTTTCTCCAAAATATACCTTTAACTGTTGTCAAGGCAACGTGTGTTGTGTCAAAACGCCACACAGAACAGTGTAAACATTATATACAATGTTTGAATTGGAAAGTATTGGGGATCAATTGATAATTTAATGAACTTAAAATACTGTATGATTGATATGGTTTTCCATCTTGGCTTGGTCTGCATTTTACTCTGTAGTTCAGTTTCATTCATTTAATTGCATGCATAACTAAAACCAATATATGTTTCTTTAAATAACTTTCCTGTGCAGAAATCCTGAATGAGGGTTGACATAGCTGTGATGAAGGAAACCAAATGGCTACACATACCTCCAAGACTGCTGAATTTCCTGTATGGACAACTTTGAAAATCCATGTAAAATAATTTTAAAGGGATAGTTCACCCAACACTCTCAGAAAAAAAGGTACATTGCTGTCACTGGGGCAGTACCTTAAGGTACAAAACCGAAAAGGTACTAAATGTACCTTTAAGGTATTAATATGTTCCTTTAAGGTACTAATTGTTACGGGTGTGGTCTTCAGGAACAGGCAGGAAATGCAGGAGATGCAATTCAATGAATTTTACTTAGAATAAACTGAAGGCAGGCAACAACACAACTTTACATAACGGTGACCGGACAAGGAGTGCGTGGGCAAGGGAGAACTTAAGTACAAACACAGATGACTGAATAAACGAAGGGCACAGGTGATACAGGTAATGATTAACTAAACACAGCTAAACAGAACTAGACTAACGAGGGTAACCATGGAAACAGACAGGTGGTGGGAAACTAAGACAAAAGAACATGTGACCAACGCAAAACACAACAGAAACAGACAGATATGTAACATTACTCCCCCCTCGTCCTCGCACCATAGAAAGACCAACCGGGGAGGAGGGGTCAGGCACCCTGAAGTCCTAGAAGGCGGGGACAGAGGAACCGGGACCTGACAGGCTGGGAAGCCTTCAGGGTGGTGCCAGTGCTCGGGCAGCCATGGCGGGTCAGGAGCCATGGGCGGCCATGGTGGGACAGGAGTTGTGGGCAGCCATGGCGGGACAGGAGCCGTGGCCATTGGCCTGTTCTCTATATCTCGAAGCTGATAGGGGCTTCCAGAAGTAATCCAAATTTGTCGGTGATGTCCGATGTACGTCTCCATTCCCTCCTTCAGGGAACGAGGGTTACATATGTAACCGAGACGTTTTCTTACACAAAACCATCAATTCACTTCAGAAGGCCTTCATTATCCCCCCGGAGCCGTTGTTGACGTAGTAAATGCAGTAGAGCGTTTCTGAGTTACATCAGAGCAATGCCAGCATGACCAACGTAAACAGCGTAGGAGATTGACACAGACACGAAGAAATTGTTAAAAAAATTTCAGCACAAAAAGTATTCTCGTCGCTTCATAAAATTAAGGTTGAACCACTGGTCACATGGACTATTTTAACAATGTTTTTACTACCTTTCTGGACCTTGAAAGTGTTAATTAAACTGCTGTCTATGGAAGGGTCAGAGAGCTCTCGAATTTCATCAAAAATATCTTCATTTGTGTTCTGAAGATGAACGACAGTCTTACAGGTTTGGAATGACATGAGGGTGAGTAATTCATGACAGAATTTTGGGTGAACTAACCATTTTCCTATTCTGTTCTAGTAGGGTAAGGACACACTAAACCGACGGCAAAGAAGTAGTGCTGATGAAAACCGTTGGGGCAAAAAAGCTGCGCTTGTACATTCTGAATGGACTATAGCTGACTGTCAACTTGCAAACGTGTTCTGCACCTGTGTGTAAGGAGACAGCTGTCTATTGCTTCATAGATATTCATCTATATTCATCATTCAGAAAGGGAAGCCATCATTCAGAAAGGCTGCAGATACACATTCTTGTATGATTCTTCTACACAAACAAAGTAGTACCTGCTTACCGTTTTGAATAACAATTATGCTGATCTTTGCATCTTGAATTGCTTTACTTTCTTTATTCCATTTCGCTCATGTTAATATTAAAATATTCACACTCATGTAAGATGATGTAAAATTAGAACAGCCTTCTGTCTGTACAGTCTTGACTTCTTTGCTCTCTGGAACATTTCACTCTACTATTGACTATAAGTCTTTAGCAATTGTTAATGATACAAGCAGCAACCCTGTCTTTGTATTCTGCTTATTTGCTGCTTTCTTTTTGTATTGTATTGCATTTGAACATGAAAATAATGAGTGACATTCAATGAGTATATATTGACATTCAATGAGTAGATATTGTTCTTGATTTAATAATAATGACAATTTATTAAGTAACCCGAGTGCTGAGCGGATCAGGTGAGCAGGATAATGCAGATGACTGGATGATAATATTCAATGTCTTTCGTAGGAGAACCAGGAGGACGGAACACTGGAGCCAGGGAGACGATGGAGATAGGAGACGAGGACGAGGAGACACACTGGAGACGAGGAAGCAGGTAAGTAGCACGGGAGAGTCCTTGAGGTAAGCAAACAGGTAAGTGTTGTGAAAATGAGACCAGACAGTGACTGTGTGTGTGTGTGTGTGGGGCTTAAGTGCAGGCAGTGATGAGGTAATGATGAGCTGCAGGTGTGTGTGATCAGTATTCGGGAGAGGCTTCCCAATCCATATGGCATGACGAGATATTCGTAGTGGCCAGTAGGTGTCACGAAGGGGGTCTTCCATTCGTCCCCCTCACGTATCCAGATGAGGTTGTATGCACTGCGCAGGTCCAACTTCGTGAACACAGTGGCACCACGGAGATGTTCCAGCGCAGCAGGGACGAGAGGAAGTGGATATGAAGAAAAAGCTGGAAGCAGCAGGGGAAGTAGACGGATGGATGTAACCCTGGTCTAGCGCTTCCTGGATGTATTCCACCATGGCCTTCTCCTCCGGACGTGACAGTGGGTAATTTTTCCCATGGGGCACTGGCTCACCTGGCAGCAGATCAATAGCACAGTCCCATGTCTGGTGTGGAGGCAGCTTGGAGGCGAGTGTGGGGCAGAAGACGTCACTGAAGGGGGCGTAACAGGCTGGGATGTCCAGCAAGCATTTCTCTACCGGACTCTCGATCAACGTGGAGCAGATGGACAGGTTCGCAGGACGTGGTGAGACAGGAACAGGAAGTGCAGAGAAACAGTCTGGGAAGCAGCCATCGCCCTACTTCAGAATCTCTCCTGTAAGGATTACAGTAGTAGTGAGTGGTTTCATATTTCTAAGAGACGGGATGATTGCACTCACCAATGGACGAGGAGGGCAGACTGGGCATTCAGTGATGTAATGCCTGGGTGCTCCACAGTAGAGACACAGATTCTGGGTCAGCCGTCTCTGCTGCTCAGCCATGGCCAGTCGGGAATTCTCAAGCTGCATGGGCTCGTGGCCTGGTTCTGGAGGGCTGACAAGCTGTGGCCAGTGGAGGGATGGAATGAATAGTGGCTGGCCCTGGTGTTCTTCCAAACACGACTGCATACGAGTGGCGAAGCGGATGGAGAGTTGGACGAAACGTTCAAGCCCGATGGTATCCTCGTATGCAGCGAGATGCAACCGCACCCGAGGATCCAAACCTTGACGGTATGTGGTCAGTAGAGATTGTTCGTTCCACCCACTAGAAGTGGCAAGAGTACGAAACTGGAGAGCATACTCATTAACAGACTTCGTACCTTGTTCAAATAATAAAGTTTCTCACCAACTGCTGAATCCCACGAGGGTTTTCCAAAAACCTCCTTAAAATGGACGGTGAAGCTAGAGAGAGAGTGGGTAAGCGGATTATTCTGAGACCATAGTGGTTCTGCCCACCGGAGAGGGCCTTGTCAGACAGTTGGGAGATGATAAATGCCACTTTGGATCGCTCGGTGGGGTACAGGTGTGGTTGCATCTCCAGGACCAGCGAGCATTGGAGAAGAAATACCTTGCAATCCTCCGCCGAGCCAGAGAAGGGTGCCGGTTTGGCAATGAGACTGGCGTTCACCGGAGACGAAGGAGAAGCAGTGTCAGTGTTGGGAGTGCTCACTGGTGTTGGTGTGGGAGGAATGGTGGTGAGAGTTCAACGGATAGCGTCGACCAACTCTTGGAATGGATCCAGGGCACTCATGCTGGCACTCTGTTGTGTTGGTCCGGTCTTCTGTTACAATACAGAGACGGTAATAATGACAGTTTATTAAGTGACCCGAGTGCTGAGCGGATCAGGTGAGCAGTCAGAGAGATGAATGGCAGGATAATGCAGATAACTGGATGATAATATTCAATGTCTTTCGTAGGAAAACCAGGAGGACGGCACATTGGAGCCAGGGAGACGATGGACAGGAGACGAGGACGAGGAGACACACTGGAGACGAGGAAGCAGGTAAGCACTGGAGAGTCCTTGAGGTAAGCAAACAGGTAAGTGTTGTGCAAACAAGACCAGACAGTGACTGTGTGTGTGCACGTGTGCGTGGGGCTTAAGTGCAGGCAGTGGTGAGGTAATGATGAACTGCAAGTGTGTGTGATCAGCATTCGGGAGAGGCTGTGTGTGGTTAAAAGCGTTATATAGCATAAATAGTCCTCACTTCAGATGAGCTCACAAAAATAGTTAACTGACAACTACTAAATGTTTTATAACTACCTGATTTATGAATTACAGTAGGAATACATGTTAACTCTTTACCTGCCAAACATGAAACTTTCTGTTATTTGTGAGAAATCGCTTCCCTGCCAAACACAGAATTTTCAGTGTTTTCACTGTTAGACGCTAGGAGGCGCTATTACACATCTTCTGAATGAGTTCAGAAACTCCTGATCAAAAACACAGGCGAAGGAGCAATAAAACAAGCGATTGTATGTAAGCAAGTGAAGTGACTTCACTTCAGGATAAGCATCGATACACTGACATTGCACTGCACTTTCTGTTCTCGTTGTTACTGTTAGAAACCTGTTTGCACATTATACTCTTTATACATTTGTTAACCACATATTTATAAGTCTACAGTTTACTCACTGCACAGTCTACTTCAATTATTTTATTCCACTTTTTTTTTTTTTTTCTACTAGACTTGATTATTTATTATTCTACAGATATATATATATATATATATATATATATATATATATATATATATATATATATATATATATAGTACTTTTATCCTATTTCTATTATAATTTCCTCCTTGTGTTTTTAACTGTGTATTTGCACTGTCCATGGAGCGGACCTGTTTACATTTCACTGCCGGTTGTATATTCTGTATATAACTGTGTATGTGACAAATAAAACTCTTGAATCTCTTGAATCTTGAATCTTGAAGCAGATGCATATGTAAAATAACATTATCAGCAACATTAAACAGCATATAAATCAAATGTCGACCCAGGGCGAGCTATAGGACTGTGCAAGCATTGGGGGTGTTGATAGACTCGATCTACTCCATCTGTGCTTGACCATCGTTCTGAATCTGATCTGGATGTAATCTTTGACAAAATGTGATTTTCTCAGCTTTTTGTTCAAAATGTTGCTTTTTTTTAATGAAACTTGCCCATATTTAAGTGTTGATAAAAAAGGAATGCATGTTTATGCATTTATTTTTTGAAGAATAGGGTCTATTCTTTCTTTTGATATATTGCGTGTTCAGATATTCATACAACAAAATATTCCATGGGCCATTACATTTTTTGTGAAAATGATCAAAAACCCAGGTGGTGGCTGGAAACTTTTTTTTTTTTTAAATGCTGACGGGGAAAGAGTTAATGAAGCATTTATTAACACGCAGCGTAACTATTTCTACACTCACCTAAAGGATTATTAGGAACACCATACTAATACTGTGTTTGACCCCCTTTTGCCTTCAGAACTGCCTTAATTCTACGTGGCATTGATTCAACAAGGTGCTGAAAGCATTCTTTAGAAATGTTGGCCCATATTGATAGGATAGCATCTTGCAGTTGATGGAGATTTGTGGGATGCACATCCAGGGCACAAAGCTCCCGTTCCACCACATCCCAAAAATGCTCTATTGGGTTGAGATCTGGTGACTGTGGGGGCCATTTTAGTACAGTGAACTCATTGTCATGTTCAAGAAACCAATTTGAAATGATTTGAGCTTTGTGACATGGTGCATTATCCTGCTGGAAGTAGCCATCAGAGAATGGGTACATGGTGGTCATAAAGAGATGGACATGGTCAGAAACAATACTCAGGTAGGCCGTGGCATTTAAATGATGCCCAATTGGCACTAAGGAGCCTAAAGTGTGCCAAGAAAACATCCCCCACACCATTACACCACCACCACCAGCCTGCACAGTGGTAACAAGGCATGATGGATCCATGTTCTCATTCTGTTTACGCCAAATTTTGACTCTACCATCTGAATGTCTCAACATAAATCGAGACTCATCAGACCAGGCAACATTTTTCCAGTCTTCAACTGTCCAATTTTGGTGAGCGCGTGCAAATTGTAGCCTCTTTTTCAAGATTCAAGAGTTTTATTTGTCACATACACAGTTATATACAGAGTATACAACCGGCAGTGAAATGTAAACAGCTCCGCTCCATGGACAGTGCAAATACACAGTTAAAAACACAAGGAGGAAATTATAATAGAAATAGGATAAAAAGTACTATATATATATATATATATATATATATATATATATATATATATATATATATATATATATATATCTGTAGAATTATAAATAATCAAGTCAAGTCAAGTCTTATAGTAAGAATAAAGAAGTGGAATAAAATAATTGAAGTAGACTGTGCAGTGAGTAAACTGTAGACTTATAAATATGTGGTTAACAAATGTATAAAGAGTATAATGTGCAAACAGGTTTATAACAGGTTGTTACACAGTAACAACGAGAACAGAAAGTGCAGTGCAATGTCAGTGTATCGATGCTTATCCTGAAGTGAAGTCACGTGATGTTAAGTGACTGAGTTCAGGAGTCTGATGGCCTGGGGGGAGTATGTCTGTTGCTGTCTCTTCATGAAGTCCACAATCATTTCTTTGGTCTTGCCAACATTCAGAGAGAGACAGTTGTCCTGGCACCATGATGTTAGATGCTCCACCTCGTCCAAGTATGCCGTCTCATTGTTGTTGGAAATGAGGCCCAGGACAACAGTATCATCAGCAAATTTGATGATAGAGGTGGAGCTGTGTGTGGACAAACAGTCATGTGTGTAGAGCGAGTAGAGCAGGGGACTCAGGACACAGCCCTGTGGAACTCCCACACTCAGGGAGATGGAGGTGGAGGTGAACTGGCCTATTCTCACCACCTGAGGCCTGCCAGTGAGGAAGTCCTCAATCCAGCAGAGAGAAGGATTCAGGCCGAGATCCAGGAGTTTGGAGGTTAGCTTGATGGGAACTATGGTGTTAAAGGCTGAGCTATAGTCAATAAATAGCAGCCTTACGTAGTTCCCACTTTTGCTTTCGATGTGAGTGAGGGAGGAGTGGAGGACATGAGAGATGGCATCTTCAGTCAATCTATTGGGACGATAGGCAAACTGAAGAGGGTCCAAAGTGTCAGGAATGAAGGCGCAAATGGTGTTTTTAATGAGTCTCTCAAAGACCTTCATGACTATAGACGTGAGAGCCACTGGACGATAGTCATTTAGCCAAGAGGGTTTACTGTTCTTAGGGACAGGGATGATGGTGGATTTTTTGAAGGAGGTGGGGACCACAGATGTAGCGAGGGACTCATTAAAGATAGATGTAAACAACCCGGTGAGCTGATCAGCACAGGACTGCAGAACACGACCTGAAATACCATCCGGCCCGGCAGCTTTCCTGACGTCCACACGCTTGAGTGCTCTCCGAACTTCATCCTCTGAGACAGAGATCACGTGATTGTTGCTGCTCTGAGTGATTCCCTCTGACGCGCCACTTGGCGGAGTCGCGTTGCCGCGGTTACAGTCAAAGCGCGCGTAGAAAGAGTTTAACTCATTCACAAGCGACGGATCAGCACTTACCTCTGCAGAGGATTTAGATCCAAAGGAGCAGATGGACCTCAGACCTTGCCACATGCGCCGCGAGTCGTTGAGTTGGAAATGAGACTCCACTCGGTCTTTGAAACGGAGTTTTGCGGCTTTAACTGCACGTCTGAGAGCATAACAGGATGATTTGTATTCAGTCATATTCCCCGTTAGGAGACTGCCGTTGTAAGCGGCAGTGCGTGTGTTCACTGCAGCGCGGATTGAATTGTCCACCCACGGTTTCTGATTTGAGAAGGACGTTATTGTTATTGTTTGCGTGGCTTGCTCTGTAAGCGTGTTGATGAAACAAAGCACCACATCTGTGAACTCACTTACGTCAGCTGAACTCGCCCGGAACATGTCCCAATCCACATCATCCAGAGCTGCCTGTAGTGCGGTCTCTGAGTGGGCTGACCAGCGTTTAACTTCCCGCCTCACCGGGGGTTCCTGAACAAGCCTTTGTTTGTATTCGGGTGTGAGGAAAATGGCGGCATGATCCGATTTGCCAAAAGCTGGAAGTGACCGCGCTTTATAGGCGTTCTTAAATGGAGAGTAGCAATGATCCTCGTGTAGGACAGGAGACAGGTACTTACCAAGATGGCGCCGAGTATGGCGGCCATGTTGCGAGCACTGAGCAAACTTTGCGGTTTTTCGTTTGTTTTACTTGTTTTTATGTTGTTCTACGTGTTGGATGTTGTTTGTATAACTGTCTACGACAGACACACGCTTCTAAGCATAGGTTCCTACGTCGCGAAGCGCGAACCGGACTTTGAGTTCCTGAAGGCTGGCGCTCTGTTTACAGACACCGCATCAGAGCCCTTTGTCTGGGTCGCACGGGCGCGACGGAGGAAAAGTCACCGGAAAAGAGGGAAGAGAGCCGGCGTCCTAGTAAGACTCAGACGTCGTCCCCTCCGACCTCCTCTCCCAACCATTCTGCTGGCTAACGTTCAGTCACTGGACAACAAACTCTGTGAACTGCGGGCACGCGTCTCGTACCAACGAGAAACAAGGGACTGCTGCATTATTTGCCTCACAGAAACCTGGATGTCTGCAGTGGTTCCAGACTCAGCCATCGAGCTCACGGGGTTCTCAGTGCACCGTTCGGATAGAACGAAAGAGCTCACGGGGAAAAGCAGAGGCGGGGGTGTGTGTTTATTTGTCAACCACTCGTGGTGTGACGAAAGGAACCTACACTCCATTAAATCCTTCTGCTCCCCTGATCTGGAATTTCACATGCTTCTGTGCCGACCATTCTGGCTACCGAGGGAATTTACAGCGGTCATAATCACAGCTGTTTATATTCCTCCTCAAGCCAACACAGAACAAGCACTCAAGGAACTATATGGGAATATAAGTGAGCAGGAAACCGCGTACCCAGAAGCAGCGTTTATTGTTACGGGGGACTTTAACAAAGCCAACTTCAGAACAATAGCCCCAAAATACTTTCAGCACATCACCATCAACACGCATGGTGATCGTGTACTGGACCACTGTTACTCTCCTTTTCGGGACGCATACAAATCTCTCCCGCGCGCACCTTTCCGCAAATCAGATCACTCTTCCATCCTGCTCCTGCCTGCTTACAGGCAGAAACTGAAACGGGAAGCACCCGCCCTCAGGACAATCCAATGCTGGTCGGACCAATCAGACGCTACACTACAGGACTGTTTTGATCACATGGACTGGGACATGTTCCGGGCAGCTTCTGATGACGACATAGAGGTGTACTCAGAGACTGTAACGTGTTTCATCAGGAAGTGTGTAGAAGACGTTGTGCCGACTAAAACAATCCGTATCTACCCCAACCAAAAACCGTGGATAAATAGCGATGTTCGAGCAGCCTTGTCAGCACGAACATCCGCTTTTAAATCCGGTAATGCTGATGATCGCAAACAAACCAGTTACGATCTCAGAAAATCCATCAAAGCTGCAAAAAGACAATACAAAAACAAAGTTGAAGATCAATTCAACACCAACGATGCAAGAAGTATGTGGCAGGGAATCAATAACATCACAGACTTTAAAGGGAATAAACCAGCTACTGTGAACATTGCCGCTTCTCTACCGGATGAGCTGAATAACTTTTATGCTCGTTTCGAGGCTCACAACACCGCCTACACAGAGCGCGCTCCCGCAGCTGCTGCAGGAGACGTGAGTGCACTCACCGTCTCCATCGCGGATGTAACCCGATCCTTTCGACGGGTAAATATCCGGAAGGCTGCGGGTCCTGATGGCATCCCCGGCCGCGTGCTCCGAGCATGCGCATTACAACTAGCCGGTGTTTTCACAGACATTTTCAATCTCTCCTCTGTCTGTCTGTGGTTCCCTCGTGCTTCAAAAAATCCACCATTGTGCCAATACCAAAGAAAAGCAAAACCACCTGCTTAAATGACTGGAGGCCCATTGCACTCACACCCATCTTCAGCAAGTGCTTCGAGAGACTCATCAGAGATCACATCTGCTCTGTGCTGCCTTCATCATTGGATCCGCTACAATTTGCATATCGTAGTAACCGTTCTACAGATGATGCTATTGCTTTCACCCTACACACTGCTCTCTCCCACCTGGAAAACAAGAACACCTATGTGAGAATGCTGTTTGTGGACTACAGCTCAGCATTTAACACCATAGTGCCCACTACACTTGTTGCGAAGCTCCAGACTCTGGGACTAAACAGATCTCTGTGCAGCTGGATCCTGGACTTCCTGACGGGCAGAAGTCAGGTGGTCAGAATGGGCAACAACACATCATCCCCTCTGACCCTCAACACTGGTGCTCCTCAGGGCTGTGTCCTCAGCCCACTCCTGTACTCCCTGTACACACATGACTGTACAGCCACACACAGCTCCAACGTCATTGTCAAATTCGCCGATGACACAACGGTGATAGGCCTGATCACCGACAACGATGAGACGGCCTACAGAGAGGAGGTGAGCACTCTGACTAAATGGTGTCAGGAGAACCACCTCTCACTCAACACCAACAAGACCAAGGAGCTGGTGGTGGATTTCAGGAGACAGAGCAGAAAACACAAACCCATCACCATCGACAAGACACCAGTGGAGCGGGTTAACAGCTTTAAGTTCCTCGGTGTCAACATCAGTGAGGATCTCACCTGGTCCACACACACCGACGCAGTGCTGAAGAAGGCACATCAACGCCTCTTCTTCCTGAGACGGCTGAGGAAGTTTGGAATGAGCCCCAGCATCCTCAGATCCATCTACACGTGCACCATAGAGAGCATCCTGACGGGCTGCATCACGGCCTGGTTCGGAAACAGCACCGCTGGCAACCGTAAAGCTCTGAAGAGGGTCGTGCGAACTGCCAGCCACATTGTTGGAGGTGAGCTTCCCTCCCTCCAGGACATCTACACCAGGCGGTGTGCAAGGAAGGCCCGGAGGATCATCAGTGACTCCAGCCACCCGTCCCACAGACTGCTCTCTCTGCTGCCCTCAGGAAGACGTCTCCGCAGCATCCGATCCCGCACTAGCCGACTTAGGGATAGCTTCTTCCCTCAGGCTATCAGACTATTGAATGCTCAAAACTAATACTCTCTACAGCATACTCCCACAATATGGCATGCCACACACCGCACTCAACTATAACAGTCAACACTGGACTATATACACACACTTCATTTATCACCGCACTATCTACCGGTTACCACTGGATACATCCGATGCACACTCATGACATTCTGTATCCAGTTCACATACAATCATCATCATTTTATACGTATAAATGTCAATAATGTAGAACGTGTACATTCTGTGTATAGTGTTTCTTGTGTATAGTGTTTAATGTGTACATTTTGTGTATAGTGCTTAATGTGTATATTCTGTGTACAGTGCTTAATGTGTATAGTGCTTAATGTGTATATTCTGTGTACAGTGCTTAATGTGTATAGTGCTTAATGTGTATATTCTGTGTACAGTGCTTAATGCGTATAGTGCTTAATGTGTATATTCTGTGTATTGTGTTTGTGTATAGTGTCTAATGTGTATATATCTGTGTATAGTGTTTAATGTGTATAGTGTTTAACGTGGTGCTAACTGTATGCATGTACTTTCAGAGTATAATGTGTAATGTAGTACTGACTGTAAGTATGTCCAATAGTACACTGTGTGTACTAACTATATGTATGTGCACATTGCACTTTTTTCAGTTTTTACCTGCTTAAGGTTGTATGGTTATGTTAACTGTTACTGCAATTGTCTGGAGCACGCTCCCAAGAATTTCACTCTCCAAGGCACATGTGCTTTGGTGATGTGACAATAAAACTGACTTGAGACGTGCTGGTGAAAGTTTGGCAGGACTTTCTTTAGGTTTGCTTTGTTAAAATCGCCCACGACAATGAATACCGCGTCGGGGTGTTTGTTTATGACGCCGCTGGCAACATCATGAAGGCCAGATAAAGCCAGCGCTGTGTCTGCCTGTGGTGGAATGTAAACGGCGGTGGCGACGACCACAGAAAACTCCCTCGGCAGATAGAATGGGCGGCAGATGATTGTTAAATGTTCCAGATGAGGCGAGCAGGACCGCGAGAGAATGTTGATGTTCCTGGGATCGCACCATTTTTTGTTGACCATGAAGCATACTCCACCGCCTTTGGATTTACCGGCCTCTGCTGTTCTGTCCATCCGAAAAACAGAGAAGTTGTTGGCGTCACAGCTGTGTCCGGGACCGCAGGCGTGAGCCATGTTTCGGACAAACAAAAGATGTTACAGTCTCTCATGTCCCGTTGAAAACTTATCCTGGCTCTAAGATCATCCATCTTATTCTTATTGGAGGTAACCAATGTCCAAAAGAGTTTTGCTGTCATAGCAGATCAATGCAGTTGATAAGTTTGTAAAAATTGAGAGTAAAAGAAAGTAAAATAGTAAATAAAAGAACAGTCTTCGCGGAGCGACCTGAACGGCGACCGAACACTGCAGCGCCATTTTGTTTCCTATTTGTAGTGGAGATGAGTGGTACGCGGTGGGGTCTTCTGCTGTTGTAGCCCATCCGCCTCAAGGTTGTGTGTGTTGTGGCTTCACAAATGCTTTGCTGCATACCTTGGTTGTAACGAGTGGTTATTTCAGTCAAAGTTGCTCTTCTATCAGCTTGAATCAGTCTGCCCATTCTCCTCTGACCTCTAGCATCAACAAGGCATTTTCGCCCACAGGACTGCCGCATACTGGATGTTTTTCCCTTTTCACACTATTCTTTGTAAACCCTAGAAATGGTTGTGCGTGAAAATTCCAGTAACTGAGCAGATTGTGAAATACTCAGACCGGCCCGTCTGGCACCAACAACCATGCCTCAAAATTGCTTAAATCACCATTCTTTCTCATTCTGACATTCAGTTTGGAGTTCAGGAGATTGTCTTGACCAGGACCACACCCCTAAATGCATTGAAGCAACTGCCATGTGATTGGTTGATTAGATAATTGCATTAATGAGACATTGAACAGGTGTTCCTAATAATCCTTTAGGTGAGTGTATATGTCTAAATAACATGTATAATTGTACATTTTGATTTATAGCTGTATTTATAAACTGCTTATTAAATGTATATTAATGCTTTGTGAATGATTAATTAACTATTTACTAATGCTTAACTAATACTTCATAGTGTGCAGTTATTATAAAGTGTTACCAGTTTGGGGATTTATGTTTGTAGGCCTCTAGTATGTGTCTTTAATATTTTGGTGCTTGTGATTATTTAATTATTATGAGTTATAAACATTATTTTGTTAATAGATACTTTTTTTAATTTTTTGGTTTTCGTTGCCTTCCTTATTTGTCGCTGCTCTGAGCCGGCCATGAAAGCACTTACTTAGGCAATTAATGAAAATACAAGAACACTGACTGTCAAGAACTAAAGCAAAACAAGCTGAACAGAGTTTAAAGTGAAGTATAAATACATTGTAGTATTAATAACTACAAAAAGAGCATATGGTTTACCAGAAGTGCTTTTTTCAAGTGTTAAAGGAATAATGTGAGTTTAAAACAAATGAAACTCTGTTGAAAGCATTTATGGCATGATGTCAATGGAGCAGAAAACAATATAAACTCTTTCAAAATTGCAGCTACAATAATGCACGTATAATGGAATTTGCGTAAGAGCTGAAGCTTGTGTTTTTATTAAGCACTTTTCCAGCCAGATGAAATGTTCTGTGGCATTTTCTACAACTACAGTGGAAAATGTCTTGGTTACTAACATATAGGTTTCCTGAGATAGTGGGAATGAGCATTGCGGCAGTTTTGCAGATGTTATGGTGAAACTCCTGTTTTTTTCCAAAATGATGAAGCCTGAACGAATCATGTCTGTGCACTTGCACAGACACATGGCATTTCAGCCCGCGAAACACTCTAAGAGCCTGGATCGGGCAGAGTAGGTGTAATAACTGCTCACCTAGTAGAAGGCACTATGACCTCTGCAATGATGTTCATAACATTTTGAAAAACACACACAGGCTCCAGTCGAGAGGCCATAGATGGAGGCTTCACAACTCGGGTTGGCGGTGCCAAATCATCCCTTTTGGCTGGGAAAGGAAGTCAATAGGCTGCTGACAGAAACTGCATCATCTTGGGGAACCAAGACTTGTTCTGCCAGAGCAGGGCACCTAGAAGGACTGAGTGTCTGTCCTTCCTGATTTGTCTGATGACCTGAGGGAGCAGGGCTACCGGGGGAAATGCAAGTTGGGCCACTCATGGGCTAGCCCACCCTTCTTCCTTGAAAAGAATATTGGGCAGTAAGAATTATTTTCTGAGGCAAAGAGGTTGACTTCCACTTGCCCTAAGATACTCCATAATAACTGAACCGACAGGGGGTTCTGGTGACAGCATGTCTCCTCCCTGGTTCAGTCTCTCCAGCACATGCACAGTCCTTACTGAATGGATGTTGTGCTGTGCCCGCAGGAGCTACCAAAGTCATAATTTCCTGGCAATTGATGTGTCAGCGCCACTCCAGGCTCGACCAGGAGCCGAACGCCAGCCTGCTGTCACACAGGGTGTCCCACCCCCAGTCGGAGGTGTCCGCAGTGACTACTTTCCTTCTGGAGACCGACCCTAGATCTACCCCCAACCGATTACAGATGGAGCGCTTTCAAAGTCAAAGTCAGCTTTATTGTCAATTCTGCCATACGTACAGTACATACATACAGAGAATTGAAATTCTATGACTCTCAGACCCTAGGTGCCTAACAACAACAAAAAAATAACAATAACAACAACAGAAGAAAGATTAAAAAAAGATGGATAAGGTGAATTATAGAGGTAAAGTGGCGATGGCAAATAGTGCAAACAATAGTAACAATAGTGCAATTTCAGATTTAAGTCAGTGCAGGTATAAAATAAAATTATAAGAGTGTGCAAAAAAAGAGTGTGTGCAAAAAAAGAGTCTGTAAGAGGGGAGACCAATTCCTCAGAGAGACAATATAATGAGGTAGATGAAGATGAAGGGAGGAGAACTGGGGGGGGGTGATTCCCAGATCAGGTGCGGGGGGCAGAAGAGGGGAGAGTCGGCAGAGTCGGGAGGGAGTTCAATTCCCTGACAGCTTGGGGAATGAAGCTGTCCTTCAGTCTGTTGGTCCTTGCTTGGAGACTGCGTAGCCTCCTCCCTGATGGCAGCAGACTGAAGAGGCTGTGCGATGGGTGGGTGGGGTCTCTCGCAATGATGAGGGCTTTGCGGGAGAGGCGGGAGTTATAAATGTCCTGGAGGGGTGGGAGAGAGACACCAACGATCTTCTCAGCTGCTCTCACTATGCGCTGAAGTGCTTTACGGCAGGATGCGTTGCAGGTGACGTACCACACAGTGATGCAGCTGGTCAGAATGCTCTCGATGGTGCCTCTGTAGAAGGGGCGCATGATGGGGGCTGGGGCTCCGGCTCTTCTCAGCTTGCGGAGAAAGTAGAGTCGCTGCTGTGCTTTCTTGGTCAGTGCTGTGGTGTTGGCGGTCCAGGAGAGGTCCTCTGTGATACCAGAAATTTGGTGCTCCTCACCCTTTCCACGGTCACACCGTTGATGGTCAGAGGAGCGTGCTGGGTGTGCATTCTCCTGAAGTCAACAACAATCTCCTTCGTCTTCTCCACGTTCAGAGAGAGATTGTTGTCGCCACACCACCTGGCCAGGCGGCTCACCTCGCTCCTGAAGTTTGTCTCATCATCGTTGCTAATGAGACCAACTACGGTCGTGTCGTCCGCAAACTTGATGAAGAGATTCCTGTTGTGTATGGGTGTGCAGTCATGTGTCACTTTCCAAGGGGCCAAGGCTCTGACACAGCTGTGGGTCACCCTGAGATTGAGTTGTCCACTCCCTTCTGTCTTAGGGGGGAGAGGGCCACATCCATGCACCTTGTAAGAGTGTGAGGTGCCAGAGACAGTATGAACGGAAGGACATATATTAGTAAGCCACCCCCTCAAAATTAAATCTCAAGAGCGGTCTGTTTGAGGGGCTATCTGGATATGATAGTATGCATATTTCAGACCCACTGATAAAGACCAATCCCCTGGTAAGCTTTGCAAAGGGATTTTTCTCGATGTCCATATTCTAAACAGCAGCCTCATTAACCCCCTGGAGTCGGCCGTCGTGCCGGCGCGATAGACTTGCTTTTTTCTTATCAGTGCCAAAGAGACTCAAATATTTTTTATCATTCAGGCAAGTGTTATACATCATTATAATCTGTTAAGTTTCTATTATTTGTGTACAGTCACAATAAAAACAAATTGTTGTGCTTCTTTATTTGCAAAATAAAGAAAACTAACATGATGTGTGATCTGCAGCCTCTCTGTCAAAGACATTCATTCAGATAGTCTTCAGAAAAGGAACTCTAACTTAGTAAATACTTGTCTCACAAACATGTGACATATGTCTAAAGAAACATTGAAATGTCAGGTTTTAAATAATGTAAATCAAATCGAAAACAAATATTCTGTGTTTATGTAATCTGTTTGAAAAGGGAGATATGTGAGTCATTCGCGAGTGTTTCATTATCGTCTCATTATCCGCTAATGCACCATGCCAACGGAGCACACGTTCTTTTGAGATTCAAATCTGACGCGATCCATACGAGAGCACAGTCAACCCCCACATCAACTCAAATATACACATCAACACTTTACATCAGTTTGAGAATGAGGAATAATCCCGGAATAATTTACCTCAGAAAAAGCTGTTTATTTCTAAGAGAAACGGATCCAGACGAGGAGTTTATTCTGTAGCATCTGTGAATATTAAACGCAGAAAGACCGTTTAAATATGAATCCTGCTTCAACATAAAATGATAGTTTATTTTTTTATTTTCTTTGTTTTATTTATTAGACAAGATTTATTTGGCCTGTTTTGGACAGATTAGGAAGTGTTTATTGTAAAATAGCCTAGTGTCACATAAAAACAGCTTTTATTCGAAATGTCTGCTCAGATGCTATAAATATAGTACCAGTAAAACGTATTTTGTTTCATATTGATGTTTAAATATTATAGCCTAATGGTATTTTTAATTTAATATATGTTGATTTATGAAAGTGAACAGCACGAGTAATAAAGGACACATCAATGTGCAATATATCAGAAGACACAGAGTTTGTCAGAAATGATTTTGACCACTTCATTGAGTTTTGTTTTATAGAAAGCATTTCTTTAAAGTGAATTTTGTTTTGTATAAATTGTATATTAATTTTAATCAATATTTTTTATATATTTGTATCTTAATTAATAATAAGAAAATATTTATAATTCTACAGATATAGACACACACATATATATATATATATATATATATATATATATATATATATATATATATATATATATATATATATATATAGATAGTACTTTTTTTTTATCCTATTTCTATATAATTTCCTCCTTGTGTTTTTAACTGTGAATTTGCACTGTCCATGGAGCGGACCTGTTTACATTTCACTGCCGGTTGTATATTCTGTATATAACTGTGTATGTGACAAATAAAACTCTTGAATATAACAGACAATAGCCTTAGCACTGGTGTGATCATGCATTGCACGCGTGTCTTATAAATGAACCAAAACTGAAATTTGAGTATTGTGTGTATCGGATAGTTTACAAAATCAAATTATTCAGAAAATTTTTGCCACTGAAATGACTGGGGGAAAAAAAAGTGTTCCAATCAACCTGAATCCACCCTATACTCTTTGAAATCATAATTGCATTGCATTATGTTGTTTTAAATCCCAAATATTTTACTTATAACGTTAATCACTACCAACTATTCAGTTATTTATATTTACTGAATACTGAATTGTGTTCAATGTCACAATATTACTGTTTTTTTAGTATGAGACTTTCAAAAACATTAAAAATAGTATACTGCCAAAAATGCTCTTCTTAGTATTTTTGTCTTGTTTCGTCTAAATATCTAAACATTTACTAGATAAGTAAAATGACATAAGATATTTTTTCTTGTTTTGTTGAAAATAAAATCAAAATGAAGTGAGTTTTTGCTTAAAACAAGCAAAATCATCTGCCAATGGGGTAAGAAAAATAATCTTGTTTTTGATTGAAATCTTGTTCCTTGTTTCTGTCCCAAACAGAAATAAGATTATTTTTCCTATCCCATTGGCAGATAATTTTGCTTGTTTTAAGCAAAACTCACTTCATTTTGATTTTTATTCTTATGTCATTTTATTTATCTAGTAAATGAATCTTGATTTAAGAATTTTTTGATATTTGGACTGAAAATTAAACGATGAAAAAATTACTAAAAATTACTAAATAAGAAGAGCATTTTTTGCAGTGTAGTCAAATCTTTTGATAATTTAAAATATAAAAGGCCTTTGTAATGTGCCTTTGTTGACCACATTCTAAATAAACTACAACAAAATATATTTCCTTTGTCCTTTGCTTAGCTCTCAATCACATACCTGAAGCTCATTCATTATGCAGCTCATTCTTGGGGAGCTGCGGAGAGGTGGCAGATTACACATAAGGACTAACCTAGCAGGGTAGTGCAGCATATTGGCAGTCTCTGGGGTGGTTCCAACCTGGTCCCAGGGGGGAAAGAACACCTCCAGAGATGACAAAGTGGGCTCTGTCAAGGGAAAGCCGAGTAGGGTAGCTGGTACCATGGAGAATACACATATGGGGTTGCTGTGGGAACCGCTACATATGGATACCCAGCCTACACACACGTTCCACAAGCATACGGGTGCAGGCCTGGCGTCAGACGGCCGCAACGTCTGAACTGAAGAGGTGACTGGGCCAGTCGTCAAAGCAGTTGAGAATTCGAATGCCGCAACCTCTGAGCGGAACAATGGCTGCATCTGCGACTTTCTCGACAGCCCGAAGGGCAGGTCTTTGTACTAATATGCCCTCTCCTCGAACGTAGGAACGGTCTGTGTCTCAGGAGAATGGAGACATGAAAGTACGCTTCCTTCAGCTCGATCGCTGCGAACCAATCTCGGGAACGGATGCATTCGAAAATGCGTTTCTGCATGTTTGTACAGCTTGTGCAGGGCCCGATTCAGGACACGCAGGTCCAAGATTGGTCTTAACCCACCCCCTTTCTTGGGTACAATGAAGTAGGGGCTGTAGAACCCTGACTTCGTAGGACTTCGATCTCTGACCGCAAGACATGGGCATTGCTGCTCCACACGGAGGTGAAGAGGATGCCCTTGAACTTGGGAGGCCGGCAAGTGAACTGAATTGCGTAGCCGAGTCTGATGGTACGGATGAGCCAGCTAGACGGCCTGGGGAGCTCTAGCCAGGCCCCCAGAGACCGAACAAGCGGGACCAACGATACAACAGATGTAACCAGGGTGGGGCAGAGTGTGAGTGAGAAGGCCTGGTGGCGTCCTCGGTGCCCACACTGCTGCCCCTTGGCAAGGGGAGAGGGGAGGAAAGGAGTGGCAAGGCCGGGGGCATCACACACTGCCAACCTGACCCTCTCGGGGCCCAGGGAGGGAGGAAACTGCTCTTATTGAGAATGTGGGTACCGCTGGGCTCCGGAGAGCCAGTGGCAGGACTGAAACCTAGTCTCCCCCCAGTCCTCCTCTAGGGGTGGGAGGGGTGCGAACACTGCCTCCCTGAGTGCAGATCCCCTTCTCACTGGGCTACCCGTTTTAGGGCCGCTTACCATTGCGCTTGCCAGCGGACTTTGCAGGACCCTGGACGGGTTGGGAGCTCAGGTGCATCCTGTTTCTACTGATCATCCTTGAGATGTTTCTACAACTTGATTGGAGTCCACCTGTGGTAAATTCAGTTGACTGGACATGATTTGGAAAGGCACACACCTGTCTATATAAGGTCCCACAGTTAACAGTGCATGTCAGAGCACAAACCAAGCCATGATGTCCACGAAAATGTCTGTAGACTTCTGAGACAGGATTGTATCAAGGCACAGATCTGGGGAAGGGTACAGAAAACATTCTGCAGCATTGAAGGTCCCAATGAGCACAGTAAATGGAAGAAGTTCGGGACAACCAGGACTCTTCCTAGGGCTGGCCGCCCGACCAAACTGAGGGATCGGGGGAGAAGGGCCTTAGTCAAGGAGGTGACCAAGAACCCGATGGTCACTCTGACAGAGCTCCAGAATTTCTCTGTGGAGAGAGGAGAACCTTCCAGAAGAACAACCATCTCTGCAGCACTCCACCAATCAGGCCTACATGGTAGAGTGGCCAGACAGAAGCCACTGCTAGATAGCCCATCTAGAGTTTGCCAAAAGGCACCTGAAGGACTCTCAGACCATGATAAACTAAATTCTCTGGTCTGAAACAAAGATTGAACTCTTTGGCCTGAATAGCATCATGTCTGGGGGAAACCAGGCACTGCTCATCACCTGGCCAATACCATCTCTACAGTGAAGCATGGTGGTGGAAGCATCATGCTGTGGAGATGTTTTTCAGATGCAGGAACTGGGAGACTAGTCAGGAATGAGGGAAAGATTAATGCAGCAATGTATAGAGACATCCTTGATGAAAACCTGCTCCAGAGCACTCTGGACCTCAGACTGGGGCAAATGTTCATCTTCCAACAGGACAATGACCCAGAGCACACAGCCAAGATAACAAAAGAGTGGCTACAGGACAACTCTGTGAATGCCCTTGAGTGGCCCGGCCAGAGCCCAGACTTGAACCCAATTGAACATCTCTGAAAATGAAAATGGATCCGCACCAAAGCTCCCCATCCAACCTGATGGAGCTTGAGAGGTCCTGCAAAGAAGAATGGGAGAAACTGCCCAAAAATAGGTGTGTCAAGCTTGTAGTATCATAATCAAAAAGACTTGAGGCTGTAATTGGTGCCAAAGGTGCTTCAACAAAGTATTGAGCAAAGGCTGTGAATACTTATGTACATGGGATTTTTTACTCCGTTTTTAATTTTTAATACATTTGCAAAGATTTCAAACAAACTTCTCTCGCACTGTCATTATGGGGTATTGTTTGTAGAAATTTGAGCAAAACAATGAATTTAATCCATTTTGGAATAAGGTTGTAACATAACAAAATGTGGAAAACGTGAAGCGCTGTGAATACTTTCCATATGCACTGCTGATTAGATTCAAGATTCAAGAGTTTTATTTGTCACATACACAGTTATATATAGAGTATACAACCGGCAGTGAAATGTAAACAGGTCCGCTCCATGGACAGTGCAAATACACAGTTAAAAACACAAGGAGGAAATTATAATAGAAATAGGATAAAAAAGTACTATATATATATATATATATATATCTGTAGAATTATAAATAATCAAGTCAAGTAGAAGAAAAAAAGTAAAAAAATAAGAATAAAGAAGTGGAAGAAAATAATTGAAGTAGACTGTGCAGTGAGTAAACTGTAGACTTATAAATATGTGGTTAACAAATGTATAAAGAGTATAATGTGCAAACAGGTTTATAACAGGTTGTTACACAGTAACAACGAGAACAGAAAGTGCAGTGCAATGTCAGTGTATCGATGCTTATCCTGAAGTGAAGTCACGTGATGTTAAGTGACTGAGTTCAGGAGTCTGATGGCCTGGGGAAGAAGCTCCTCCTGAGTCTCTCAGTTTTGGCCATCAGGCTACGGAAGCGCTTACCAGATGGCAGCAGCGTGAAATGAGGGTTTGCAGGGTGATTAGAGTCCTTGATGATCTTAGTAGCTCTACCTTTGCAGCGTTTGGTGTAGACGTCCTGCAGAGACGGGAGAGCTGACCCTGAGATACGCTCGGATAAGCGCACGACTCTTTGCAGGGCTTTGCGATCATGACTGGTGCTGTTCCCATACCACGCTGTGATGCACTGAGTTAATACACTTTCTATCGCCCCTAAATAGAAAGTTTTCAGGATAGCTGGTGAAACCCTGAATTTCCTCAGCTGGCGCAGGTGGTACAGTCTTTGCCTGGCTTTTTTCACCTGTGTCTGAATATGAGCAGTCCAGGTCAGGTCCTCGGAGATGTTTACACCCAGGTACTTGAAGCTGCTCACTCTCTCTACACGATTACAGTGTTTACTTGTGGTTATCAACTTTATTTGTGAAAAATACTATAATAGGATTACAGAATCAAGAAGGTCATATCTAAAAAAAAAAAAAAAAAAAAAAAGCAAATCTGTTTAGTTTATAAGATTGTTTTATATCAAGTTTTTATTGATTAATATTTAAATCACTTTTTCTATTTTTTGCAAATATAAATATACATTTTGTAAAAAAAAAAATAATAATAATAATAAAAGAAAAAAAAAAAACATTTAAATGTAGAAATTGTTGTGCATGTTGAATAGAGTATATCTATCCCTCACAGTCTTGATTTCATTATGTGTGGTGTAGGCCCTGACCAAGACCCACTGGGATCTTAGACCAAATCACACTGCACAATTTCATATTGGGTGAGGAGAAAATGTTATAAAAACAAACTATGAACTTGTTATCATTGTGGGGCAGAATCCAGATTAAACTGAAGAATTCCTCCTTTCAGGATAGTGGCCACATCACAGACGTTGTAATTTGAACTGAAGTTACATATTCATGCATCATGTTACTCTGATATCAATGTAGCTAAAGAATCTTTTTTAGCCATATCTAAAAATATGAAGTAAGGTTTTAAGGTCAATAGCTATTTCTTCATCCAAAATTGTGAATTTAACTAATGTGTTAAATTTGGTATATCACATAAAACATTTGCAAATAAAGCACAATTTCCATCCTGTGTCCAAGAGAACAAAATAGTAATTTCCTGGGAAATTGGTGCAAAATAACTAATAAAAATGGTTGTTTCAGCAGTCAGGGAAGCCACTGTGGCTTTTTTCCCATCATAAATGACTTGTGTGTGCAGACAAAATGCAGTAAACAGTGTCATGTTCTGTTCTGGTTGGGAACACAATTGTGTGAGACGGTTCTGGGTGGTCATCATGCCAGATCATTGATGACAGACTTTGGCTCAGTCATTTCAACATTACAAAACCAATATTGTGTAACAAAGGACCAATAAAGGCAAGTTGAAGTGATGAACCCAAGTGCCAGCCTCTCTGTCAAAGACTTTTGACTTTCAAAAAAAATTTTTGCCACTGAAATGACTGGGGAAAAAAAAGTGTTCCAATCAACCTGAATCCACCCTATACTCTTTGAAATCATAATTGCATTGCATTATGTTGTTTTAAATCCCAAATATTTTACTTTTAACATTGATCATTACCAATTATTCAGTTATTTGCATTTACTGAATACTGAATTGTGTTAAGTGTCACAATATTACTGTTTTTTTAGCATGAGACTTCTTTCAAAACCATTAAAAATAGTACAATGCCAAAAATGCGCTTCTTAGTATTTTTGTCTTGTTTCTAGTCTAAATATCAAGATGCATTTACTAGATAAGTAAAATGACATGATATTTTTTTCTTGTTTTGTTGAAAATAAAATCAAAATTAAGTGAGTTTTTGCTTAAAACAAGCAAAATTATCTGCCAATGGGGAAGAAAACAAGAACAAATATCTTATGTCATTTTATTTATCAAGTAAATAGATCTTGATTTAAGATTTTTTAAATATTTGGAATGAAAACAAACAAACAAAAAAAAACTAAATAAGAAGAGCATTTTTTGCAGTGTAGTCAAATCTTTTGATAATTTCAAATATAATAGGCCTTTGTAATGTGTCTTTGTTGACTATATTCTAAATAAACTACAACAACAAATATATTTCCTTTGTCCTGTTGCTTGGCTCACAGTCACATACCTGAAGCTCATTCATTATGCAGCTCATTAAGCAATCTTTTGTTCTTTCAGGTGTGATTCACAGCATTATTCAAGAACATTCACGCCTCTTCGCATACGGCCTTTATAAAGAAAAAGTGTCTTTCAAAATGTAAATAAATATATTGTTTTATATGAATTAGCTGTCTCAATGATTCTCACATCAGTTTGAAGCAAAAACTCTAGGCAACACCACCCATTAGTCTAAAGTCTTGTGGACGCATATCTATTGTGTGTTTTGAGGACTTAATTTTAAAACAATTTTTTTTTTTTTCAAAAACCATGCATAAACATTATTCTGTCAAAAATACAAGCATGTGCATACATGTTGCTCACATATTATGGGACCAGCCCCTTTATGTGGCCTTCATCGATCTCACTAAGGCCTTTGATCTTGTTGAGATGGCCTCTTCTAGATCTTGGCCAAGATAGGCTGACAACCAGCACTCCTCAGCATCATCAAGTCCTTCCACACTGAAATGAAGGGAACTGTTATGTTTGATGGCTCAACCTCGGAGGCCTTCGACATACAAAGTGGAGTGAAACAGGGCTGTGTTTTAGCTCCCACATTGTTTGGCATCTTTTTCGCTGTCCTGCTGAAATATGACTTTGGGTCTACTACTGAAAGAATATACATTCGCATAAGATCTGATGGTCAGCTTGGTTGTTTCAGATGGTTCAATCTTTCTAGACTAAGAGCAAAGACCAGAGTCCGAATTAAGTTTGCTGATGATGCAGCTTTCACTACACATTCTGCTGAGGATCTACAACAATTGATAAATCGCTTCAGCAAGGCATGCCAAGAGTTTGGGCTCACCGTCAGCCTGAAGAAGATGCAAGTCATTCATAATTAGAAGATGCAAATTCTCTACCCAGCATCTCAATCTCTGACTATGAACTTGAGGTTGTACTCGACTTTGTGTACCTGGGATCTTCTATCTCTTACTCGCTCTCTCGACACTGAGCAGGGCAGGCGAATTGGGAAGGCTATCACAACCATGTCCAGACTGACAAAGAGAGTGTGGATTAATAACAAGCTATCAGAGTATACCAAGATCCAGGTCTACAAGGCTTGCGTGGTAAGCACGCTCCTCTACGGGAGTAAGTCATGGACCCTGCATGCTCAGCAAGAAAGTAGACTTAATGCTTTACATTTGCGTTGTCTCCGTCACATCCTGGGCATTACTTGGCAGGACAAGACCCCCAACTACACTGTTCTTGAGAGAGCTGCAACTTCTTCCATGTTCATGTTTGGTCACGATGCAAGCACGTCTCTCCCCTGCATGCATTGAATTAATCCTGTCAGATGTAATTCGGAGTAAAGCTAGGCCAGTCACTTACTGTGAAACTGTTTCAGAGACTGTGGGGTTTGATGGCAGCAGCAGAAGAAACCCTGGTACCTATCCCAATGTCCCATGCTGGGAGCTCCTTGTCATCACAAGATGCTAGCGACGGATGCTTCCCTCATGGGTTGGGGAGTGATTCTTGATCGTCTGTGAAGGGTGTATCATCTCTCCTGGCACATCAACTGCCTGGAAATGATGGTCTTTCTTGCTCTCAAGAACTTCCTTCCAGATCTCAGGGGCCACCATGTACTCGTCCATTCAGACAACTTGTCCGTGGTCGCCTACATATATCACCAGGGGTTTGCGCTTGCATCCACTCTGCAAACTGGTGCATTGAATCCTCCTGTGATCCCAGGAAAAGCTGCTTTCACTCAGGGCAGTTTACATCCCTGGGTGCCAAAACCATGGAGCAGACATCCTGTCAAGGCAGGGGCTGAGGTCCGGGGAATGGAGGCTCCACCCTGAGGTGGTGGAGCAAATATGGTGGATGTTCGGCCAGGCAGTATCGGATCTGTTTGTGTCTCGAGCAGTGTTGGGTAAGTTACTCTAAAAAAGTAATTAATTACAAGTTACAAATTACTTCTTCAATAGTGTAATTAGATTACTATACAAATTACTCTCTCCAAAAGTATTTAATTACTTATTACTAATTACTTTCTAAATCCTACATCAACCTTGACTAGTTAAGTGATTCAAGGATAGACATGAAACTGCTCTTTTAATTCATTCAAATAAATAATATAAAACTACATAAATTATTCTTATTAACTGACCAAAGTATTACAAATGTGATAAGGATACATGAAAACATGCATTTTAAAGTTAGACTTTAATTTTTTATATTAATTCCATTTTAAATAATTGTTCTACACTCTCTACACAGTATTTAGTTAAATTACATCAGAAGTATCTGTAATTAAATTACAGAAAAAAATAAGAGTAATTCCTTACTTGGATGGTGCCAATTACAAGCCACCATCCCCCCGACCTGCTGAGAATCAACATCTGGCTGATGACCTGAATGCATTTTACTGCAGGTTTGAGAAACCCAATCTCACACCTCACACCCGCTCTGATCTGCACTTCACACGTCCCCCAACACCTCCTGCACCCCTCTCCTCCCCGCCATCCAACCTGAGCTTAAGGTCTGTGTGGAGCAGGTAACCAAAATCTTCAAAAGACAGAAGATAAGGAAAGCTTCAGGCCCAGACAGCATCTCATCTGCTTGTTTGAAAGCCTGCGCTGACCAACATCTCGACAGACCTGGGACTTATGCAAGGATCTTATTTGTGGACTTCAGTTCGGCCTTCAATACCATCATGCCTGATCTTCTTACAGCTAAACTGACCCAGCTCTCCATGCCATCCTCAATCTGTCAGTGGATCACCAGCTTCCTGACAGACCGGCAGCATCGAGTGAGACTGGGGAAACTCACATCCAGGACTCTCACTACCAGCACTGGCGCCCCCCAGGGCTGTGTTCTCTCCCCACTGCTCTTCTCCCTGTACACCAATGACTGCACTTCTAAAGACCCTTCTGTGAAGCTCCTGAAATTCGCAGATGACACCACCGTCATCGGCCTCATCCAAAACGGTGATGAGTCTGCTTACAGACTGGAGGTTGAACGGCTGGCTATCTGGTGCAGTTATAACAACCTTGAGCTCAACACGCTCAAAACGGTGGAGATGATAGTGGACTTCAGGAGGAACAGCCCTGCTCTGCCCCCACTCACCATCATGAACAGCACAGTGGCAGCAGTGGAGTCATTCAGGTTCCTGGGCACCACCATCTCTCAGGACCTGAAGTGGGAAAATCACATTGACTCCATTGTAAAAAAGGCCCAGCAGAGACTGTACTTCCTTCATCAGCTGAGGAAGTTCAACCTCCCACAGGAGCTGCTGATCCAGTTCTACTCGGCTGTCATTGAGTCTGTTTTGTGCACATCCATCACTGTCTGGTTTGGTTCAGCTACCAAATCTGACATCAGGAGACTACATCATACAATCCGGACCTGCAGAGAGGATTATTGGTGCCCCCTGCCAGCCCTCCAGGACCTGTACTCTTCCAGAGTGAGGAAGAGGGCAGGTAAAATCATCACAGACTCCGCTCACCCTGGATACTTCCTGTTTGAACTGTTACCGTCAGGACAGCGACTCCGATCACTGGCCACTAGAACATCTAGGCACAGGAACAGTTTCTTCCCACAGGCCATTTCCCTCCTGAACAGTTGAATCTATTCAATGAATATGTATGAATATATATACATACTTTTATTTTATACTATTTTTCATATTTGTATATTTGTGTTCATGTTGTGTTGTATTGTATATGTGCACTGGAAGCTTCAGCACCAAGACAAATTCCTTGTGTGTGCAAGCACACTTGGCAATAAAGCTCTTTCTGATTCTTCTGATTCTGATTACTTTACTTTTTCAAGGGAAAAGTAATTAAATTACAGTAACTAATTACCCAACACTGGTGTCGAGAGGTGTTTCACAGACGTCTCACACTCTGGTACTCCCTCATGCATCCAGCTCCTCTGGGAGTGGATGTAATGGTTCAGACATGGCCAAGGCTTCGTCTGTACGCTTTCCCACCAATTGCTCTGCTCCCGAGAGTTCTAAAGAGAGTTCACTGGAATAAGGTCCGTCTCACCTTAATTACCCTGTGGTGGCCAGGCAGAGTGTGATTCTTTGATACTGTGTCTCTCCGCGATGGCTCCCAGGCAGGGGGCTTAATACTTCCCCCTGGCCCAAAACTTTGGAAACTGTGAGCTTCCCCTCTGAGGAGGACCAGCTCATAGACTCTGGTCTCTCAACTGATTTGTTGAGACCATTCTTCACTCCAGAGCTCCCTCCACAAGGAAACTATATGCCCTGAAGTGAAGAATGCTCAGTTCTTGGTGCAGTGGTCATCAGCTGGACCCAGTTAACTGCCCTGTTGGTACAGTGCTTGGAGTTCCCGCAAGGACGATTCAGTGCAGGGTTGTCCCATCCATCCATCATCTTCTGCTTATCCGGGGCCGGGGCCGGGTCGCGGGGGCAGGTTGCGGCCATAGCTGCTTACCACATTATTTTGGGTGGAATGTCTTTAGGGAGAGACCTGTTAGTAAAACGTTTCCTCTGTGGCACATTGAGGCTGAGGCCTGCAGTACGCACCAGGGTGGCGGCATGGGATCTGGCTGTGGTACTCCAAGGCCTGTCCATGGCTCCCTTTGAGCCTATTGAGGAGGTTCAAGTCAGGCTTTTAACTTCTTCACATCTCTTAAAAGTATAGGATATTTGCAAGCGCTGTCATTTCCTCTTCATGCTTTGAATTTGCACCTGGCATGGTGATGGCATTTCTTCACCCAAGACTGGGTTACGTTCCCAAGGTCCCCGCTAATCTGGCTAGATCCATTGTATTGCATTCCGGGACTGGGACCAGGAAAGAAACAATCTGCTATATCCAGTTCGGGCATTAGATGTTTATGTCCACAGCTGCCCTGTGGTGTAAATCAGAACAACTGTTTGTCTGTTTTAAGTCTCCTAGAAAGGGGTCCCCAGCATCTAAGCAGAGGAAGAATACATTACATTTACATTTACACATTTGGCAGACGCTTTTATCCAAAGTGACTTACATTGCATTACAATATGTTACATTTTGTACATATTTTACATATCTTTCCCTGGTAATCGAATCCATGACCTTGGTGTTGCTAGCGCCACACTCTTATTGTTTGAGCTACAGGAAAGCTTATATACATGGATAGTTGAGGCTATCTCTTTTGCATATCCGCCCCTATGGCAGTTTGAGCTCACTCGATTAGAGTATGGCTGCACCTAAGGCTCTTTTGTCAGGAGTTTCACTTCAAGATATTTGTGATGTGGCAGGCTGGTCCTCACCACCTGGACAAGGGGCCCAGGTGCTCTTATTTTAGTGCTTTCTTCAAACAATTTCATACTAGACAGAATTTTTTATAATCCAGGTAACTGACTAGGTCACTAGTAATTATAAATAGTTTATCTTTATTAATATAATTTACATTTAGTCATTTAGCAGACGCTTTTATCTAAAGCGACATACAAATGAGAGCAATAGAAGCAACTAAAAACAGTCAAGGACAACAATATGCAAGTGCTATAACAGGTCTCAGTTAATCTAGCACAGAACACAAAGGACAGAACAAGGTTTTTTTTTTTTAAATAGACAAACAGAAAACGAATAGAGTGATAAGTGCTATTCTTTATTGGTCAGGTCCTGCTGGAAAAGATGCGTTTTAAGATATTTTTTGAAAATGGCTGCCGACTCGGCTGCTCGAATTGAGACAGGCAGGTCATTCCACCAGGTGGGAACGGTCCAGGAAAAGGTCCTTGTGAGGGATTTCTTGCCTCTTTGTGATGGCGCCAGCAGGTGCCGTTCACTTGCAGACTGCAAGCTTCTGGAGGGTGTGTAAGTCTGAACTAGCAAGTTTAGGTATGTTGGTGCCAGTGGTTGCCTTGTAGGCGAGCACCAGTGCCTTGAATTTGATTCGAGTGGCTATTGGCAGCCAGTTTTAATATCAATTTAGTGTTAACAGTAAAATAATGCTAATTTAAAGATACATTATCTTGTATTATCAATTTACATTTGGAAACAAAAAATGGCCAATGTGAATTTTGATTGGTTGAGGTCGGAGGTTATCTCCACTTCTAAAAGAAGTCAAGGGTAGAGCACAAAAGAACAAGAGAGAGCAAAGTGTGCCAGAGAAGATGCAGAGCGACGCAAGACACTGAATTTGTGTTCATAAGCTCTTAAAAAGACAATTTAGATGATTTAAATAATCTAAAAATAGATCATTAAACTGAGAGATAATCTTAAAAGCTCACACTTTAAGTAAATAGAACCAGGCAAGAGAGACATGTAAACGAACTGGGAAGATAGAAACAAATTTTTTCTTGTCTAATGTGTAAAAACTGTATAAAAAAAAAAAGTACTGTGGTTAAGTGTTCATAAAATGTATATTTGTTGAATTATATTAGTAATATTGTTTATAAAGAAATGTGTTGCATGTGACACTAGATTTGCTAGCTATGCTGTATTTTTATTATTATTATTTTTTTTCTGCTCTTCCCTGTGTGTGTTTTTTATTGTCTCATTTTTGCTACGTTGGAATCCTGATCTGCCCCTGCCGTGGATGCTCTTTCTGTGGTCTGGACATGGTGAGCCACCGATCTCTTGATAAGAATAATTACTTTGCTGAACTGACAAAACTCACCTTGAACTCTGAGACTTTGTTTTTTTTTTTTTTTTTTCTTGGATTTTCCTGGATCAAATGTTGAATTTGAACTGAGTGAAATTTTGTCATTGAACATTCAAAATAGTTTTGGACTGTGAATGCAGAATATTTAACTGTGGAATTTGATATTCCAATTTTAATTCAAACTGTGTTTTCCAATTTTGAAATTTTGGGACCAGATTTACTAACAGCTTGCGCCAGCACAAACCCTCTTTTGCCGTTAAAAAACTACTGTCAGGATTTACTAAAGACATCATGTAGTGAAAAATTAGCACTGAAAAGGCGTGGACACACAGTTTCTGTCAATTTACTGGTGTTTGCGCCATTATTTACTGGCCAAAAAAAGCGTGCGTGACCAGACAGAGGCTTACGCAGATTTAGAATCCATTAGCAGAAGTTTATGTTACAGTTCAATTAGGGCAAAATCGGCAGGCAGGATATCAGTAACGATGAAACAGGCAATGGTAAATCTCACGGTAACACAGTCAAGTTTAAATGGCAAGGCCAGAGGGAAATTCAACAGCAGGCAGGCAAAAGGACATACACAAAGAATAACAGGCTATATTACATAAGGATGCTGAGTATGGCAGATAAAACTGGCAATACTTCGCAACTTCTGTTTTTCGTGGTGAGGCTTTATGGTTGCCAAACTGGACATCGCTGCAGAGTTAGCAGAGGGAGTGGTTACAGTCAGTACTCGGGTGAGGGCTCCCTCTGCTGGCGTTACAACATGTCTTAAACCAGATGCTAATTGGTAGATTGTACTGGTCATTATGGAAATGATCCAGCCGTGTCTGTGTTCTTTAATTTGCGTGTCGTCAGTTGATCAGTTGAACTTTCCACTCCCATCTGCACTTTTTTTTTGGAATTGCACTCTAATGCTATTTTTCCCCTAAATCTCTTACTTGAAGTGAATGTGCTATATTCTGATTCTGAATTTGATAACCTTAATTTGAATTCAAGTATCTATTGTGAACTGTGTTATTTATTGTGGTTGTTTATTTGTTTTATTCATATTATTTTATTTGTCAAAGGATTCAGTTGTATATGATTTACTTAAGAACAATACATTAATTTACTTCTATTAGTTTACATTTATCTATGAATTTATCTTTATTTATCTATGAGTTCTATATTTCAGTAAATGCTGTTATCAATTTTATACACTCCAGCGAGTCAAACTAATCTTCTGATATTTGGTCCTGAATATAAATTGATCACATGTACCACAGCTATTTACGCTATAAGCGAGTAGCTGCGGGTTACACTTGCCATAACAGTTCCCACAGCGTCAATTCAACGCAGTATGAGTTCCCTTGAAATGGCACGCCTTGGTTACAAATGTAACCTTGGTTTCCTGAAGAGGGAACAAGATGCTGTGTCACCCTGCCATACTTCCTGTGTGGCTGTCAGCGACTTGCTTCACCCTGTTAGAAGCTAGTGTTGCACTGGGCATGCTTTATAGTTTCCTGGTTCGTGATGTCACCTGCCTCTGACGTCCCGTCACACCATTGGACTGATTTCACATGTGCTTCGTGACGTATATTCAGTACTAGTTAACGCTTTATTTTACAGTATCATTGTTACATATATTACATGTAGTTACTATAGTAATAACTTTAAATCATACATAATTACATACAACTAACCCTAAACCAAACCAAACCCTAATCCTAACCCTATAGTAAGTACATGCAGTTACATAATATTACTCAGTACTTAAAGCTGCAGTCCGTAACTTTTGGCGCTCTAGCAGTTAATAAACAGAACTGCATGCGTCTTGCGGAGGAACATTGCAGCTGGAGCTACTTCTCTCTGTTTATGTCTATGGCGAGTCACGCAGGGACTGTGCTCCTCTGCAGCGGTTCCTACCAGTCTGGTCTGAAATAGTCCCAATATAAACACTTATTATAAGTGTACCATAATGATTCAGGGTAAGACAAAAACACAGTTTGGAAAAGGGATTCATGTTGTACATTCTCATTATATAATTTTTGTAAATCTTGAACACAAAAAAAGGTACGGACAGCAGCTTTAAATGTATAATTACAGTATAACAAAGACACCTTAAAAATAAAGAGTAATCCAATTCTATATGATGCACAATGCTTCTTGATGTACTTTGCACATGTGTTTATGCATTTGTCAGACACCCAAGTGACATTTCAATAGCCTGACAAGCCAGACCCACATCACTTGAGATGTTGGGTCTGGGAACACACCATTGGCAGGGCTCAATAAACGGTTGTCTTTCAAATTCCCTCTGCACGCAGTAGGATAGTGCTACAACCAACCAGAGCAACGAAGAAGGTGAAGCGGAGCTAGTTGATAGATTAAACTTTTACCGTATCTGGTTGGCAAAACTCCAAACACATCTTCCTTTTTTGCCATTCTTTGATCTTTTCTCAAAGAAAAGCTTAACTCCAAGTCTTTCAGAGTCTCAACCAGAGCCGATTCGAAAGACTGTTGTTCGCCAGCTTCTTTGTTTTCAAGTAGCACGCGGAACCGTCACAACTCTGCCGTCCTAATGTTAAGCCCGCCCACCGACTCTATACACAATGTGATTGGCCTGACTAGAGTTTGTTTTTTCAAGCTCGTAAGACAATGGAGAGTTGCTAGACGTCCTGGCTGCAAATTATATTTGCTGCCGCTAGGGTGTGTCTAGATTTCTACGTTAACATTTCAAGGTACGTATTATAAAAGTTAATGCATTCCCTGGGAAACGAACCCATGACCTTGGCATAGTCAACACCATGACACAAGTTTGTAGCTGGGATGACTAACTTCAGAATTTTATGATCCAAAAATGTGATCCTTTGGCTAACATGATCCAACAGTCCATGCGGCCTCACTGAGTCAAACTCACCACTTCAGTTTATTTTCTGTTAATTTTTTTCTGTCTGTCTGAAGCTTCTAGTCTCTTTAAATATAAAATGCATTAACATTAGGCATGTGTGTAACTAACAAATACAATTTTGGAGTCGTGACAAATAAAAATGGTAATATTTAGCTTTAAAGCTTTTATGGTAAGTTTTGTTGAAGGTTACATGTTAAAACTGGGTGATGCGCTCAGCATTAGCAGAAGACATGATGCGGGTGTACAATGCATTTGATGATCCGTGTGTGTATGAAGCTCAAAGTCTGTCAGATAAAGTGCAGATGTGCTTTGAATTCTGACAGAGCTAAAATATAATTATGTGCTCACACACACATTTGTGTAAGCTTCCCTTGCTTCTGAAGGTCACTGGGATCTGTTCGTGTTACACACCAGAAAATAATTAAAATATTCATAATATAATTAGAATAATTTAAAAGAACAAAGGTCCCCAGAGAATCCTCTTTTTTTTTCTTTTTTTTTTAGCTCACAATGCTGTTGAGAAATGCAGCCCTGATTATTAATATTTGTCAAAATCTTGTAGAGGTGTTGAACAACTTCTTATTTCTTGTTCTTTTCAAATGGACTGGAATCTGGATCTCTGAAGTTGCAGTGGTGGCTAATGTTTGACCTCTGGCTCTGAGCGAGGAAACGGCTCTTCCGTTCGACAGATTGTACCAGCCATCTTGATTTGCGACCTGATTTACGGAGGCGAACCTCTACCCAATCTGCAGCACATTGCTAAATCAATATGGCTGTTGACGAATGCCCCTCCTGACAAATGAGGTGGCGGAAATTGACTGAAAACGTTTGCTAGTCTGCTGCTTCAGAATCCATTTCTACCCCAGGAAAGCCAGATGTTTTCCTGACATCTGTGGCACTGAAAATCTTCATCTAAAATAAGACTGAACTTTTGGTGTAAAATAATGTCTGTGAATGTACAACTTTCATTTGTCATATTTTGCAAACGTAATCTGTAGATTCAATTCAAGTTTATTTGTATAGCGCTTTTCACTATACAGAATGGTTTCAAAGTTATGAACCAATAACCAATAACGTTAATGGAATGTTTGTTCAGTTATCTGGTCTTTAATAATGTTCTCAAATTTACCACACAAGCATTATTTATACATAGAATTTTTTTTTTTTTTTTTTTTTTTTTTTTTTTCTGAAACATTTTAGTTGGATGTTTGTTTAACATCCATTAGACTCTCCCCTGTGAAGACCTCATCACCACGACATCCAGTATCTAATCAGACTTCTGACCTGTAATGTTTGCCTGAATCATAATCTTACACTGTTTGTTCATTGGCCAGAGAACTGGCACCCCAACTGAGCCTGGTTTCTCCCAAGGTTTTTTTTTTTTTTATTTTTTTATTCTGTCACCTGATGGAATTAAAAAAAAAAAGTTTTTAAAATGTTTCAGAGAGCATTCAAAAATAACGTTCCCTAAACAGTCACATAAACAGGGAAAAACTTTATAAAGAGTATGTTCAGAGTACACTCAGAAATAACGTTTTCATAACTTTGTGGGAACGTTAGTAGAATGTTTTAAGAATTTATTTATTTTTCTGGCTGGGTTTACAGAAAATGCTTGGTTCAATCAGGAAGTCAATTCTGCAGATTCAAGTAGTACTCGCTAAAATCAAAACCGCAATCAGATTCATGAGTTGGTGGTGATGATTAATGCCTCGTTAAAGCTGAAGTGTAATTGAGCAGCACTCAAATGGCAGATGCATTTCACTGACATCAGACGGCTGGATGCTTAACCAGCAAAACAAATTAGCTGCATTAAAAGGCCGTCAACTCGAGACTCCATCTATGAGAGAAACTGCTAAATGTCTGAGACGTGGGTTTTCCCATCAGCTCCTGTTCACATGGGCCTGATGTAAAATGTCTAATGCCTAGACACATTATTTTGTGGATGAAAGGTTATTTTCTACAGCTGTTCTACATTACACTAAAAGTAAATATCACAAATAATTTTGAAGCAATAGCATATTGAATTTAACATGAAATACTGAAGTGGAAAGACTGAATGTCGCAATTTGGTTGTAGAAAGCACAGGATGAAGAAGATCAGGGGCCTGTTTCTGTTTCAGAAAGGGAGGCGTGTCAAACCTGAGAAAGCCAAGTCCAGCCCATTTTTGAAAGAGAGGTAACTTATACTCAGAGTCAGTTACCATGGTAACTTACACTGTGAACCTAACCTGGGGCCTGTACCATTAAGCCAGTTTAGCTGGCTAGCCAGATGTTTAAGCTTAGTTTGTGCCAATCCTGGGTTTTAGGTACCATTAAAGTGGTTTGGCTCTTAGCTGTGTTCATCTCCATTGTAACTTACGCTCCACGGCTAACCTACTCCAGAGCAGGTTATGTTCTGGATAAGAGATCTCAAAATGAAATTGGACCAATCAGCTGTGAGCAAAGTGACACACATCTGATGCAATGAAGTCACTCCCCCAGTTTCTACTCAAAATTAAAGGTCACTACATAGCAAATGTTTTTTTTTAAGACTAAAGCGTCTGGCTTTTAACAATGATTATTTATAATAATAATAATTTGGAATGATTTAGATATCATTTATGTAATTATTATACCCTTAATCAATTACACGTATCATTTTAGTAAATAAATTATTAATAGGCACTTAGTTAAAATTAATATAAATAGACTATACAAAGGTCATACAAATAAGCTTTAAAATCAATAAATACAGCTATAAAATACTATATATCAACTAAACTAACGTCATAACTTTTACTTGCATTGACGTAGTAAGATTTTTCTTTAAGTTGTCCTCTTTCATAGACAGCCCTTTTCTTCTTCCTGTGTAAATGTTTAAATTCTTAATATTTTTCAATCATGTAATATTCCGCAGAAGAGAGAAATTAATCTCGCTGCTTCTATTGCTAGAAGTGAATCTCAGTTTCACTGATCCACAGCATATGATTGGCTGTTCACTACCGATGTCACAGCAAAACTCAGGATCAAAGCATGAGTTGATAGAGAAAGCTGATGATCAGCATCATGGGACCAACAAAGCCTGAATTGATTGGTTTGGTTTTGTCAACTGGAAACTAATTCTGTAACACTGAGTTTGTTAAACTACCATCATGGTACAGGCCCCTGATCTGGATTAGTCTCCTCCCCCTTTTTAAAGTGTCAGTGGTGTTTAAATACTTCATTCGTTCATTCACGCTGCACAGATGTTTTACTTACTGAGTATTGTCTTATTTCAAGTACAAATATCTAAAAATTATAGATGAAATCTAAAGTAATCACATTTTACTTAAAACAAGTAAAATCATCTGCCAGTGGGGTAAGAAAAATAATCCTAATGCAATCCTTATTGAAACAAGCCCCAGGTTCTAAAGTCTTTAATAATCCACACTAAAGATAATACAAACAAGGCAGGCCAATTAAACACAACCATAACATACACATGACCAGACAAATGAGAACTGAAAACACAGCAACTTAAATAACAAGGCAAACAAGGTTGATGAATGATAAACACCTGTGATAATTAAATGAATCTCCATAGCAACTCATAAGCAACGGAAACTAAACAAATTAAAACATGAATACAAATGAAAGTACTTGAAAACGAAACTAAATGAAGCAAATGACTGACAATACAAGACAATTTACAAAAAATAAAATAAATAAATAATTACAGTGTACTTTTCTACCATAAATATATAATGCACATACATATAATATCATTTAAATATCATGCACACAAAATTAAATGCAGTTAAACTCATAGATCCACAGAAACGCATCTTAAAAATGTATATCAAGTAGGCTACCATTGGGTAATTTAGCATTTCTGTTGCTTGGCAAATGACATGATGACAGTGTGCAGGTGCCACACAGATTGTAAAGCGGAATGACTGACAGCTGAGACGTGCTTCCTCCACAGTGCATGACGTATGTTGTCTTACAGTAACTAAAAATGGCTTTTTTTTTCACCACGAGGAGAGCAATTTTTGAGCCCACATTTGCTCAACAGTTTATTAATGCATCTGTTAGGTTGTGATAATTAACTGCAACCACACTTGTACACTGATTCTGCTTAATAAAAACAATGGATCATGTAACAGTGAACAATACTTCTAAACCATTTATCAGTTTTAGTTAATGTTATTTCCAACATTTAGTAATACAATCAAAAGTTGTATCTGTTAATATTATTTAATGGACCTGAGCTGACACGAACTAACAATGAACAGTTGTATTTTTATTAACGTACGTTAACAAAGATTAATCATTGCTTATTGTTATTATTATTATTTCTTATTGTCAATGTTAACAATGGGACTTTATTGTAAAGCATTGTTTTATCTTTTTTACGCATGAAATCAGAAGTGCACTTTAGCATACTTCAGCAAAAAAAGTTATTAATACATAAAAAGAATAAAGTGTGAAATTAATGTAATATTTTCAGACACAACTGCATGGCAATTGAGTAAAACTATATTAAAGATTCAATTTATATTAAATGCAATTAGCAGACCATTAGAGTGTTTTTGTACATTTTTCTATGTAATTTCATAATTACTTGTATTGATCCTATTAATTTAAATGGAGAGGAGAGCTGGCGATTTCCGGCGACACAAGCGACAGTGTGTCACAGTTCATAAATTCACGGACTCGTTTTTGCTCTGTGTGTGTGTGTGGGTGTATGTGTCTGTATGTGGGTGTGGCCACTGATTATCACTCAGCTGATTATCAGCACCAGCTGCCACTCATCATGTGTGTCTATTTATACTCATTGTCGTGAGTCTTGTGTTTGTCAGATTGTTGTGTTTTGTTCCAATGGGTTAGTTAATGGCTTGATTGTTCCCTGTGCCCTGGTGCCCACCTGTTGTTTGAGGGTCATCTGGCATGAGCTGCACTGTTATGCCTCGTTGGAGACTGGACTCACGGATCGCTCCTCACCTCTCCATGGAGGATCCGGGTTGTCAACTGCACTGCCAAGCGACGTCTGAAGATACTTGAAGGTGTCCAGTGGTATCTGCCTCCAAGATGTTCGCAGCAGATCCTTCAAGTCCTGTAGGTTGTGGTTCATGTGGAGCTGCTGTGGATCGAACTTGTTGGTCCAGCACATTCCACAGATGCTCTATTGGTTTGAGCTCTGGGGACTTTGGAAGCCAGGGCAACACTTTGATCTCTTTAACATGTACCTCAAACTATTCCCAAACTATGAATAATAGGGTGCATTATCCTGCTGAAAGAGGCCTCTTCCATCAGGGACATTCTGCAACAATGTTTAGGTAGGTGTCAAAATTACATCCACATGAATGGCCGGACCCAGGGTTTCCCAGCAGAACATTGCTCAGAACATCACACTCCCTCCACCGGCTTGTCATTCTCTTGCCCTTCTGGTGCTATCACTTTCCTAGGTTAACAGTGCACACATACACTGCCATCCATGTGATTGGTAAAAGAAAATTGGACCAAACGGGCATTGTTAGGCGGCGCTAGTACAAATGGCACTTGCCAACAAGGCACGCTTTTTGCACTTTGTGTAAATAGACACTCCGTTAATTTTATGTTCAAGAACATTAGACAGAGTTTGTAAAGTTTTGGATGTCACGTGTGCAGCTGAGAGAATTCTGACAGATGCTCTAATGATGTCCACTGACCCTTTCAACATTTCTGCTCTCTCTGTCTTTTCTCTTACACTCTGCCTGTAGTGAGCCATGTCTTTTAGACGTGTGAAGATGTCACCTACATCTGCACTGTGAGTCAACATGAATTGATATTTTAGATAAATGCAGCACTGCAGCGCGGCTACCTGACAGATGTCTTTATCTGTGAGTGTATGTGTGCCCTGGTGGGAAAAAAAGTATACTTTATTGTATTTCAAATATTCTTTTCAATAGTATATTGTAAATGTACTAACACAAATTTTACCATCTCTAAATGTATAAAGTGTATTAGCATTTTCACAATACAACATTTAACACCCTTTAAAATGATTGTATTTTAGTACCTTTCTAACAATACATTTTAGAACACTATACTTAAAGTTCTGTGTATTTCTGTAACGTGTACTTTATTTTAATATTACTTTAAAATATATTTTTAGTATATTTTAAAGTTTAGTAAGTGTTTAAGCATGAATAAGTGTTAACTTTATGACATGCATTAAAAGCCCATTTTTAAATGTATGCTACAAGCCCTAATAGTTATTTGTGTAAATGTTTACACTGGCAGAGAATAATGTAACTTTAAATAGTATGAACATGCCGCCTGACCTCATCTCTTGTATATTGTTAATGGATGCTGTTTTTGCTGTCAACTGTCTCTGTGTAAGTGGCCATCAGACGCAAGTGTAACAATGAGCAACTCATCAGAAAATGGAATATAATGTGTAATTTGTGTATAGAGGGTCAGTGGAATTGTAGTCCAATAATGTTTCCCAACATCTTCCAGTGTTCTCTTAAATGTAAAAACCTGGTAAGTTAATGGTTTAGTTTTGCTGAAACCATTAAATACAAACTGTTGGGCTTGTTAATGAACTGTCTCTTAGTTATGTGTTAAATTCATTGTAATGGCCTTAAACCAATGCTTTCAACACTGGGGAAAATAAGTCCGTAAGTTATTCATTTAAAGGTGCCACCAGCAACATTTTAAATGCTGTATTGTGACATTGTACAATATACTTTGAATTGCATAGTGTAGCTAAGTAATGTAACGTTTATCTTGTTATTGACTACAAAGTGTGTATTTTTAGGAATAAGCCAATGTAAACTTTTTTATTTTTTATTTTATGTATATTCGTGTATTGCTTGTGTTCTGAAAACACTGGTAAGTAATTTGTAATGTACTTAACACAAAGTATACTTGTAATACAAATAAAGCACATTTACTATCACTAATCATGTAACTAGTCCCTATACTTAAAGTGTACCAAGTATACTTAAAGTTGTCCTATTTTTGGCACATACAAGTACACTAAATGCACTTAAAGCTATCTTTTTGCACAACTTAATTACAACTAAAATATACTTGGTACAAAATTAGTTTTCAAATGGCGTACTTCAAGTTAACTAATCATTAACACACTTCAAGTATACTGATAATTAGTCTGGCTGCGTGTATACTTGACATGCTCTGTGTTTGTAAAAAAAAAAAGGAGAATAAAATATTACTAAAGTCTAGATTCATCATCAGTAAACTGATGTTTGTTATGTTTTCAATGACCAATGTGCCTTTATTTGATCAAACTGTTATATATTTTCTATGAGAGCAACAATATGAAAATAAATCAGAAAATTAATTTTGAAACTACATACTTTGCATTTTTGACACTGCATATTCAGAGCAGTTTCATGGGATTGCTCTGCTTGCTCTTCTCATCAAATGTGCAAATGAATTGTGGCCTAGAGGGTCACTGTTTTTACTTCAGCACCTTTTCTCACTGTGGCTGCTTTCAGTCTGTGCCATAGAAATGAGATAAACACACACGTCTTTATTTGCAAGAAGCTAAAAGGGTGGGAGGGATGAAAATAGTGGCGTAAAAATCAGGTAAGAATAATCAAATCCCTAGATTAACACAATAAACTAATTAAAAGCCATAACCACAATGACATGTTATTTAACAATTAGTTAATAGTCATGTACCTCAACGAGTAAAGTCATAACATGATACCTTTGCAAATCATTAGCTAATGATTAAAGCAGACAACTGGAAGTTGAAATGCATGACTTTGACCCATTATGGTAATTCACACATTAATTTACATTATTAGTTAATATGTTATTAGGGAATTAATACGTGATGTTATATTTAATTAATAGCAATTAATGACTTAATCTATTAATCATATAGAATGTTCATTAGTTGCTGATGCAGTAATCATTAATAAATGGTTTAGTTCTTCATGAGTCATACATTAACTCATGATTATCTGTGCATTAGTTAAGCATGAATTAATGCATATTAGTGCACCCGTATTGTAAAGTGTTACCATTTCTCCTATTCTATTAACTCAGGCCTAACAGAGTTGCTCAGAGACATGCAGAACATCCAGCAACACATATGACGGCAATGAGTGAGCAATGTTATCTGCACAGAAAGAGATACACAGAGAGAAAGCTGGGAAAACAAGACAGACTCCCGGAGGAAAAGCACCATCTTACTTGCTGGCGTCTCTGTTTGCCTTCCGGCCTGGAACTAATTGGTGTGAGATGAAGTTTCTGTAGGTATTATAACCGTGAGTGCAGAGAGAGAGAGATGTAGGAGAGAATGAGAGAGCAGAACTAACAGCGAGATCTACTATCATACTGAATATAGCTATTTTAAAGTAATGCAGTCAGCTTGATTCAGTGATGCTAAGTCAGTTCAATAAAACCACTTGAAGCATGTTTATTTTGCAGTGCATTCAAATGTACTTAACCTGACCTGTCATTTCCAGTGTGACGAATAACGCAGGAGTCAAAGCAACTGATCTGTTTCACTACACTGAAAAAAAAAACTGCTATAGGATTTACTTTTTAAAACAATATTCACTCAAAAATTGTTAGTAAATTTCACAAAGTTACAAAACAAACAAAAAAATGGCAGTAACACATTGAATTAAATGTGATTTTTTTTTATTATTATTGTTTTTTGTTTTTTTTTAAATGCACTCCAAGAACTCCATAACTTGAACTAAATGTTCCAAACTAAATGTAATTAAAAATGCTAAATAACTATTTTCATTTCCAAATTGCTAAACATGCTAAATAACATCCTATGCACACAATATGTCTCTCTTTTTCTATTTTTTTATTTTTTTCTATTTCTATTTCTCTATTCCCCCTGTGGTTTGTAATCAGTCAGCTTAATGTATTTATCAGAACACAAACACTCAACGTACTGTCTCTGCATTGATTGCATGATGTCAGCGTTTTTCTGAAAACCAGCGTTTCCAAATCAGGCGTCTCCACAGAAAGACACTGAATGTGTTTGACTAATGGCAGTGTTTGATTCTCTGAGATCGAATAAATGACCTTTGGAGAGTCACACGGGTCGACCAATCAGCAGCTGGGATGTTTAGTCATGTGATCACAAGTCTGACTTTGCCACAAATACAAGTTAGATGCACAAATGTCAATTTGTCCAGCATTCAATATCAGGGTTTGATGAATAAAACACTTGAGGTCATGACATTTAAAATCGCAGAAGTCATTTTGATAGCTTCATTTAATAAGACTGTACGTCTCCATGTGCTCTGAAGATAAACTGAATTACATCAGAATCAAAGATGATGAAACTGAAGTCGGACACTGTGCGTCTTTCTGATATATTTTAAGGTAATGAACTTCTGTGATGAAAACAGCATGGCAGGTTCTATTGAGCACAAAAATACACTGCAAAAATATTTTATTCGTTTATAAAAAAATATTTTCCAGTAAAATATCGTAACCTTCTAGATACATTAATCTGAGAATTTACTTGTATTATTAATTAATTTGCAGATATTTTAATGTTAATATTTCAAGAGCTCAACAAGTTCTTTAGATGTTCTTCATGCATGAATTGACATGTAATATGAAGTGTTCGACAGATGAAGTGCCCAATGTGAAGATCACAGCTGACACGGCAGTGAAGATTGGGCTCTTTAGAGGATATTTATAGGTTGAGGTTTCTGTCTTATGATATGATGTGGTTGCACACAAAGATAAAATCCATATGCCTGGCGTCCTGAATGCTTTTAAATGAGTCGTAGATTCCAGGCAGCTCTGATACATTGATTTATACAGGACAGCAAGCTGATGGTTTCTTTGTCCAGCACTCTTCATCTTTCTGTGAGCTGAGAAAGACTCATTATTTAATCTTTATATGGCCAACCTCAGAAGGTCAAACTGCATTATGTGAGCCAGTTTATTTTACATACATTTTGTATGAGGCCATTTTCCCCCCAGATCTGTTACAATTTTTTTTTTTTTAGAAAAATACTGTTAAATGAATTTTCAAAACAATAAATCAATAAATATTTAAGTTCAGTTGTATATAAATAAATAAATATTGTGTTCAATAAATATTGTTTTAAAATCACAGTTTATTACAATAAATAAATATTTACATATTTATTTTCACCAATAAAATAAACCATTTTAACATAGTTTTTGTGTCTAAAATCTTGGTAACTGGTCTAATAACCATGTTAAAACTGTGATTTTGGTGTAATTTTGCACTTTTGTTCAGATTACAGATTAGATTAGATTAGATTACAGACAGATTAGACAGACAGACAAACAAATATTTATATAAATAAATTTGAAATTTTTCTTACAGTAAGTGTGCTAACAGGTTTGATTGTCTGTTCTTGATTAATCACTCAACACTAGAATTTGTGTACTAGTGGATGTAGTAACAGGGTTTTAGTGCACAGCTGAATATGCGGTGACTTTCTGTGGAGAAACACAGACAGACAGAGACAGATATATCTGTGTGTGAGGAGATAAAGGTCACTAACAGGTCGAGATTGAAACCAGCCTTTGAAAAGCGACCTTTAGCAGCAGAAACGCTTTCAAACAGACATGAGAGTTTCACTGCTGCTCAAACACTCCCAATGACATTTCAAACACTCCCACATGTGATTTTATGAATCTTATTGAACATAAAGACACAATGCTGTCATTGCGAGTAAAGATTTGCATGTAAGAAACTAGTATTAAGGTCAGTCTCGCAAATACCAATGCTCAGAGATGGACACTATTTTAATTAAAGGGGTCATGAATTGAGAAATCAACTTTTCATTCAGCCTTTGATATAAAAAAGTTCATTGTGACATAAGAATATCCTGTAAGTTTTGGAGCTGAAAACTTCCTTGTTAGTCAAAGAAAAGCTTTTATTGACACCAGGCCCAGCAAACACTCAATCTCAGAATGTGACGTCAGAGTGTGGTGAAACACCGCCTTAGCTGAAGAAGACGAACACCTGATTTGTGCATGGCATGTTATTGATAAATAACATAGGCCTACATGGAGCTAAACCGGATCGAACTTCCAAGAAATAAACATGCTGCATAAGCTTCATTCGGATTCCAATATTATGAATGCATGGATGAACTTTATTTTTAATGAATATCCAGCTCACGTGTAAGACATTGCACGTTTGTTCCTTCATTTCACCATGGATTTGTTTTTAAACAAGAGACCTGGAGATTCCGGTTGCCGTTTTCCCACATGCTTTCAAAACAATTCCTCACGTATACTCACGGGGGAGCAGAAGCTCATTATAATATGCAAAGGTTATCCAGTCATAGCAGTGGGTGTTTACTTCCAAGTCTTCAGTGCAGTGCAGAGAGGCTCAAAACTAGGGTAGAAAATAGTAGTAGTGGGAAGTTCGGATCATTTTACTGACTCGGATCTTTGAATCTTGTTCAGCAAAATGAACAAATCTTTTTTCAAGTTATTTCATTCATTTCAGCAGAATCTAATTTAGTAATTTAACACATTTAGTACTACTTTTGGAATAAAAAAATAAACTATAAGCTAATTCAGCCATGGCCAAACTTTTAGAAAGAAATTATTAATTAAGTGCTTAGCTGGGTCTTAATCAGGATATGTATACAGTCTGTTAGTATAAATTCTTTCTTTTGTCACTTCACATTTAATCACGTCTGTTCCCTCCCTGGAAAGATTAGTACACCTCTTTTTGTGTCTTTGGGTTCGAGCCGTTCCGTCATCATGTCTGATCTGGGCTGTGACAGCCTCATATGCAACGCATACAGTCCGGAAACAGAAAAGATTAAATGTTTTTAAGGAAGGTTGTGAATGAACAAATTTCTGTATCCAACATGGCTGTCACATGACAAAAGAACCCGAAGACTGACTCGAGAGATGAACTAATCATTTCTGTTTCTGCATTCAGCCTATGGGGACTCGAGTCGAAGACTCGAGAGATGAACTAATCAATTCTTTTTCCTGTACAGAACATATGGGATGTTGCACATGCACGGTCAACACAAAATGAACAAATCGCTCTCTGAGACAACTCGTTCTCGAGTAATTTTAAAGATTCGTTCAAAATGAACGACACATCACTAGACAATAGCTTATTACTTATTCATTATGATGTTTTTGTATGATAATAAAAAATATAAAAGCCAGTTCATGACCCCTTTAAATGCATTTAAAATATGTTTTTAATTACTTTTGAGTATTCTGTAATTTACATTTTGTTGGGCAAAAAAAATATTCAGATGTCATTTGTATTTAATTTTTTTTTATTAAATTTTTTTATTTGTAATAAAAATATTATTTTACTCACTGATTTTCATTATTGGACAGAAGTAGAGCAATTAGCAAATAGCTGTGCTGCTGGAGTTGTTGTTTCTGTTGAAAAATTACATTTTTAGCAGTTCATCTTCATTGTTGTCATCTAAATAGCTTATGCCATCCTATGGAGTAGGGCTGGGTGATATATGACAATATATATCATGGCTTAGGACTGCTTAAATTTATTAATTTATGTGCCATAAACTTTCATTAACATTTTCAGGATTACTTGATGAATAGAAAATTTATTTGAAATATAAACCTTTTGTAACATTATATCTTTACTGTCACTTTTGGCCACTTCTCTGGTTGTGTGTGTCCACGGTTTGCAGTGTGTGTTCACTACTCACTACTCCTTATGTGTGCACTAACATGGATGGGTTAAATGCAGAGGACAAATGAGTATGGAGTTACCATACATGGTCTTCACGTCACTTTCATTTCAATGTGTCCTTACTGAATAAAATGTTGAATATATATATTTTTAACTTGCTAACCAAACTTTTAAAATGTTTTTTTTTGTTATATATATATATATTTGTATTTAATGTGTTAAACAGATTTAACAGCTCATATTATAATAATTATATTATTTAAAAGTATAATACAATGCTGCAAAGCATGACAAAACCCATGATGAACCAGCGTTTAAGTCTGATGTAAATTCAGATTGTTGACTCTTTGTGTTCAGTCATGGAGACATGATGAGATGTTAATGCTTTATGGAGATATTTGGGTTGAAAATGCCATCTATCACACTGAATTAAGTTGAAACATAAGACAGACAGCAATATTTCATCTGAATGTCAGTGATGCTAAACTAGTCAGTGAGGTTGGTGAGTTTAATGTTCTTAGTGGAAAATAGAAACACTTATTACATAATTGAACACTGTGGCTTCTCTGAGAGTGTTTCACGTGCTGATAGAGTCATTTAAACACCAGAGCAGCAAAAATCTAAACAAATTCAGCTCCTTCAAAAATCAAGACATTCACTGTCACGCTTCAAATCACACGCTGGAGCAACGTTCCTGTTATTATTCAACATCCACAGGTTCATTTGTGCTGGGGAACTATTACAGGACATTGTTTTATTGTTAACAATTTACAATAAGGTCCCATTAGTTAAAGGACCAATTTGTTTTAAAAACACGTTTTGTTATACTGGTTGAAACTCTCTTCACATCCTGATAGCAATCAATAATAGTGCTCTAAATATGAAAACATGTACATACTGTATATCTTCTGTGAAAGTCTCAAGACCGAAACATGTTTGTACGAATGCAATGATACGATGTCCATCAACATATGTATTTCCACACCTCCACACATCCTGCTCAGGGTCAGCGCATTCCATAAGGCTATGCAGAATTGTAGACAGACATTCACAGAGTGCTGCAAACAAAGCCGCCTTTGCATTTTCTCCTAAACTAAAACTACAAGCTTATGCTGCGTTCATGCCATGTCGTAACTGTAATTACGAGATGGCAAACTTTAAATTAAAGTTAAAGCACTTTAATTTAATGCCTGTGGTTGATATGACTGCAGTCCCTGGCAATTATACTGTGGAACTGAAAAGTATTTTTGAGGAAAATTGAATTGACTTTCTTGGAGAAATTATGCCCGGTTCCCCCGTTTCTCCAGTGTTCCCTGTTTCTCCTGTGTTCCCTTTTTCTCCAGTGTTCCCTGTTTCTCCCTCTCCCACCTCCTCATTCAGCCAGTTCCTCAGCCCCACCATTGCTGTTGACATTCAGCCACTCTGCATCTCCCATATACCATTTGGATACGGCAAGTATCTTCACACCATCTCGCACTGAGAATGTCCTGTCTCTGCCTTGGCCCATAGACACATCAGCACCACCTTGGCTCCTCCCTCTCTCAGCTCCACTGGAAACCAACAGCCGTATGGCTTCTCCGGGCTCCCTTGTCTCTCCGGCTTTACCTTGGTCAGCTGTCGACCTGCCTGCACCTTCGGCTCCATCTGGCTCCAACTTCCCCTCAGCTTTGCCTTTGTCCTCGGCCCCACCGGCTCAGCCTCTTTCATCTGGTTCCCTGGTTCCACATCGGGCTCCTGTCACCGCGGCTCCACCTCAGTCTCCAGGACTTTCAACTTTGCGTGGGCTCTTCGGCTCCATCTGGGTCTCCATCACTGGTTTTCATCAGTTCCAGTTCTGGCTTAGTCTTTGTCCATTCTCATCTATGTTACAACGTGTGTTAAGAGTTACCTGAGTTTTTGTTATTAAAGTTCCTGTCATCCTCGTCTTTGTGAGCTTCTATCCTACACGTTACATGACAGAAAGCACATCACTGAAATTGCATATGGGACAATTCCTATCCATCGTCATGTGCATACTGGCCTGATCAGGACATCTGAAACTTTTAAACCGTTCAGATTGCATTCTATTCGTACCATACAGCTGCTGAAAGAGGTATGAATCAACAATTAATCCATTTTGATTGTGCTAAGTTCTGTGTTATGTTCTACAGTGTGCAGGGGAGAGGGGGACACAACCTAACACTTTTTGACTTTCGCAGTTTGTGTAAATCCACTTGGGGTTCAGAGTATTTATTTTTTTCCCACATTAATTGCACACATCTAGTACATTATGTGTTTTTTTTTTTCATTTTTTTTCATTAATACAGTGTATACTTTTTTTCTTGATTTACCCCGAAAGAATGGAAATGTGAAATGTGACAACATGCCCCATATGTGGGATTCATTGTAACGACCATATGACAGCTTAAAATGTTATCTGATATAATCAAAGACATCCAATCCAAGACAAACTAAAATATTTTGTCAATAAAATACAATTATTAACTTTTTCAAATAAAAAATGGCATTTTTAACAAATTTTAACTACAAATTTTTGAGTTTGACAACAAATACACCTCAAAACACAGTTATACAGCATAGTTAAAAATAGTTAAAATAATAATAATTAAGCATTTCTGAACATTGAATCTCAGTCTTTATTCATCTTTTTCTCATGGTTTCTCAATAGAATTCATAAAAGTATAGAACATAATAGCATAGTTCTAATAGGGGCTCATTGTAACGCAGTGTTACAAGTTGAAGTTGAAGTTGAAGTTGAAGTTGAAGTTTATTCGTCATTACACATGTACAAGTACAGTATAACGAAATGAAGTTTGGAGCAAGCCTCCGGGCCGCAGCCGATTATTCAGGCGCCGCCCTACGCTCTCCAGAAATACAAGAATGCAATTTAGCAAGCATTACATAGCAAACACAACAAAACATAAACATAAACATAAACATGACACAGTACACGTGGTCACGTGATGGGATTTTTTGTATGGAGTGGGAGAGGAGATAGATAAACAGGCAGACGGTTGGAGGGGGGGGTGGGATCGGGTAGGTTGTGTATGGTGCGTAGTGAGTCTGAGATTGTGTTGTGTGAGAATGTTAGCCATAACTTCAGATGTTTTCGAGTTCAGTTCTATGGTTTGTCCTTGAAGGGAGATAAGGCAGTGCACAGGGAAGATAGCAGACAGCTGCCCGGCTGACCTCCCAACCGAGAGATAGGGACCAAGTGAGGTTCGTTGGGCTAGTTGATTAGGTCAGGCAAATACAATTTATTATTTTTAATCCATTTGATGATCTTCGGTAATTTGTCCGGATCATAATCAATCAATCAGATCTGGTCCTCAGCATTCGCGTCCGGTCTGTGCAGTTTCCCTAGACATTACGTCCAGCCTCATGGCCAGACCGGTTACAGTCCGTAAAGTTCACCGATCTGACCCCGATAGAGCCCACTCTTCCCTGCGTATCCGCAGTCCGGACTGCGTTATTTACGGTTCAGTTCCTCAATTCCTATCACTTTCTGATCTAATTCCTTCAAACGGTCACACAGAACCCCGAAGCATTCTTTAATTTCCACAGACAGCGGCTGGGTGAATTTGCTTGCAGCTGTCTTACCAATCTTCCGATAGGTCAGGGCAATCCCAAAGCCAAAGAATAGGAACCCCGCCATCAATAATCCAATCATGTATAAATCTTCCGCATCCTCCACGGACAGAGCCTCCAGGCACAGGACTTGCCAGTTGTTCCATGCGTCCCTCACGTACCCTGCGGCAAAGGTCCCGTCCGGGCAGGTGGGTTCTCCCGGGGCACCCTTCCTTAGTGAGAAAATCTTGTCGATTGCGCTGATTGACCAGTTAATCAATTCCATTTCAGTATTTTCAAGAGTCCAGCAGAGCAGCAGTCAGAGAAGAGAAGAGACGAAACACTAGACAAAACAAAACAGCGCGAGAGCCAGCAGGGAACAGAGAGAAAAAAAACACGTCTGCACGGATAGAAGGACAGAAAGGAAACAACATGCCCCACCTGCACAACTGGGATATAAACACGGCTCGTGTCTTCTGCTGTTAGATCAGCATTAAAGAACCATCCCAACTGTTAAATAACAGATATAAGATTAAAATAATATCAGATTTGTCTAGTTTTAAATAAACGCAATAAACAGAGATGAAACATTAACTTAAGTAAGAAAATTACTTTTGCTATGGTTAAATAAATGTTCATTGATATCTTCCAAAGATTTCCAAAGATGCATTTTTTTCTCTAAATAATGTTGATTTGGCAACTAGTAAATGCGCTAAGTTTCATTATCCTGGCATGTGTGGAAAGTGTTAAACCATGCATATTAATAAAACATTATCAATTTCTATTATTCAAATCAGTAAATGATTGTTAGGCTGCATTAACTAGGTCAGCTGGAACCAGGAACACTTCCCATAACACCTGATGTACTCGTTACATCATAAGAAGAATGGCATCTACGCTAATGTTAGTCTCTCTGTTTATCCCGAGGTTTACTGCAGTCAGCCGGATCCAGGCCGTATCCAGATCAGATTGTGGACCAGTGCCTGGACATGACCAACGCATCCCTGAAATGTCTGCAGAGAACATGTCAAATAAACTCCCCCCCGTAATGCTGCATCGACACGACATCCTCATTAAACCCGTCTTCGGCGTGATGACTCCAATCTTTCGAATAATCTTACGAATATCTATTTACCTAATATGAATTAAGACCTGCTATGTTGCCAGAATTATAATCATACACTGTTTGTTCGTCGGCCAGAGGAGAACTGGCACCCCGACTGAGCCTGGTTTCTTCCAAGGTTTTTTTCTCCATTCTGCCCCTGAAGGAGTTTTGGTTCCTTGCCACCGTTGCCTCTGGCTTTTGGCTTGCCAAAAAATCCCAAAATGCCCAAAGAAAAAGGACACCTAAATTTCATCTATATTACCAATCTGCCCGCATCGACACTATATGATACTTGAAATTAGCCGGATAACATCACCGTTTCACCAAAACGGCTGTACAAATTCTGTTGCATTATTTTCCTGTTAACAATGTGAAGCTGCTTTGAAACAATTGGACTTGTTAAAAGTGCTATATAAATAAAGGTGATTTGATTTGATATTACAACTAACCCCACGTTAGGTTGTGCCCTGCTCTCCCCTATTTCAAGAAAAAAAGTACTAGTTCAGTCAGGTCCACTTAAGTCAAAAACACCATAGAGAAACTTTTAGTCAACTTTTTATTGGCATATTTTGCAAAAATGTACATTTGGTGATATGGCTCTGTTCTAAATTCCCTTTTCATGAGCTCCATGAAAAGCCAAGACAGGGAACAGCAGCAGATTTTGGGGACAACCTCACTTTTTTTTTTTTAAATTGAGTATGCATCAATGACAACAGAATGACATTGATTAAGTTAAACACCCTTTAAGGAGGAGCTGGGGTGGAGGTGGGTTGCAAAGCAGCATGCAGCAGAAGCAGCCAACATTACATTACAGCCACATTATTATTATTGTTGTTAATTTTCTGAACACGAAAGACACATTTTTGGCTTTTAAAGGGCACCTATTATGCAAAATTCACTTTTTTTACACTTTTACATTCACTTTTTTATGTTTGTTTGAACATAAATGTATAAAACATAAATGGTAAAAATCCACCCACTCCTTTTTTTTTTTTTTTTTAATGCCCATAAATCATAAGCAGTGTCTCAGAACAAGCTGTTTGCAGATTCTGGGCAATGTAATGTCACATTTTACAGGCCCCGCCCACAGGGGTTGATGGACACTGCTGTATTAGCATAGACCCCACCCTCAGTGAGCAGTACAAAGTCATAACAGCAGCATTCAAGTAAGAAAGTGTTCTTAAAGCTACTAAAATTCATTCAGTCAAGAGCAGTGTGATTTTCATATTAACAGCATATAAGCAGTAGGTACTGTATAATACACTGCTTTCACTTTATTACACAGATCTAATATACACACAGGGTTTCTGTACTTGCTGTATACGTGCACAGACATAACCAACTGTTTTCATGTGAACTTTGTGTGTTTCTGACATGACCTTGTGTGCATTTGACAGTTTAATCACAATAACACATGAAAGAGAACTAGTCTAGGACACACCAACATCCAACTCTCTGTGCACATGTGTCGGGTGTGTGTGCTCAAGTTGAGAGTGATATGACTTTAAAATGCACGCAGATGATAATATTTCATGATGATGAAGAATTGCAATGTCACGTGAGCATGTTGTCGATAGAGATGTTCATCAAAACCCAAACAGATGTGAAGCAGCAGCTCATTTGCATTTAAAGAAGATACACACAAAACAGCTAATTTTTCTCAAACCCCAAAATTGGGATTTTCAAAATGTTAAATTAAATTATCTGTTAGGAATTTTGATCTGAAACTTCACAGACACACTCTGGGGACACCTGAGACTTATATTACATCTTGTAAAAAGAGGCATAATAGGTGCCCTTTAAAGGGTCATGAAACCCCCTGTTTCAGCAACAGTCAGTTCTCACCACAGTTTTGAAAAATGCTATAAAAGTGGGCGTGGTTTAGCGGTGGAGGGGAGGGGGGCGAGGGGAGACTGACAGGCTTCTGATTCAGACAATTTTATTTAGCTCTCATTAAAAGCATCAAAGCTTCCCACAAATGCACGCTGCAAATGACCATTAAGTTACAGGCAACACAATATACACATGGATTTGTAAGCTCACTGTTACACAAATACATATCCTGTGACAGCTATAATTCAATGCACAATTAAATGCACAGCCATTCGCAATTTGTTCTCTGCATCGAAAATATATATGAACACGCTGTTGCATAACTTTGATAACTTTTGAGGTGTATTTTGTGGAGTTTTATATGCCGTTATATCGCCTGAGTGTGAAGACTCAGGATCTACTGAAGAGAACGTAGGCAACGCAGACACTCATACAAAGCGGAAAAAAACACTTGTTTTTGATCCATTAATGCATCTCTCACTTACTGTATGCGATCTCACTGTTTGAAGCGCCAGTCAGAGGAAAATGCCTATCAACGTGTGCTGTCATGAATAATTAAGCATGTGCTGTCATGAATTAAGCAACGCATCTTCTCATAGGATAAAGACACATAGTCTCATGAATAATTATGAGACACTGATGAGTCATCGCCGTACTATAGTACAAGAAAATGTCACAGCCTATGACGTTGACATGAAGACGAATTTAAACCAGGAAGTTGAAAATAGAGCAAAAAGGTTTAAAATTACTAGTTTTCTCCCACATTCAAAACTAACAGATGGTAACATTGTCTTCCATGATGTTCAACACACATACTTCTGTTAAAATCTCAAATCTTAAGGTTTAAAGTCTGTTAATTTCTTGACTTGACTTTGCAAATATTTTACATACTTTAATAGTTTCTACCTGTTTGGGTAGAAGCATTTTTGTCATTTATTAATTTTCTTTTACAAATCTGTTTTCCTGTTGTATTATCCTTCTGGCAGGATATTTGATTCATTTTAAAAATTTTCATAATTAGATTCATAATTATATAATGTCATCATTATGTAGTATTTAGGAGGTACTGTAAATGGTACTTATACACCACGGTTGCCATGACATTTCGATTTTATCCCATTCTTTTGGCAGTGAATGATTTGGGTGGGTTTTTGAAAGCTTTCGAAGTGGAAATCGTTGACCTGAGGCCTCATGTACAAAGACTTGCTTTGAATTCATACTAAAACATTGCGTACGGACAAAGCTGCAAATGTGCATACGCACAAAAAAAATATATATATGTTTTTATGTATGAATCTCTGCGTACGAAGGATCCCATGCATATTCTCTTTGTACATCCCAATTAACATAAAATTGAATGCACATGCACGAGCACAACGCCCCACCCAGTCTCCTCCCTTAATTAAATCAATTTAAATATGGTAATGAGTCCACTTTGGCAAAAGAAAGCAGTAAGAAAATGGCTAAAGCAAGCGGCAAGAAACGAAACTTTACAGAAAGTGAATTGAAGGTGCTACTATCGGAGGTAGAAACTACAAAAATATTTTATTTGGAACTTTGTCCTCCGGAATTAATAACAAAAGGAAAAAATATGAGTGGGAGAGTTTGGCTGATGCCATCAATGCGGTGGGATCTGAAAGTTGCGCTGTAAATGACCTTAAAAAGAAATGGTCTGATATAAAGGTGGATGTTAATCTGCTGTGCACCGACAAAGTGTGGGCAGAACAGGCAGTGGTAAAGGGGTTGATGAACTTACACCCTTTGAGCAGAGAGTTGCGTCAATTATGGGTGACACTTTACTCTCTGGAGTAGTATCTGCTGCTGTGGGAGACTTGGATTTACTACAGGACTGCCATGAAGGTAACCAATTTCTCATTTGTTTTTACTTTGGTACACATAGCTTACCTATTTAATTTTCAAATGCATGCAATGTAGCTGACCAAAAGTACACCAGAGATTTTATGTATCCATTGCATTTATGGCAAATGCGTATACCCATTAATAAGGAACAGACTCAAATCACAGTTAACATGTGCCTGTGTTTATTTAGACTCATATGGTGCAATAGCCGTAACATCCACTGGCACGCACTCGGAATCCGCCCCTCCTGAGCAGCCAGCGCCCACTGTGCCCAGTGTTTCCAGTGCTCCCCCCAGTGCTGAGGCCGTCTGTCTGGCCGCATCTTGACGCATGCTGTTCTGGAGTCACAACGGCAAATCATTATGGCCATCGGAAAAACTAACAGTCACCTGAAAAATATCACTGACGCACTCACAGACATAAGCCACTCATTAAAGGAATTGGTCAAAAAATGACCTTTGTCTCCGATTACCATTTATATTGTTGCAATCACATGTTGAAGGGCCTGAATGGCTTGTTGGTTGGGCTGCACATACATTGGTCCTGGGTCAGGGTCATCTGGCGGTGCTGCCACCTCACCAAGTGGTATGCCATGCCTGTGCATGACATTGTGCAGCACACCACAGGCCAGCACAATGCGGCACACCTTGTCAGGGTGGTATAACAGCATCAGTACTGTCAAGGTAGCGCCACCGACATTTCAGCTGCCCAGTTGCCCACTCTACAGCTGACCGAGTGTGAGAATGGGCATCATTGTATCTGCGCTTTCAGTCAGTTTGTGGGTTGGTGAGGGGGGTTAACTGCCATGTCTTTAGTGGATAACCATGGTCTCCTGAAGGGTTGTTGAATAATTAAATGCAAAAAAATAAAATAAATAAATAAAAACAATTAGATAGAACCATAACTTTAAATGCATCACTCACCAAGAAGCCATCCATCGCGTACCTTACCAGCTTGGCGCCTCATCCCAACCATGCTGTTTGTAAGGATGTATGAATCATGGGTTGACCCAGGCCACCTTGCCACAATATTTGTTAGGCGCATTTGTGCATCACATATTATCTGCACATTTACTGAATGGAAATGTTTCCGATTCACATATGCAAATTCTTCTTCAGATGGCGTCTTTATAGCAATATGTGTGCAGTCAATCACTCCGATTACATTAGGAAAACTGGCTATCGCTGCAAATTGCATTTTAATGTTTGGCTGGTCAACTGCATCATATGGGAACCTTATATACCTGGTAGACATGCGGATGATCCCGTCCCATACCGCTGGCATTGCGCGGCTCAAAGACGACTGGCTTATTCCTGAGCGGTCTGCCAGTTCCCTTTGGAAAGAACCAGTTGCCAGGAAACCAAGTGTTGTCAGCACCTGCAAGGGAACAGGTATTGCGAGGCTCCTCACTGTCTCTCTCTCTAGATTCGGACCCAACTCAGCACAGAGCTCCAAGAGGATAGCCCTTGGAAATCTGAAACGGCTGATAAGCCAGTCATCATCCTGAGCCAGAAAATCATTGTAGCCCCTAAAAACTTGTTCTCTTCGGATTCTGCCATTAGCAATGTCCTCTAATAAGGTCAAAGCTGGGTCAAAGCAACAAGGGTTGTATCAATTTGCATATGCTTTTATATGTTCTTACTTAATTGCATAATTGATAGAATATTCGTGTGACAATATATGTCAATTATTTTATAAATTGCAAATTAATAGCAATGCTTCCCACAGGTGGTGATGCGATAGACTTGTAGAACAATTTGTTGTGTAATGTTTGCAACTTCACTTCATTGCCTGTAAGAGTCGCCAAACGGACAAAAACAATGAGAAATCTACTTACACCAGACATGAAATTGGCATGGAGGAATGTACATTCTCGCATTAATTTCACTGTTAGTACATCCGACCGTGAGCGTGAAAGCTTTTTGTGCATATGCAAGGTTGATACATGAGGCCCCTGATCTGGCAACACTGCAATCACAAAAATGCAGACTTTGAGGAAGATTTCAAGGGCTTAGGGTTCCATTTGTGACAGGACCTTAGTAGTAATATTCAGCAGTGTATCCTGGTCAGAAATAAGTATATAAAGAGTTCAGATGCAAAAGCCTCTAAAAGCCACTTGGGTCAAAAATGAGATAATGATACTGAGTGAATGCTCTCCGTATATAGTATAAGTTCATCAAATACTTTCACTTAAATCCCAGCCTCAGCCCATTCAGAAGTACTGGTTCTTAGGTAGAAACCTATACATAGTAGCCTGACAAAAATGCTTATTTTAAAGAAAAACATCAGACGGATTTAGTGGCTTTTGCATCTGAACTCTTCATATAGACAAACAAACATTTTTAAGCAGTTGTACACACCAAAATGGTCTGTGCATTCAGAATAGGTCCAGATAGATTTCAATAGTGATACTTCACTGAATAGCCAATTTCACATGCTTTGTGTATTTAAAATAAATAAATAAATACAGTATTTGTATTATTATTATTATATATATAATTTTTCATTTGGTATTTTATTTTGTATTGTATAAATACATTTTAATCTATTTAAGCCATCTAAAAGTCAACTGAGAAAACGCATAAACTAACAAAACATAGAGAACACTCTTACATCGATTCAGCTTGAAACACAAATGTTTCTCAATCTGGACTTTCAGAATTGATGATAGCAAGTGTGGAAAGCCATGGGCTGCATATGAAATTGCATACTTCCCTACTATATAGTAGGTGAAAAACAGCATGTGATAAAAAAAAAAATTATAAAAAAAAACGGTATGTACGAATTCACAATACTCATAAAAGAGTAGCAAAAGTACCTGGATTACCTTCTTTTGGTAAGATTCTGAAGTGTGCATGTGATGGGCACTTTACTATCCCATGAAGAGAATTTATGAATGGCAGTGAAGCGACGTAACTGACGCTGGTAAGTCACATGATAAAGACAACATGGCGAATGTATGTCCAGATTACATTTATACTACACACATCCATACTATATAGAACATACTTTTCTATGTGTAAGTAATTACTTATTCAAAATTGCTAATTTTTCTGAATTGCTAAAACACTAAACATCATTCTCTGAATCAAAGCCTAAACCAATTTGTCTAATAAATCACTCTTTATATAAAACCTTAAACAAGTTCAGGCAGTTAGACATCATTTGCAAATATCATGCACTCTTTTTGCATAACTCTAAACACATTTTAATTTACTAAAACACATATCGCACTGTGATGCAAAACACTAAACACAGACAGGCAAAAGTTAAACACAACTAAAACACAGCTGTTATCATTTACACACAACAACTAAAAATTGTTCACACTTATTTCTAATGATATGATCACACTAAAGTGTACAAAATAAGCCAGTTCAGCGTGCACAAGTGCACGGAATGTTGATACGAACATTAGATCAATCTGAAAAGGAGAGGAGGAAGAGTATGTGTAAGAGGTGGTGGACGAGGAGGATGAGGATGAGAAAGATCAGGACAGTGTTGTAAAGGCTGGATCTGGCACACTAGATCTGGTTTTTCCCTTTGCCTGGCAAGAGACGACATTGCCTGTGATGTGGACAAAGTCCTGAGGCTGGACCCAACATGAAGACGTGATGCTGAGGCAGAATGAATCTCTATTGACTTTGATTTTGCAGTTGCACAACTTTCTAGAGTGCACTGTAACATACTTATTTAGAGTTTATTATTATTATTATTATTATTATTATTATTATTATTATTATTATTATTATTATTTTTTTTTGGCTTTTGCTATTGGACTGTATTTTTACAGTATGCAGGTGAATGTTACTACTGTAAGTTGTGCTTACTATACATTTTTACATAATTGTAATCATTATTCGTTTACTGTGTAACATACTTTTTCTTTACCTGCATGCTTTGGATGCTGCTCTATTTTTATGTAGTGTGTAATAAATGTTTATATTTTGACTGTCTATGTGTATGATCTGCAAGCATTATTTGATTTTGAGCACAGATAAAATGGTTTTGTGGCAATTGTTTGATTTTGCCAGAAGAGTCAGATGCTCTCTGAATGTAGTTTGAAGATTTGGTTTTGTGTTTAAGGTTTTGAGAAAGTGGGTGATGGTTTTGAGAAATGTGTTTTAGCAATTCAGAAAAACTGTAAGTAGAGGAGAGCAGCTTAGTATGGAAGCTTGTTTTCTCCATGGAATAAAACATTTAAAAAGGCAATTGCGAGTTTATATCTCACAATTCTGACTTTATAACAATATTGTGAGATATAAACTCTCTGAGATTTGGACTTTATAACTCGCAATTGCAAGTTTATATCACAATTCTGAGAAGTTTATAAATAGAACATATAAATTCACAATTGCGAGAAAAAATAATTTTCTCACAATTGTTATATCTCACAATTCTTACTTTATAGCTCGCAATTCTGACATTATAACATGCAATTCTGACATTATAACACGCAATTCTGACTTTATATCACACAATTCTGACTTTATAACTCACAACTGCATGTTTATATCTCTTTATAAACTTATCCTGGCTCTAAGATCGTCCATCTTATTCTCCAAGGATTGAACATTTGCTAGCAGAATGCTCGGGAGAGGAGGGCTGAATGCCCTTTTCCTCATTCTGTTGCAGATCCCCCCGCGTTTCCCACGATGTTTCTTGATTCTTCGCCGTTGACCCGTCTGTCCATTGTTCAACTCGGCGTTCCGAAGAATCTCAGATGGCCACAGGGGATCGGCGAAAGGATCGGCGAGAGTGGGCCCTGACCCCAAGGGGGCATGGACGCCCCAGCATTTGGTAAGCCAAAACAATGGCGTCCACTATCCAGTGGGACAACCTTTGCTTTGAGAGAGCCTTTCCCTTCAGCTTCCCACCATAACAGACAAAGAGCTGGTCTGAGGTCCTGAAACACTGCGTCCTGTCTACATAGGCATGGAGGGCACGTACTGTACAGAGCAGTGCCAAGGCTGGGTCTGCCCCCTCCAAAGGCAGCACATGCAGGTTCACCACCTGGTCTCTGAACGGTGTGGTGGGAACCTTGGGCACATATCCAGGCCGGGGTTTCAGGTTCACGTGAGAATTGGCCAGCCCGAATTCCAGGCATGCTTTGTGAACTGAAAATGCCTGCAGGTCCCCTACCCTCTTGATGGAGGCCAAAGCGACCAGGAGCGCTGTCTTCATTGACAGGAACTTAAGCTCGACTGATCGCAAAGGCTCAGAGGGAGGCCTCTGCAGAGCATCTAAGACTACTGAGAGGTCCCAAGAGGGTACGAGGGGAGCACGAGGAGGATGAAGCCTCTTGGCGCCCCTCAGGAACCTGATGACCAGGTGGTGCTGACTTACCTTTTTGTTCTCCACGAGGTCGTGGTGGGCAGATATAGCGGCCACGTATACCTTGAGGGTGGAAGAAGACAGCCTTCATTCCAACCCTTCCTGGAGAAACGAGAGCACGGACCCGATCTGGCATTTCCAAGGGTCTTCCTGGCGAGAAGAGCACCAGGTGACGAAGAGGTTCCACTTCAACGCGTAGGTGTGTCTCGTAGACTCTGCCCTAGCGGAAGTGATGGTAGCCACCACCGGAGGTGGTAGGGTACTCAAACCTGCCACATCCCATCCAGGAGCCACACATGGAGGTTCCAAAGATCGGGACGCAGGTGCCATAGGGTGCCCCATCTCTGAGAGAGGAGGTCCTCCCTCAGAGGAATTGGCTAGGGAGAGGCTGTCGCAAGGAGCACCAGTTCTGGAAATGAGGTCCGCCGTGCCAGTACAGGGCGACCAAAAGGACCTGCTCCTTCTCCTCCGTAATCTTGCACAGTGTCTGTTCGAGAAGGCTCACTGGGAGAAATGCATACTTGCGTAGGCCCCGCGGCCAGCTGTGCGCCAGTGCATCCATGCCGACCGTGCCCTCGGTCAGGGAATAGTACAGGTGGCAATGAGACAGGTCTACCTGCGCGTCGCCGAACTGTTCCCAGATCAGCTGGACCATCTGGGGATGGAGTCGCCATTCCCCCGGAAGTGGCTGAAACGAGAGAGCTCATCGGCTGGCTGTTTCAGGACTCCCGGGACATGGATAGCACGAAGGGATCTCAGATGCTTCTGACTCCATAGAACGAGATGGCGGGCGAGTTGAGACATACGGCGGGAGCGTAGACCACCCTGATGGTTGATGTACGCTACTGTGGCCGTGTTGTCTGAACGGACTAGTACGTGTTGACCCTTGAGCAGGGCTCGGAAGTGGTGCAGGGCAAACTGTACTGCCAGCAACTCGAGGCAATTGACATGCAGGCGGCGCTGGGGTCCTGTCCAGGAGCCCACGGCAGCATGTCCATTGCACATGGCACCCCAGCCCGTGGCAACAATATGCCTGGAAACTCGTTCTAAGGGCACAACGGCTCGTAGGAAGCTGAGGTTCAACCACGGGGTGAGGGTCTGTAGGCAGGCCAGAGTCACTGGAACCCAGAGCGTGCCCGACTGCCATGCCCATCTCGGGACTCGATCGCGAAGCCAGTGCTGAAGTGGTCTAATATGAAGCAACTCGAGTGGCGTTACCGCGGCTGCAGATGCCATATGCCCCAGGAGCCTCTGAAATAATTTCAGTGGGACCGCATTCTTGCTCTCGATTTGACGGAGGCAAGTCAGCAGTGACTGCGCGCGCTCGCTCGTAAGCTGCGCGCACATGGCGACCGTGTCGATTTCCATACCGTTTGCTCTTTTCCCAGTTGACCTGAAGGCCCAGACGGGCTAGGTGCTGGAGCACTAAATCTCTGTGTTCGCACACCTGCTCTCGAGAGTGACCCAGTATGAGCCAGTCGTCGACAAACTTCGTGAAGACGCGAGGGCACAGAGCTAGCCTGAATGGGAGGGCCGCGTACTGATTCAAGATTCAAGATTCAAGAGTTTTATTTGTCACATACACAGTTATATACAGAATATACAACCGGCAGTGAAATGTAAACAGGTCCGCTCCATGGACAGTGCAAATTCACAGTTAAAAACACAAGGAAGAAATTATAATAGAAATAGGATATAAAAAAAGTACTATCTATCTATATATATATATATATATATATATATATATATATATATATATATATATATATATATATATATATATATATATATATATATATATATATATATGTCTATATCTGTAGAATTATAAATAATCAAGTCAAGAGAAAAAAAAGGTAACAAATAAGGATAAAGTGGAATAAAATAATTGAAGTAGACTTTGCAGTGAGTAAACTGTAGACTTATAAATATGTGGTTAACAAATGTATAAGAGTATAATGTGCAAACAGGTTTATAACAGGCTGTTACACAGTAACAACGAGAACAGAAAGTGCAGTGCAATGTCAGTGTATCGATGTTTATCCTGGCGTGAAGTCACGTGATGTTAAGTTCAGGAGTCTGATGGCCTGGGGAAGAAGCTCCTCCTGAGTCTCTCAGTTTTGGCCATCAGGCTTCGGAAGCGCTACCAGATGGCAGCAGCGTGAAATGAGGGTTTGCAGGGTGATTAGAGTCCTTGATGATCTTGGTAGCTCTACCTTTGCAGCGTTTGGTGTAGACGTCCTGCAGAGACGGGAGAGCTGACCCTGAGATACGCTCGGATAAGCGCACTACTCTTTGCAGGGCTTTGCGGTCATGACTGGTGCTGTTCCCATACCACGCTGTGATGCACTGAGTTAAAACACTTTCTATCGCCCCTAAATAGAAAGTTTTCAGGATAGCTGGTGAAACCCTGAATTTCTCAGCTGGCGCAGGTGGTACAGTCTTTGCCTGGCTTTTTCACCTGTGTCTGAATGTGAGCAGTCCAGGTCAGGTCCTCGGAGATGTTTACACCCAGGTACTTGAAGCTGCTCACTCTCTCTACTGGTGACCCGCTGATCATGAGGGGGAGTATGTCCGTTGCTGTCTCTTCCTGAAGTCCACAATCATTTCTTTGGTCTTGCCAACATTCAGAGAGAGACAGTTGTCCTGGCACCATGATGTTAGATGCTCCACCTCGTCCAAGTATGCCGTCTCATTGTTGTTGGAAATGAGGCCCAGGACAACAGTATCATCAGCAAATTTGATGATAGAGGTGGAGCTGTGTGTGGACAAACAGTCATGCGTGTAGAGAGAGTAGAGCAGGGGCTCAGGACACAGCCCTGTGGAGCTCCCACACTCAGGGTGATGGAGGTGGAGGTGGACTGGCCTATTCTCACCACCTGAGGCCTGCCAGTGAGGAAGTCCTCAATCCAGTGGCAGAGAGAAGGATTCAGGCCGAGATCCAGGAGTTTGGAGTTAGCTTGGTGGGAACTATGGTGTTAAAGGCTGAGCTATAGTCAATAAATAGCAGTCTTACGTAGTTCCCACTTTTGCTGTCGATGTGAGTGAGGGAGGAGTGGAGGACATGAGAGATGGCATCTTCAGTCGATCTATTGGGACGATAGGCAAACTGAAGAGGGTCCAAAGTGTCAGGAATGAAGGCGCAAATGGTGTTTTTAATGAGTCTCTCAAAGACCTTCATGACTATAGACGTGAGAGCCACTGGACGATAGTCATTTAGGCAAGAGGGTTTACTGTTCTTAGGGACAGGGATGATGGTGGATTTTTTGAAGGAGGTGGGGACCACAGATGTAGCGAGGGACTCATTAAAGATAGATGTAAACAACCCGCGAGCTGATCAGCACAGGACCGCAGAACACGACCTGAAATACCATCCGGCCGCAGCTTTCCTAACGCCCACACGCTTTGAGTGCTCTCCGAACTTCATCCTCTGAGACAGAGATCACGTGATTGTTGCTGCTCTGAGTAATTTCCTCTAACGCGCCACTTGGCGAGTCGCGCTTACCGCGTTACAGTCAAAGCGAGCATAGAAAGAGTTTAACTCATTCACGAGCAACGGATCAACGCTTGCCTCTGCAGAGGATTTAGATCCAAACGAGCAGATGGACCTCAGACCTTGCCACATGCGCCGCGAGTCGTTGAGTTGGAAATGAGACTCCACTCGGTCTTTATAACGGAGTTTTGCGGCTTTAACTGCTCGTCTGAGAGCATAGCAGGACGACCTGTATTCAGTCATATTCCTGAATGGAGACCGGCGTTGTAAGCAGCAGTGCGTGCGTTCACTGCCGCGCGGATTGAATTGTCCACCCACGGTTTCTGATTTGAGAAGGACGTTATTGTTATTGTTTGCGTGGCTTGCTCTGTAAGCGTGTTGATGAAGCAAAGCGCCACGTCTGTGAACTCGCTTACGTCAACTGAACTCGCTCGAACATGTCCCAGTCTACATCGCCCAGAGCTGCCTGTAGCGCGGTCTCTGAGTGGGGTGACCAACGCTTAACTTCCCGCCTCACCGGGGGTTCCTGGAGGAGCTTTTGTTTGTATTCGGGAGTGAGGAAAATGGCGGCATGATCCGATTTGCCAAACGCTGGAAGTGACCGCGCTTTATAGGCGTTCTTAAACGGAGAGTAGCAATGATCCAGTGTGTTTGCTCCTCGTGTGGGGGCAGGAGACGTGCTGATGAAAGTTTGGCAGGACTTTCTTTAGGTTTGCTCTGTTAAAATCGCCGCGACAATGAATGCCGCGTCGGGATGTTGGTTTATGACGCCGCTGGCAACATCATGAAGGCCAGATAAAGCCAGCGCTGTGTCTGCCTGCGGTGGAATGTAAACGGCGGTCGCGACAACCGCAGAAAACTCCTCGGCAGATAGAATGGGCGGCAAATGATTGTTAAATGTTCCAGATGAGGCGAGCAGGACCGCGAGAGAATGGTGATGTTCCTGGGATCGCACCATTTCTTGTTGATCATGAAACACACTCCACCGCCTTTGGATTTACCGGCCTCGGCTGTTCTGTCCATCCGAAAAACAGAGAAGTTCTCCGACGGCGTCACAGCTGTGTCCGGGACCGCGGGCGTGAGCCATGTTTCGGACAAACAATAGATATTACAGTCTCTCATGTCCCGTTGAAAACTTATCCTGGCTCTAAGATCGTCCATCTTATTATCCAAGGATTGAACATTTGCTAGAAGAATGCTCGGGAGAGGAGGTCTGAATGCCCTTTTCCTCAGTCTGTTACGGATACCAGCACGTTTCCCACGGTGTTTCTTTGTTCTACGCCGCTGGCTCTGTCCATTGTTCAACTCGGCGTTCCGAAGGATCTCAGATGGCCACAGAGGATCGCCGTAAGTGTCCTGAAACAGTCCAGTGTAGAGGTAACCAATGTCCAAAAGAGTTTTGCTGTCATAGTAGATCAATGCAGATGATAAGTTTGTAAAAACTGAGAGTAAAAGAAAGTAAAATAGTAAATAAAAGCACAGTCTTCGCGGAGCGACCTGAACGGCGACCAAACACAGCGGCGCCATTTCCGGTTTTACATATGCCATCACACATGCGCTAACACTTTATGATATGCCCGCCCCACAAAGGCAAACCAAAGAAACGGTCTGTGTCAAGGAATAATGGAGACATGGAAGTAGGCGTCCTTCAGGTCGATCGCTGCAAACCAATCTGCTGGACGAACGCATTTGAAAAGGCATTTCGCTGTCAACATCCTGAATGGAAGCCTGTGAAGGGATCGGTTCAGGACGCGCAGGTCCAGGATTGGCCGTAATCCTCCGGGGGAAGGAGTGGCCCTGCTGCCATCTCCTGGAAAGAACTGCCCATCCCCGAGCTGTCCGCATCAGGAGCGCCGATTAGCCTGGCGTTTTATCGCGGGCTGCGGGGCTGGGGCGGACAGGGGCGCCTTCCTGCGGCGTGCTCCACGGCGCGGCCCGGGTGAAGTCTGTTGATGGGGTGGCACAGGAGGGACAGGTGCCGCAGGGGGGAGCCCTCGGCAGCGAGCAGGCTGAGGCAACTGTGCTGGCAGTTGGGTGGAGGCAGCAGCTGACCGCCGGGGCATTATATGGCTAATAGCCTCAGACTGTTTCTGGGCGGCTGAGAACTGTTGGGCGCAGCTCTCAATCGTGCCGCTGAATAGCCCTTCCTGGGATATGGGTCCAGCATGGTATAGGAACAGCACCAGTCATGACTGCAAAGCCCTGCAAAGAGTCGTGCGCTTATCCGAGCCGTATCTCAGGGTCAGCTCTCCCGTCTCTGCAGGACGTCTACACCAAACGCTGTAAATGTAGAGCTACTAAAATCATCAAGGACTCTAATCACCCTGCAAACCCTCATTTCACGCTGCTGCCATCTGGTAAGCGCTTCTGAAGCATGATGGCCAAAACTGAGAGACTCAGGAAGAGCTTCTTCCCCCAGGCCATCCGACTCCTGAACTCAGTCACTTAACACCACGTGACTTCACTTCAGGATAAACATCGACATATTGACATTGCACTGCACTTTCTATTCTCGTTGTTATTGTGTAACAACGTGTTATAAACCTGTTTGCACATTATACTTTGTACATTTCTGTTAACCACATATTTATAAGCCTACAGTTTACTCACTGCACAGTTTATTTCACTTATTTTATTCCACTTCTTTATTTTTTTAAATTTGTTTATTTTCTACTTGATTTATTTATAATTATAATTATAATTATATATATATATATATATATATATATATATATATATATATATATATATATATATATATATATAGTACTTTTTTATTCTATTTCTACTGTAATTTCCTGGCTAGAGCTCCCCAGGCCACCTCGCTGGCTCATCCGTACCATCAGACTCGGCTACGCGATTCAGTTCGATCGCCGGCCTCCCAAGTTCAAGGGCATCCTCTTCACCTTCATCCTCGATGCCCATGTCTTGCGGTCAGAGATCGGAGTCCTACTGGCGAAGGACACGATCGAGCCGGTTCCTCCAGCCGATATGAAGTCAGGGTTCTACAGCCCTTACTTCATTGTACCCAAGAAAGGGGGTGGGTTAAGACCAATCTTGGACCTGCGTGTCCTGAATCGGGCCCTGCACAAGCTCCCGTTCAGAATGTTGACGCAAAAATGCATTTTCGAATGCATCCGTTCCCGAGATTGGTTTGCAGCGATCGACCTGAAGGACGCGTACTTCATGTCTCCATTCTCCTGAGACGCAGACCGCTCCTATGCTTTGTGTTTGAGGAGAGGGCATGCCAGAACAAAGTCCTGCCCTTCGGGCTGTCCCTGTCGCCTCACGACTTCACGAAAGTCGTAGAGGCAGCCATTGTTCCGCTCCGAGAACGCGGCGTTCGCATCCTCAACTACCTCGACGACTGGCCCATACTAGTCCAGTCGCGAGAGCAGTTGCGCGAACACAGGGACCTGGTGCTCCGTCACCTCAGCCTGTTGGGCCTTCGGGTCGACCAAGAGAAGAGCAAACTCTGTCCCACACAAAGGATCTCTTATCTCGGTATGGAGCTGGATTCGGTCAATCGGACTGTGCGCCTCACAGGGGAGCGAGTTCGATCAGTGCTGAACTACTTGAATACGTTCAAAGGCAGGACAGCGGTCCCACTGAAGTTCTTTCAGAGGCTCCTGGGGCATATGGCATCTGCAGCCATGGGAACGCCGCTCGGATTGTTGCATATGAGACCGCTTCAGCACTGGCTTCACGGCCAAGTCCCGAGATGGGCATGGCAGAGCGGCAAGTACCAGTATCAGTTACTCCTTACTGCCGCCAAACCTTCAGCCCGTGGGCGGACCCTTCGTTTCTACGGGTGGGAGTGCCCCTAGAACAGGTGTCCAGGCATGCTGTGGTCTTCACGGATGCCTCATCCACCGGCTGGGGGGCCACATACAATGGGCATGCAGTTTCGGGTCTGTGGACGGGGCCCCAACTGCATTGGCATATCAATTGCCTGGAGCTGCGGCCGTTGCATACATCGACCGTCAGGGTGGTCTACGCTCCCGTTGCATGCTCCGGCTCGCCCGCCATCTCCTCCTTTGGAGTCAGAAGCATCTGAGGTCGTTTCGCGCCATTCACGTCCCAGGTGCGCTCAACCGGACAGCCGACGAGCTCTCACGGCAGCCGACACCTCCGGGAGAGTGGTGACTTCATCCCCAGGTGGTCCAGCTGAGATGGGGCCTCTTCGGAGCCGCACAGGTAGACCTGTTTGCCTCTCCAGAGTCGACCCATTGCCAGCTGTATTACTCCCTGACCGGGGGCACCCTCGGCATGGATGCACTGGCACACAGCTGGCACTGGCCCCGGGGCCTATGCAAGTATGCATTCCCCCCAGTGAGCCTTCTCGCACAGACATTGTGCAAAGTCAGGGAGGACAAGGAGCAGGTCTTGCTAGTTGCGCCCTACTGGCCCAACCGGACCTGGTTCTCCGAACTAACTCTCCTCGCGACACCACCTCCCTGGCCCATTCCTCTGAGGAAGGACCTACTTTCTCAGGGACGGGGCACACTATGGCACCTGCGTCCGGACCTCTGGAAACTCCATGTCTGGTCCCTGGACGGGACGCGGAGGTTCTAGGTGGTCTACCACAGACAGTGGTGGACACCATCACTTCCGCTAGAGCCCCCTCTATGAGGCGCCTCTATGCGTCAAAATGGAACCTGTTTGTTGAGTGGTGAAGACCCCCGAAGGTGCTGAATATTCCTCGTCCAAACCCGGTGCCCTCTTGGGACTTAGCTCTGGTGCTGAGAGCACTCCAGAGCCCTCCCTTCGAGCCTCTGCAGTCCATTGAGCTGAATATCCTGTCCATGAAGACAGTACTCTTGGTTGCATTGGCCTCCATCAAGAGGGTAGGGGACCTGCACGCACTTTCGGTCAACGAATCGTGCCTAGAATTCGGGCCGGGTAACTCTCACGTTGTCCTGAGACCTCGGCCCGGATACGTGCCCAAGGTTCCCACCACTCCTTTCCGGGACCAGGTGGTGAACCTGCAAGCGCTGCCTTCGGAGGAGGCAGACCCAGCCCTGGCTTTGCTCTGTCCCGTCCGCGCTCTCCGCGCCTATGTGGACCGAACTCAAAGCTTTAGGACCTTAGAACAGCTCTTCGTCTGTTACGGAGGTCAGCAGAAGGGAAAGGCTGTCTCCAAGCAGAGATTAGCCCACTGGATAGTGGATGCTATTGTCTTGGCGTACCTGTCCCAAGACGTGCCCTGCCCATTCGGGTTGCGAGCGCACTCAACTAGGAGTGTAGCCTCCTCCTGGGCACTGGCTCAGGGCACCTCGCTAACAGATATATGTAGAGCTGCGGGCTGGGCGACACCTAACACGTTCGCTAGATTTTATAGCCTCCGTGTAGAGCCGGTATCTTCCCGTGTACTCGCCCCCAGTGGCCAGTAGCGCTAAGTGCCCGTTCTAGTGTCGGCTTGCGACGCCATTTCCCGCCCCCTGGGCCGGATGCATGCATTATTTATCTCCAGTCGTGTTCCCCAGAAAATGGCGAACCCTGTCGAGCTCCTCCGTCACCCCTTCGGTGTCAGACGTTGCGGCCGTCTGGCGCCAGGCCTGCACCCATATGCTTCCAGGCTGGGTTCCATATGTAGCGGCTCCCTAACGGCAACCTCATATGTGTATTCTCCACGGTACTAGCTACCCTACTCGGCTAGCCCCCTGTCTTTCCCTTGACAGAGCTCACTCTGTCGTCTCTGGGGGTGTTCTTCCCCCCTGGGACCAGGCTGGATCCACCCCAGAGACTGCCATATGTTGTACTACCCTGATAGGTTAGTCCTTATGTGTAATTTGCCACCTCTCCTTCCATTTGAAGGATGTGGCCTCGCAGCATTCCGTTTCCAAACGGGCACGCTTTCCCAGCATTATCCAATAGTCACTTTGAGTGGGTCTTGCAGGAACAACAGTGACTGTCCTTCCCTGCCTGGAGCCCTGACTTCCTCTCCAATGTAGGAGCGGTCCAGTGAGCTCAAGCAGGGTGCTGGAAGGGCCAGCATCCTGGCGTGTTGGTAGGGATCCCAATTCGTCGGTCAGTTCCGGCGTACGTCGAACGTGACCGACTGAAAGGGAACGTCTCGGTTACGTATGTAACCCTCGTTCCCTGAAGGAGGGAACGGAGACGTACGTCCCGTCGCCAGGTGCTGTGCTTCAGCTGAAGGCCGAGTCACTTGTCTCGGCTCCTCAGTTGAAAAGCGATATGCGGTACTTCCACTTCCGTGTTTATACCGGGGCGGTGCGTGGAATGTGTGAACCGCATGCCAATGTCCATTGGTCTCTGAAAACAGATCCCAATTCGTCGGTCAGTTCCGACGTACGTCTCCGTTCCCTCCTTCAGGGAATGAGGGTTACATACGTAACCGAGACAATATCAAACCATGTGATATAAGTGAAAAAAAAAAAAACCTTTGAAGAGATAGCTCTTCCATTGCTGTCTTTTGAGAGAGGACATTGCCTGTGATGTAGATGAAGTGCTATGGCCAGATGCAGATTTTTAGATTTTTTTGCAACAAATGTTTTTGTTTATATACTATATTGTATTTAGAATATGTCCTGATTTCCAGTACAAAATGCAACTTTTGGAAATGCTTTGATGTGTTTTACACTGGAGAGAAATAAATATTTTCATCATTGTGCAGTACTGTTTGTGTTGTGTTTGGTCAATATATGTACTTTATTATAAAAATATCTCTGGAAAAAAACAAAAACAAACCCAGATTATATCATTAGAAAAGTAGAAATGTTAAAAGTGTTTAAGATTGAGCACAGCAATGTGTAAGTAGTTCAAACAGAATCAGATTGTATGAACCATGTGTGTTCCGTGCAGTGTCAAAATTAAAGTTTTGAAAGAAATGTTTTATTTTGCAAAAAAAAAAAAAAAAAAAAAAAACACTGATGTGTTCTGCTACTTGTGTGTGGATGTGTGAATTAGTGTTTTGACAAAATGAGCCTTGTTTTTAAAATTATGCTTAAGCAATCGTAAAAAAACTGTAAACACAAAGTTTAAAATGTTTTTTTTTTTTTTTTTTGCATCTGTTCTGAGCCACATCCTAATGTGGTTTCAAATCATATGCATATCCGATATCTGGATGTCTGACCTATGTCTAAAAGCGTATCCAATTCCTATTGGAATTACAAGCCACAACAAGGCGAGGGGAAACAGGTTTGCCAACCAACATACAGTAGCATTTCTTGGGCTGCGTTGTTAATGCACAGATTTGATTTCCTTTTTTTGTCCCATTTACAATCACTTAAGACAACTTGCATCTGTGATCATTTTCAGTGACATTCAGCTACTCAGTTTTAAATATCCTTTTTTTATTATTGATACAATTACTTTATGATATATAATTCACGTTTAATGCAGGTTAATGTGATTAACCTCTTCACTTGCCAGCATGGAAAAGATAAAGCTGTCATTGATGTTTTTGGTGCAAAATTTGACTGAACACATAAATGGAACTTAGTCATTTAAGTTATTTTATCAACAGGACATTAAATCTAGAATTCTGAAGAAAACATAAGAATGAAATTATGAATTAACCACCAATTCACCAAAATATGAAATAGTTACAAATTGCCACGAGATGTGTTAGTTTGGATGTAGGCCATATTCCCATGTCGGATATGCATCTGATTGAAAAAAAAAAAAAAAATAATAATAATAATATAAATAATATTTTATAAATAAAATAGCTTTGTTATTATCTGGCTATCACCAGACCAAGTTCAGTCTTTTAAGACTGAACATTGGTCTGGGGAGTCTTCTCTGTATTTTCTACTGCACAAGAGGCGTGATCAACGAGCATAATTCAAATGACTCTGTACGCAATTGGATAGTCCTTCAACCAATCAGACCACAAGAGGCGTGATCAATGAGCATAATTCAAATGACTCTGTATGCAATTGGATAGTCCTTCAACCAATCAGACTACAAGAGGCATGATCAACAGGCATCGATCCATCCTTTTCTATCCGTCATTGTGTTAAACCCGTCAATAGCGTACCAGGTGGATAAGCCAGTCTGTGATTGGTTCCCACAAAATTGTAACAGAAGCAGGATAAAAGTATGTACAGGTTTCCAGCCTGAGCTGCAGGGCGAAATCAAATCACCAGATGGCAGATCAGGCTGGGTTTACCCAGTCTAGATTTGTTACTAAAAAGCTACATAATATTTATCATCAACGAGGTGATAACTTCATTGTTTTTGAAGTACTGCTTCACTATTATGTAGAGATGCTGAACAGATTCATTAGACTAAATGTTTTTATTTTTTTATTTTGTTGCACTTCAAAATTCCAGATTTAATGACCCGTAGATACAACTCTTACTGACAAGCAATTTATTTTGTATTCAGTCAAATTTTGAAAAAAAAAAATAAATCACTTAATCTGAATTATATAATATATTTTTTTAATCAATTTTAAAGGTTAACTGCTTGTTTACTTTATAATGTTTCTCAAGGTGCACTAGGTTATAGGATTTTAGATCAAGAGATCAAAAACTGTCATAATTAGAATAATTGGCTATTTTCTATCTTGCTTTTAGTCCTGATTTAAAGTCACCATGAAATCAAAATGGACAATTTTTTTTTATGGAATATTGCAGTGTTTATTATAAATATTTATCCGTGCACATCATGTTTTTAAATTGATGTGCCTCACAATCTTAATAATCAAAATAACTCCCCCTCCCTCTTGCAGCATCATCTCTTCTCTGATTACATGCTTACTGGTGCAAGGGCGGGACAACCTGTCACTCACATGAGATCAACCTGATCCACAACCAATGGAAACCACAACCATCCAACCATCCATTCAATTCCCCATGGACAAAATCAAGTCCTTACATTCACAATAGGGAAGAAAAGATGATTGCAACTTTTTTTCATGCTGACATGAAAAGGCAGGGGTTTAAAGCAGGGGTGCCTAATCCTGTTCCTGGAGATCTTCCTACCTGAGGTCTTCAGATCCAACCCTGATCCAACACACCTGTCTGTAATTATCAAGTGTTCCTGAAGATCTAAATTAGCTGGTTCAGTTGTGTTTGATCTGGGTTGGAGATGAACTTTGCAGGAAGGTAGATCGCCAGGGGGGTTGTATAAAGGGTTGCGTCTCCATCAGTGTAAGCTCCCATTAACATCTTTGCATATAAAATATGTTCTACATGTGAAAACTTTTATTGTGTTTTATTTATTACAGCTTCTGAAATGAACTAATTGTAAACATTTGAGTTACAGAATTATATTTAGATCGACTGACCAGCTGAGCACTGTAGCTGATCACAGTCACGAATGCAGTGATCTCACCGTTGCAACTGAGCATTTGAGCCAAAAGTGAAAACGTACCTTCATCCCATTATGAACCGTGGTGCGACACTTTTTGGGAATGCAGTGCCGTGCAAAATAAGCTTGTGTAGCTAGAAGTGTATGAGTAAAGTGTGTTTGAAGCTTCAACTTCTGCAAATCACCTACTCACCTATATCTGTGTGTGTGTGTGTGTGTGTGTGTGTGTGTGTGTGTGTGTGTGTGTGTGTGTGTGTGTGTGTGTGTGTGTGTGTGTGTGTGTGTGTGTTATAAATAAAGGCTGGCCTCCCTCAGGCTGACATGCATTAGAGACAGAGTGAATGCGAGGAGGAGTGAGAATTCAACTCTTCCCACACAAAAACCAACATCTCCAAAAATAAACCCCTCCAGAATAACCCACTGCTGATATATCAATGTAGCCCACAAGCCGCTCACTAACTATTTCCATCGCTTATAAATATTGTGCTAGTTATATCACAACCACAGAGCCTGCAACCAGGTGCGATATACAGGTGCTGGTCATATAATTAGGATATTATCAAAAAGTTGATTTATTTCACTAATTCCATTCAAAAAGTGAAACTTGTATATTATATTCATTCATTACACACAGACTGATATATTTCAAATGTTTATTTCTTTTAATTTTGATGATTATAACTGACAACTAAGCAAAACTCATTCTAACCTTAACCCTACCAATCTATTAATACTCTACTAACACTCTAAGGAGTAGACTGTACACTGTTTACATTACTTGGCCACCATGGCACTGTCATTTTGCTTTTTTATACAAACCCGATTCCAAAAAAGTTGGGACACTGTACAAATTGTGAATAAAAGCAGAATGCAATGATGTGGAAGTTTCAAATTTCAATATTTTATTCAGAATACAACATAGATGACATATCAAATGTTTAAACTGAAAAAATTATCATTTTAAGGGAAAAATCAGTTGATTTTAAATTTCATGCCATCAACACATCTCAAAAAAGTTGGGACAAGGCCATGTTTCCCACTGTGTGGCATCCCCTCTTCATTTTAGAACAGTCTGCAATCGTCTGGGGACTAAAGAGACAAGTTGCTCAAGTTTAGGAATAGGAATGTTGCCCCATTCTTGTCTAATACAGGCTTCTAGTTGCTCAACTGTCTTAGGTCTTCTTTGTCGCATCTTCCTCTTTATGATGCGCCAAATGTTTTCTATGGGTTAAAGATCTGAGGCTGGCCATTTCAGTACCCGGATCCTTCATCTACGCAGCCATGATGTGTAATTGATGCAGTATGTGGTCTGGCATTGTCATGTTGGAAAATGCAAGGTATTCCCTGAAAGAGACGACGTCTGGATGGGAGCATATGTTGTTCTAGAACTTGGATATACCTTTCAGCATTGGTGGTGCCTTTCCAGATGTGTAAGCTGCCTATGTCACACACACTCATGCAACCCCATACCATCAGAGATGCAGGCTTCTGAACTGAGCACTGATAACAACTTGGGTTGTCCTTGTCCTCTTTAGTCCAGATGACATGGCATCCCAGTTTTCCAAAAAGAACTTCAAATTTTGATTCGTCTGACCACAGAACAGTTTTCCACTTTGCCACAGTCCATTTTAAATGAGCCTTGGCCCAGAGAAAATGCCTTCTGGATGTTTAGATATGGCTTCTTTTTTGACCTATAGAGTTTTAGCCGGCAACGGCAAATGGCACGATGGATTGTGTTCACCGACAATGTTTTCTGGAAGTATTCCTGAGCCCATGTTGTGATTTCCATTACAGTAGCATTCCTGTATGTCATGCAGTGCTATCTAAGGGCCTGAAGATCACAGGCATCCAGTATGGTTTTCTGGCCTTGACCCTTACGCACAGAGATTGTTCCAGATTCTCTGAATCTTTGGATGATATTATACACTGTAGATGATGATAACGTCAAACTCTTTGCAATTTTTCTCTGAGAAACTCCTTTCTGATATTGCTCCACTATTTTTGGCTGCAGCATTGGGGGAATTGGTGATCCTCTGCCCATCTTGACTTCTGAGAGACACTGCCACTCTGAGAGGCTCTTTTTATACCCAATCATGTTGCCAATTGACCTAATCAGTTGCAAATTGGTCCTCCAGCTGTTCCTTATATGTACATTGAACTTTTCCGGCCTCTTATTGCTACCTGTCCCAACTTTTTTGGAATGTGTAGCTTTCATGAAATCCAAAATGAGCCAATATTTGGCATGACATTTCAAAATGTCTCACTTTCAACATTTGATATGTTATCTATATTCTATTGTGAATAAAATATATGTGTCACGGTTCATGAATTCGTTGTCTCCTAGTTACTGCCTGTGTGTGTATGTGAGGTGAGTGTGGGGGGCGTGGTCACTGATCACACACTCAGTAATCATGCATTGCACCTGAATTCCATCTGCTCTGCCTATTTAGTTCCCTTCTCACCACCACTGTGTTGTCGAGTCGTTGTCCCTCCAGTGATGCCGTGCCTGTCTCTCCCGTGTTCCTGTGTCTTTGTGTTCCTGTGTTCCACGCTCCACGATCACCACTCTGGGATTATCACCGCACGACATCTTCACTGTCTAGCCCATTGAGTCCCTGCGTCACCACCAGCCAATCCCCGGACATTCCTTGTGTTTTGTGTTACCACAATAAACCTCTCACTTGCAATTGAATCCGTCTACGACTACTTCCTGACAATACGTTTATGAGATTTGTAAATTATTGCATTCCTTTTTTATTCACAATTTGTACAGTGTCCGAACATTTTTGGAATCGGGATTGTAGAAATAATACCATTTAGTTCAGTTGGACAATGGACGCTAAACTTATAAACTGAAAGCATCTACTCTGCTCCATACAGCACAAACAGCACAGTGCAGTAGAAGCAAAATTTCACTTATCACGTAACAAGAGTAAGAAGAGATGATAGATACGACGATGGAGAACAAAATTTTAAAAGAATATAGCCTATACGTTAGTGTGAACTGAATGTAATGTTTTCAGACACTTAATTGCATGTTAATTTCAATTAAATGAAAATGGAGTTCAAATGTATATTAAATGCAATTTTCTAAATGTTACAGTGTTTTTAACCCAATTAAGTGGGACCTAATATTAGAATAACATAATTATATGTAATACATAATTATATTTAATAATTACGTCTGTTGTACTTATATTACTTATATTTACTGAAATGCATTTATGGTAAATTAAAATATACTTTAACGTCATTTCTATTGAAACTTGTATGTCATGTATATATTTGTAGTTACACATTTGTAATAATAACAAATTCAATTTAATACATTTAAAATATATTAACTTTAAATGTAATATTGAATAACATGCTACACTTAAAATTAAAATTAAAATAAAAATTAAAAAAAGTAATTTTGATGGGGAGTTCAAATCATATTGCTGACTCGGATCTTTGGGTCTCATTCAGCAAAATGAATAAATCCTTTTTCCATGTAATTTCATTAATTTCATCAGAATATATTTGAAATGTTCATGTAATAGCCAGATTCCCCAACACATCAACTTATGCAAACATTGATCATATTTATAATAATAAAAAAATAAAAATAAATAAAAAACTATAATGCAGCCAAGGCCAAATTATGAGAAACAAAAATTATTAATTAATTGCTTAGCTGGGTCTTCAGACATGCATCACATAACTGTTAGAGTAAAAAAAAAAATAAAACTAACAATACGCTTGTTTGTAAGTAAGGTTGAGAATCATTAACTAATTTCTGTATCGAATACGGCTGTCATGTCACATGACAAAAGAACGAAGGACTCAGACCCGAAGACTCGAGAGATGACCTAATAATTTCTGTTTCCAGTACAGAACCTATGGGATGTTGCGCATGCACGGTCAATACAAAATGAACTAATCACTCTCTGAGACAACACGTTGTTCCCCATTCATTTTAAAGCTTCATTTAAAATGAAGGAATAGCTCAACCCATCGAATGGCTCGACCCATCACTAATGTGTATGCATTTTAGTCTGGGACAATTAAGCAAATTTATTTTTCACAGAAAAACTATTTCACAGGGGACAAACTGTTACAATATTTTTCTTGTACTCTTTTGTCCTTTTCAAGCTTAAACAAATATTTTGGACAAGAGCTGTACATTTATTTCTTTATTTGCTGACTAAAACTTTCCTTCCTTAACAGTGCTACAGCATGAGATCTGCATTAATAAACCATCGTCAGCGGACAGATTAGTTTACAGAATTTACTTGTCATGATATTTGACACATTGTTTCCAAATAAGCTCAGATGGGAATCATTTCAGATTTATGAATGCACACACTGATTCCATGAAAAGCATCTCGATCTCTGACTGATTTTTAAAGCATCATATTTGTCTCTGTTGATGCTCCTGACGTGTGGCACGAGGCCTCTGGTTCCAGAGTCCCTGCATTTAAGCAAATGCTGCCAGAATCTTGGATTCATCTTACATGCAATGGTATTTTTAGACGTCTCTTGTTAAAAACGATTACGTGGATGCTAAGCGAGTTTGGACCGGTGTGTGGGAGCGGTGCTGGCTTCAGTTTCCTGCGTGACAGCCAAAGAACGAGGGAGAATGACTCTTTCATAGCATCAGAAACGCTGCCGAAATTACGAATGGCTTCTCAAATTGTGCGTGACGGATAAAATGGGTCTTAAGCCTTGATATGAGCCCAGATCTGTCGCTTACTCTTTCAGACTGATTAGCCTTAATGAGCGTCAATCACAAAGACAAACTACAATATCGCTGCAAAATTGAGGCTAAATTACTAGTTATGGACCTTTGAAAGTTCATCAGCTGTAGATACCAACAGATTTTGTTCTCTTTATATGGACTGTAAGACAAAATGAAGGCACTCACACGTAACCATATGGTGAGATCAAATTCAAACACATTTCAGCTTTAATGCATTTACATGCATATGTTTATATACAAATTGTCCACAGTATGCACACTCTCTGTATGGATGGACACCCATATGGCCAACTATATTAAAAATGTTTAGGATACATCAGGACATGCTGCATGATATCCCATACCCCCACAATGCAAGGCTCTTTACTTGACCTTCCATTTTCAATGCAATGAATGAACTTTTGATCATACCAAAATGTATTTTTGTTACATTTTCGAAAGAATAGACAATACACGGATACTGTTTTTTCTTTGGAATAACATGCACTATTTAAATAGTTAAATTAATAATATAAGGTTAGATGTGGACAGGCTTGTTTTGTACGTTACACACACTTGAAGTGCTGCCGGCTCATATATTTTCGCTCGCCTCACAGATTGCGTTTATCCAGTCAAGGTCAGAAGTGCTACAGCTCAAAAACACTCAATGATTGCCTTCATATTGATCTCCGAGACCAACACACTTACACACACGCACACACACACACACACACACACACACACACACACACACACACACACACACTGGAGCGAGTCGACTTCAGATGAATCTCTCAGATGAATCTTTCAGATGAATGTGACAGGATCTATTTGCACATGATTCTCGCAGTGGGATTTCTCAGCAGATTAAATGCGGATCGGCCTACATCACACCTGTCATTATATGAGCAGTGTGTTATCACTACTACCAGTTCATTATCCAAACACTATCAGGTCAAATCTCACAATTTCGAGACAGTATGGCTATACAACTGTAAATAAAACCAAAATAGGGCTTAGGGCAGTTATCAAATTGTAAAGGCTGTGATAAAAATAAATACATACAACAAACCAGCTGTTGTTAAAAAAGCTTTAATGGTTCCCTACAATTCTCCGCCAAAATTTATGGCTTGATGCTTTAGCATTTGAAAATAAAGAAATGTCTTAATGTTTATTTACATAAAACATTGCAATGTAATACTTGTGTTTATTATTTTTATTTAGTAAAAATTATATGATTTTATAAAATAATAATAATGTAATAATAAAATATAATATTAATAATTTATTTAGTAAATAATAATAATAATAATAATAATAATAATAATAATATTATTTTATTAACTTAAAATTCTTTGACCAAATTGTACAGCCCTACAAACAAACATTGGGCCTCATGTATAAAAATTTGGGTAGCACTAGAATACTGTCCAGTCATGAATAACTACACAGATACAAATGAGTAGCACAATATTAACATTCTAGTAACTACTATTAACTAACAAGAAATGCTGATTAACTAAATTGGGAAGTAATATCAAATCAAATCAAAATCAAATCACCTTTATTTATATAGCGCTTTTTACAAGTCCAATTGTTTCAAAGCAGCTTCACAGTGTTAACAGGAAAATAATGCAACAGAATTTGATTTGGCTGTACAGCCGCTCTGGTGAAAAGATCGGTAAGATAGTTGAAATGTAGGTGTCCCCAACTGAGCAAGCCAAAAGCCAGAGGCAACGGTGGCAAAGAAACCAAAACTCCTTCAGGGCCAGAATGGAGAAAAAAACCTTGGGAGAAACCAGGCGCAGTCGGGGTGCCAGTTCTCCTCTGGCCGATGAACAAACAGTGTATGATTATAATTCTGACAACATTTCAGGTCTAAAGTCATATTAGGTATTTAGCTAATATATTCGTAAGATATTTGTAAGATTGTTCGAAAGATTGGAGTTGTCATGCCGGAGACGGGTTTAATGAGGATGTCATGTCAATGCGGCATTTACGGGGGGGAGTTTATTTGTTTGAGTTTACATGTCCAGCCGCAGGTCCACCATCTGATCTGGATACGGCCCGGATCCGGCTGACTGCAGTAAACCTCGGGGAAAAAACAGAGAGACTAACATTAGCGTAGATGCCATTCTTCTTATGATGTAATGAGTACATCAGGTGTTATGGGAAGTGTTCCCGGTTCCGGCTGACCTAGTTACTGCAGCCTAACAATCATTTACTGATTTGAACAATAGAGATTGATAATGTTCTATGTGTATGCCATTGTAAAGAGATGCGTTTTTAGTCTAGAATTAAACTGACAGAGTGTGTCTGCTTCCCGAACAATGCTAGGAAGACTGTTCCAGAGTTTAGGTGCTAAATAGGAAAAGGATCGACCGCCTGCAGTTGATTTTGATATTCTAGGGATTATCAACTGGCCAGAGTTTTGAGACCGCAATAGACGTGATGGAGTATAATGCGTTAAGAGTTCGCTCAAGTACTGGGGAGCTAAACCATTTAGTGCTTTGTAAGTAATAAGCAAGATTTTAAAATGTATACAATGTTTAATAGGGAGCCAGTGCAGTGTTGAGTAATAGTGCTCATAATGTTAATAATTTCACTTTAGAATACTGTTCCAATTTTTTTTTTTTTTTTTCCTTTACTAGGATGTAATAACTCTTGATTCATTACAATCCAAAACTTTACAAAAACCTCAAAAACGTACAATGACTTTAGTTATTACTAGGGAGTTATCATGCTTTTCACTTTAGAATACTGTTCCAAATAATTTGTAATTCCTTCTGAAGGTTCTGGTAATACTTGTGTCATTACTAGTTTGTTACTATGATCTTCAGTTTAGAATCAATTGTACATTATGCATTATTCACATTAATTCTGAACCTGTATACAGTAATTCTTAGTAGTCAGGCATGTGCACAGATAGACCTCAAGTGGTGCTCAAGCACCGATAGATAAGTGTCCTTTTTGCAAGACATTTTAGTAGCACGTTATTTTACAGTCCTGTTCCCCATGTACATAATGTGTACTTATAATAGTTATTGCAATAAATAACAGGTACTATCCCTGAACCTACCTCTAATATGGAAGTAAAATAATGCCAAATAAAAAAGTTTGTTGAATTACACCATATGAAAAAATATGCATTGCATTAACCATGCTTGCATTTTAATGCATTGTATTTTTAGGGCTTGCATTTTTATGGACTGAAATTCAACATGGTTGTATGTAACATGGTTGTATGTTTAAGATGTGAATATTTCAATTCAAAACATTTAACACACATTTTCATTATTCAAAATTCAATAATCAATAATAACTTCCAAAATATTCATTCTGTTTAAAAATACAACCTATTGTCATGATAGACTTGAGGACACAGAGGTTAGTACGCAGTAACAGGTTTTATTGAAGTCAGGACACGAAACAGTGAACTGGTGAACAGGTGTAAACACAGGGAATGGTGAGAGGCTTAACTGGAGTGGTGAACACGGAGAATATCTTAAAGAACCTTGGAATCATGGAATCTTGGAAGCTTGGAAGCTTGGAAGCTTGGAAGCTTTGGATTGCGAAGAGTAGCGAAGCAGTCTGTGTAGTGTGAGCTGTGACCAGACACTGAGTGTGGGGTGAGGGCTGGTGATAAAGGGCTTCAGTGATGGGAAACAGGTGCGGGTGCTCAGTATTCAGGTGATTGGGAACGAGTGGGCGGAGCGTGGGAGTCTGGTGCAGAGGGGGTGGCTGAGTCCGTGACACCTATAATATTCACAGCCAATTTTCGGTCCATTTTATTTCACTTTACAAATTAGTTTCCATAAATTCAGTGGTTTAAATTCAACAGAAAACTCAACACAAACCATACATATTGCGATGATTATCAGGGCCAGATATATGGAAAAGCTGGTAAATACACAAAAGTGGGTGTTTACATTTAAGTCTTCACGGTTACTTTTGTGCATGTAAGCAGGTTTCTCTACACTGATTAAAATTATTTTATGGTGAAGTAAATACTACAGAAAAAAAAAAACATATGAAGAGTTCAGATGCAAAAGCATCTAAAAGCCACTTAGATCAAAAATGAGATAACAATACTGAGTGAATGCTTTCCACATATAGTATAAGTTCATACAATACTTTCACTTCAAACCCACTAAATCCCAGCCTCAGCCCATTCAGAAGTACTGGTACTTAGATGGAAGCCTGACAAAAATGCTTATTTTAAAGAAAAACGTCAGACAGACATAGAGGCTTTTGCATCAGAAGTCTTCATATGTAATTTCTACATGAAAAAGTAAGTTCAGACAAGAATTTTAAAAAGTAAGTAAATTCTTTATTAGTACTCAATTTAAGCATGTAGAAATTAAAGCATAAATATCAGCATTATAAAATTAAGTAAAACTACTCAACTTTTCTGATACTGGCGTTCCCATCATGTACTGGGGTTTGAATAATTAAAGAAGTTGATTTTTCACTGATTTCCAGCTGTATTTACACTGTTTTAACATCGCTCTTGTTGTTAGGTTTAGTAACTTGCCATTTTGGACACATTTAAAATCAAAAAACGTTTCTGTTGAATTTTCTGTCGAATTTGAATCACTGAATTTGTGGAAGTGAATTTGTGGAAGTGAATTTGTAAAGCAAAATAAAATGGACCGAAGATTGCTTGTCGAATATTATAGGTTGTATTTTTAAATTGAATTAATATTTTGGAAGTGAAATCTGAGAGGTGAATATGGATTATTTTATTTTTTTTAATAATGAAAATGTGTGTGAAATGTTTTGAATTGAAATATTCACATCTTAAATATACAACTATGTTGAATAAATACCCCATTGAGAACAGAGCATGCATCAATGACGGTCAGAGGAGGAATTAGAACTTCACAAATCTGTGCTTCCCAGCCATCTAGAATGCCTAGGACTCAGAATAAACACAACCAAAAGCCTGCTGCTTCCCAGACAGAGAATCTCTTTTCTGGGGACAGTTTTAGATTCAGCTATACCCAAATAAGGGCGTGGATGTCGGACAAACGCGCTCTGACTATTCAGCAGCTCGCACAGTCATTCAAAAGGGGAAAGCCCTGGCCCCTTGGTCAAAACCCCACCTCTATGAGGCAGTGGTGAACTTGGGGACAGTATCAAGACGAATTGTGTGATGGTGATAGTGTGATAGTGTGATAGTGTGTTTCCTAAAGGGAGCCAGAAGGCTAAACCCACCCATGCCTCCTATGGTGCCTCCTTGGGACCTCTCTGTGGTCCTACGAGCACTCAAAGAGCCTCCTTTCGAGCCGTTACAGACGGACGATTTAAAACCACTCACATTTAAAACTGCCTGCTACTAGCACACAGTTAAACACCTGAGCGACATACAAGCGTTCTCTGTGAACACTTCCTGTCTGGAGTTTGGTCCAGGGGACTCAAAATTCATCCTCAAACCAAGACATGGGTGTGTGCCTAAAGTGCTTTCAACACCGTTTAGAGCACAAGTGGTTGGAGGATGAGAGACAATCGCACCTGCTCTGCCCGGCAGGGCACTCAGGATATATGTTGAGCGGTCCTCCCACTCCTCCCACAGTCAGAGCAGCTCTTTGTAAGTTTTGGTGGCCGCACAAAAGGTTATCTAGTCCCCAAGCAAAGCTTATCCAGATGGCTGGTTGATGCTATTGCGTTAACTTATGACTCTATGGGCCTCCAATGCCCCATAGGTCTCAAAGCGCACTCCACCAGAGGCATGGCCTCTTCCTGGGCATGGTCCAAGTTTCCATCGATGATATATGTAGAGTGGCAGGTTGGTCCTCACCGTCTACATTTACCAGATTTTATAACTTGGAGGTCCCTGCTCTGCAGGCACAAATCCTTGGTGTATAAATAAAGAGGTTTGACGGCCTCTACGAGCCCGCTCCTCACCAAGTCACATTTGGAGCCTTATATCCTAACGTTCCAGTGTTCGTTCTATTCCTTCAGTGTATAACTGGCCTCGGTGAGCCCAGTTTGCAAAGGAATATATCTAGATATGTAATAACTCTGGTCTGGGGCCCTTCTTTCAGCGCTCTAGCATGAGGAAGTACATATCGTTGCGCTATCATAAGCACAGAGGGATTTTATACGTTGCCGTAGCGTCTTCGGTTACCTAATGTAACCTCGGTTCCCTGAAATAAGGGAACGAGTACTGCGTAAGATGGCCGTGCTATGATGCTCACGTTCCTGACAGAATGCTCATTGGCTCTCATTGGCTCTCACCTGCATAGTCACATATTGCAACATGCCGTATTTCAGTCAATGTACATTTGAAATGGGGAAACGCACACCTTCACAGAGAGAAGCTGGATTAATATTTTCATTGATTAATAACTTACATTCTGCTCTGTACCCCATTCAAAACTATTATATACCGCCAGAAAGGACTGCGACTGCAACACATCTTCATTTCACCTACTTTTGGCAAGTACATTACTGTGATTACACTTGTCTGTCTGTTATGGTTTTATTTATAACAGTACATAGTTTTAATAAATGGTTATGGGTAGGTTTATGTGTATATGTAGGATTAGTTGTGCGAAAATCTTTTTAATGCTGTATTGTTACTAAAATTGTCATTTTCCAACACATTTCTGTCCATTACGTTTTATTCTCTTTATATTCTGTATAAAATGGGTATGTTTGGGGTAGTGTTAAAGGATCTTACATTATAAAATTATACAGATATCTTTATGATATATATATATATATATATATATATATATATATATATATATATATATATATATATATATATATATATATATATATATATATATATATATTTGATATGAAATATGACTTTTTTAGCTGTAAAAACATTTAAATGTTGCCAATACATCCATATACTACATTTCAGCACTTCTCCAAATGTACAAAAACGTTTAAATCTAAAATTTAATGAAATGTTGGAAAACTTGATGATACTTTTCTATAAAATTAGTTATGCAACTAATACCACCAGGTGGTATTATTAATTCACTGATTTGTTCAAACCGGCTGATTCATTCATGAACGAAACTCCATTCTGTGTTGCAGGGATACAAACTATTATCATTGATGAAATAGGGTGAAAAATTGACATTACTGTGTTTAAAAAATATTAAATGAAAATCAACTTATTGCTTATTGAACTGTTATATTAGAATGAATATCTAATTTGGAAACGGCACTTTTGCTCGTGTTTTTTGCTATTTAGAACACAACTCAAAGCAGAATTATCTGCGGTGAGCAATCCTCGTTAAACCATTAAAAGGAATCATATCACAGGAAAGTGTTTAAAAGTAGTGCATCCACTACAAATATTTCTATTTAAATTCATATATAGGCCTATATATAAACGGATTGATAATGATTTGCGGTCATTTGAGTGCTCCATTAATGAAAATGGCATTATTAATCCAAATGTGTATATAAAAAGAAAACTTTTATTTAAACTCCCCAGTTTAAATTCATTCTGTTTACGTCATTACTTCACCACCTCTAGTAAAAGAGAGCAGTCTATAGTGTGCGGATGGTGCGCACATATTTACACTGTTTATTTTTTTATAAATCCTGATATGTGTGTGGAAAACTGCATAGGCCCTACACAACTTTAACTGCCCATTTTGTGTATACGCAACATTTATACAAGCTCCAGGTGCTTAAAAAAATCATATTTAAATCATAAATCTAAATATCAGCCCTAAAATAAAAAACAAAAAAACAATTGCAATTTTATAATAGCAGAAGAAAATGCCCTACATTTCACTGTTCTCTTCACTTCATCTCAATAATATCTCAGTTGCTTCTCATAGACTCCATTCAGATGTTTGTCCAGAGAAAAGTCTCACACGTGAGTTTGTGTTCTTAACGGATTTGCCAAGATAACAAAATATGCAATCAAAAAAGTCTCAATATAAGCTCATACATTTCTCATCAAATTCTCTGAAGATCAAGTGATCTGAGCTTCTATTACTATTTCTATTGTTTCCTATATAATAGTTGATAGTTAAAAGCATGATAACTCAAGATCTCTTGATAACTCATGATAACTTTCCTGTGCAATAACATCCAGACTGTCTTGTCTGAGCCAGTCCAGACACTCTTAGCATCCTTGTTCAGCTTTTCTTCCCCTCCACGCTGATCGTTCATGCCTCATAATGCTCCTCAGAGAAGCCTCTTCTGCCCATGTGCAATAAGTGAAAATATTGGTGTGAGAGATAGTTGAGAGCTATTCAGAGATATTGGACACCAAAATTCAATAACTTGAAGGAGCCGCGATCACAGAGGGGAAGCAGGCAATTTCCAAAACCGCTTGCGTCCTAGACGAAAGAACGTGCTTCCACGTGTCAAATCGTGACAAGAGCGAAGGTGGAACGGGGTAATTATCACAGCCGATTTACGCTGATGTGGAATTCACAAGCGGGATCCTCTGTGCCATCTGAATGTAAAGTTGCTCTTTGGGAAAGTGAGCTTCATTGTGGTTTTATTTTATGATTTGTTGTTTTCAGCCTCAGGTGGTCACATTCAGAGCTTTGCTGATGAGAATTTCATGCAGTGCTTGTTTGAGACGAGCCGTCTTTCCTCGCTGAACATTGAGTGTGGCGGCCACCCGTCTGAAGTGTGAACTGAATTATAGATATCTAATTTCAGCTCGACTGCCGGCCACCAGGCCCGCGGTGAGCAGCATGGATATTTTATCACCACCCCAGAAATAAATAAAAGCAGTTTGTCCCTAGGAAGAAAGAAATCAAGCAATTGCGCTGAAGAAAAATGAGAGGGATTGGAGTTTAGAGAAACTCTGGAACCTTCTGGAACCTGAGCCATCTAGCTTGAGTTTCCAGCTGCGCATTCAATGTACGTGATCGTCCGCTTGATGACTTCAACCGCGGTTCTGGAGGGTTCAGCTCCGTCACTCAAACACACCCACTACCATTATTAAAAATAATGCTAAGACTTTTGTTCATTTTTTTTCAGATGTGTTTGATTAGGCTAAACAATGCAGGACTGATCCTTGCATCCATTCAAAATCATCTGTGCATTTTGACTAATTAAAAAAATAAGAGTAATGTATAAATGCCAAATATCATTATACTGTAGTAAATGTTTTGGCAATGCCTGTTTATTTATTTATAAATTATTTGGAGAGTTATATCATGAGCCAGTGAGCAAAGATGACAGCATGCAGGACACCTGCATAATAATGTACTATATAATCGTATTCAGTTATTACTAAATATATACAAATAGTTCATATTTACATATAGTATAGTCAATGAAAGTTTGTCCAGATGCTAAACATCAACGACACTAACCTTTGCTTACAAGTTATTAAAAGAAGGCAGGCTGAAAGGTCAAAGCATCTTCACACTGGGTTCATGTGCATCCGTGTCTCTGTCCTGTAGGGCCTCAGCAGGACGTGTTTCCCACGGCATAATGTCACATACGCTGCGTTAATTAGTCCGCCACATGAAAACAGACAATTAGCATACAAATATTTCAATGCAAAAAAGTCACTTAATGATCATCTGAACAAGCGGAAGCATTAAACCAGCCTCTACAGGAGCACAGTAATGTTGCTTCTCACCACGAGACATTTGACAATGAAATTAATCTGCTCATTATCTCAGAGACCATGATATTTTATCATTCACTTGCTGTATCAGCGCTGAGATCTTATGGCAAAGCAAATTACACCTCATCCTTTAGTAAAAGAGTAAACGGATTAATTACTTATGCATGATTCTTGATTCATTCAGTGTGAATCTGAACAGAATAAGATGTCAAGTGACAGCAATATCTCTGCTGTAAATATTTGTATGATAGGCTATGTCATGGTTTATGACATCTTTCTTACAAGTGGATCTGTTTTGTAATGCATAGTAACTCTGTCCGTGATAGAGTTTTCCAGGATGCAATAACTCTAAAATTTTTCACGGGGTCGCATATAAACGAGCTCCATGGAGTATATATTTTTCCTAATATTGTGTGTGAGGAATGATGGATGGTTATATCTGACCTCTTTAAATGAGTTTGTGCAAATCTGGTGAGTGTGCTGGTTTTATGTCAGAAACGCTCTGGTTAAATCTCTCTAACACACACACACACACACACACACACACACACACACACACACACACACACACACACACACACAGTCATGCACGCACACACACACACACACACACACACGCACACACACGCACACACACGCACACACTTGTATATGTGGTTTATGGGTACTCTCTATATACGTAATGGTTTTTATACTGTAATTAAAAACCATTACATACAGTATATTCTATCCCCCTACACTAAACCTACCCCTAAAGCTACCCATCACAGAAAGGCATTTTTGTTTAGTACTGTTAAGTTTAGTATTTTTTAAAGCCATTTGGTTTATGAGGACACAGGAAGTTGGACACTTTGCAGTTGTTATGTGTATCTTAATACTTTCATTGGATACTTTCATTGTGATTATGCAGACTTACAGTTTCTAAAATTGACAGCATAGATACAAGCAATTACAGTTGCAAAGAGGCAAGCCCTAAATAATGCCCTAAATAAGTAAAAATATGATGTCCTCAAAGTTGATGTGTTAGAAGCAGGAAAAAATGGGCAAGCGTAAGGATTTGGCCGAGTTGTAGCCTAAAGCTTTCAGCGGAAATGTGGATTGATTTAATTGGCAGATGTGAACCAATCAAAAGCATAAGAATAGCATCTTTACTAAACAGCCTTTAAATGGCAGGAGACATTGTCCACATCAAAAACAGGCAAATTAATATTATTCAACATATCCAAGCTTTTTACAGAAAATATTCAGATATAACCCCCTTTGTAATCATTTGTCATATCTGTTTCTGTGTCTGGTGCTCGGTGGGACTTTTATGTTGTAGTTCTCTGTGCATTGTCTCTGTGTTCTTTTCTGTGTCTTGTTTCCTGTGGAGTTTTTGTAGTTTTTTGTAGTTTTTCATGTTGATTAGTCTCCCCAGGTTTTTCCCATTAACCACACCCCTTATTATCTCGTTAAGGTAGTCTTCCCTGTGTATTTATAGCCCTTGATTTCTCTGGTTCTCTGTTGGTCGTTGTTTGATGTCATGCAGGTGTATGCTGTTCACTGTTCCCTGTGTTTTGGTTATTTTGTTTTGTATCATTGATTCATGTTTTGATTGACCAAACATGGATCTAGGGGAGGAAATTAATGCATCTCCATCAGGGAGTCCTCAGCACAGAGGACTATGTGCTGGGGTTCAACAGGTTGGCTTGCCTGACTGATATGAGTGAGGAGTGCCAGATGATATTGTTTCGGAGGGGATTGGCAGAGCCACTCATGGATGTAGTGGTGGGAACCTGACGGGAAGTTGGAGTGCTATGTGGGTCTGGCACTGCAGCTGAGTGGCTCGGTGTTGATGGCGGGAGTCGAGTCAGCAGCCACCACACCAGAGTGCTCGGCCACCATGGACACCAGGTCAGATATCCCGGCAGCCATGATCTTTGCGGAGGAGGGCATGGCACTTTGCTCTGTGCGAGCCGCTGGCGTCTTTGTGGTAGGGTCAGGCCGGAGGATTTCAGCCAGGATGGCCACCAGATGGCCCAGAGCTCAGCGACATCCCCTGTCTCGGTCCAGAGCCCAGCTACATCCCCTGTCTCCATCCAGAGATGGCTCCAGCCACTGACCAGTGGCCAAAGAGGGCTCCGTCCCCTGCACCAAGGCCAGAGAGGGCTCTGTCCCCTGCAATAAGCCCAGAGAGGACTCCGTCCCCTGCCAAGAGTCCGGAGAGAACTCTGTCCCCTGTCAAGAGCCCGGAGAGGACTTTGTCCCCGTCCTGAGTCCAGTAAGGACATAATTCCCTGTCACGGATCCAGAGAGGACGGCCGTCCCCGTCCCCGTCTTGAGTCAGTTGACGTTTCCTCTCCCCGTTGAGAGTCCTGTGAGGAGGGGGGGTTATGTCATCTGTTTTGGTGTCTGGTGCTCGGTGGGACTTTTATGTTGTAGTTCTCTGTGCATTGTTGCTGTGTTCCTTTCTGTGTCCTGTTTCCTGTGGAGTTTTTGTAGTTCTTTGTAGTTTTTTTCATGTTGATTAGTCTCCCCAGGTGTTTCCCATTTACCACACTCCTTGTTATCTCGTTAAGGTTGTCTTCCCTGTGTATTTATAGCCCTCGTTTTCTCTGGTTCTCTGTTGGTGGTTGTTTGTCATGCAAGTGTATGCTGTTCACTGTTCCCTGTGTTTTTGCTTATTTTGTTCCTGATTTATGTTTTGATTGTTTATTAAAGTCTCCATGCATTTGGATCCCTCATCTCTGCCTGCCATCTGTGACTTCTCAGTTTCCTTACATCATTAGCATTTTCATAAGTAACTGTAGTTTAATTATAATTTTTTTTTTCTCAGTAACTGATTACAGTTACATTTATTTTGTAATTAAATTACGTAATCTAGTTAAATGTAACTAGTTACTCTCCAACAATGGGTTTGAGGAACACAATGAGTTTGAGGTGTTGACTTGGCCTTCAAATCTCAATCCAATCGAGTATCTGTGGGATGTGTTGAACAAGTCCAATCCATGGAGGCCTGACCTCACAACTTACAGGACTTAAAGGATCTGCTGCTAACATCTTGGTGCCAGATACCACAGCACACCTTGAGGGGTCTAATGGAGTCCATGCCTTGATGGGTCACTGTTTTGGCAGCAAAAGGGGGACAAACACAGTATTGGTTATACCTGATTGGTGTATAGTGTCCAATGTGTAAACAATATGATTTATGCACTAAATCCAGCATAAACCCCTGTACAAACTGCATATTTTTAAACGCTCAAGAGAGATGATACTACCTGAACCTATGATGATACTACCATAAACAAGATGGCGTCGCCGTTCAGGTCGCTCCGCGAAGACTGTGCTTTTATTTATTATTTTACTCTCTTTTGCTCTCAATTTTTACAAATTTATCATCTGCATTGATCTGTTATGACAGCAAAACACTTTTGGACATTGGTTACCGCTACACTGGACTGTTTCAGGACACTTTCACCAATCCTCTGTGGCCATCTGAGATTCTTCGGAACGCCGAGTTGAACAATGGCTAGATGAGTCGACGACGAAGAATCAAGAAACACAACGGGAAACGTGCTGGGATCCGCAACAGACTGAGAAAAAAGGCATTCAGCCCACCTCTCCCGAGCATTCTGCTCGCAAATGTCCAATCCTTGGAGAATAAGATGGACGATCTTAGAGCCAGGATAAGTTTTCAATGGGACATGAGAGACTGTAACATCTATTGTTTGTCTGAAACATGGCTCACGCCCACGGTCCCGGACACAGCTGTGATGCCGTCTGAGAACTTCTCTGTTTTTCGGATGGACAGAACAGCCGAGGCCGGTAAATCCAAAGGCGTTGGAGTGTTTCATGATCAGCAAGAAATGGTGCGACCCCAGGAACATCTCCATTCTTTTGCGATCCTGTTCGCCTCATCTGGAACATTTAACAATCATTTGCCGCCCATTCTATCTGCCGAGGGAGTTTTCCTCAGTCATCGCCACTGCTGTTTACATTCCACCACAGGCAGACACAGGGCTGGCTTTATCTGGCCTTCATGATGTTACCAGCGGCTTCATAAACAAACACCCCAATGCTGCTTTCATCGTCGCGGGCGATTTTAACAAAGCAAACCTAAAGAAAGTCTTGCCAAACTTTCACCAGCACATCTTTAATGAGTCCCTCGCTACATCTGTGGTCCCCACCTCCTTCAAAAAAAACACCATCATCCCTGTCCAGTAAACAGTAAACCCTCTTGCCTAAATGACTATCGTCCAGTGGCTCTCACGTCTATAGTCATGAAGGTCTTTGAAAGACTCATTAAAAACACCATTTGCTCCTTCATTCCTGACACTTTGGACCCTCTTCAGTTTGCCTATCGTCCCAATAGATCGACTGAAGATGCCATCTCTCATGTCCTCCACTCCTCCCTCACTCACATCGACAGCAAAAGTGGGAACTATGTAAGGCTGCTATTTATTGACTATAGCTCAGCCTTTAACACCATAGTTCCCATTAAGCTAACCGCCAAACTCCTGGATCTCGGCCTGAATTCTTCTCTCTGCCACTGGATTGAAGACTTCCTCACTGGCAGGCCTCAGGTGGTGAGAGTAGGCCAGTTCACCTCCACCTCACCCTGAGTGTGGGAGCTCCACAGGGCTGTGTCCTGAGTCCCCTGCTCTACTCTCTCTACACGCATGACTGTTTGTCCACACACAGCTCCACCTCTATCATCAAATTTGCTGATGATACTGTTGTCCTGGGCCTCATTTCCAACAACGAGATGGCATACTTGGACGAGGTGGAGCAACTAACATCATGGTGCCAGGACACCTGTCTCTCTGAATGTTGGCAAGACCAAAGAACTGATTGTGGAATTCAGGAAGAGACAGCAACGGACATAGTCCCCTCTCATGATCAGCAGGTCAGCAGTAGAGAGAGTGAGCAGCTTCAAGTACCTGGGTGTAAACATCTCCGAGGACCTGGCCTTGGACTGCACACATTCAGACACAGGTGAAAAAAGCCAGGCAAATACTGTACCACCTGCGGCAGCTGAGGAAATTCAGGGTTTCACCAGTTATCCTGAAAACTTTCTATTTAGGGGCGATAGAAAGTGTATTAACTCAATGCATTACAGCGTGGTATGGGAACAGCACCAGTCATGACTGCAAAGCCCTGCAAAGAGTCGTGCGCTTATCCGAGCGTATCTCAGGGTCAGCTCTCCTGTCTCTACAGGACGTCTACACCAAGAGCTGCAAAGGTAGAGCTACTAAGATCATCAAGGACTCTAATCACCCTGAAAACCCTCATTTCACGCTGCTGCCATCTGGTAAGCGCTTCCGAAGCCTGATGGCCAAAACTGAGAGACTCAGAAGGAGCTTCTTCCCCCAGGCCATCAGACTCCTGAACTCAGTCACTTAACATCACGTGAATTCACTTCAGGATAAACATCGACATACTGACATTGCACTGCACTTTCTGTTCTTGTTGTTACTGTGTAACAACCTATTATAAATCTGTTTGCACATTATACATTTCTGTTAACCACATATTTATAAGTCTACAGTTTACTCACTGCACAGTTTATTACTTATTTTTTCTACTTGATTTATTTATAATTCTACAGATATATATCTATATCTATATATATATATAGAGAGAGAGAGAGAGAGAGAGAGAGAGAGAGAGAGAGAGCGCGAGAGAGAGAGAGAGAGAGAGAGAGAGAGAGAGAGAGAGAGAGAGAGAGAGAGAGAGAGAGAGAGAGAGAGAGAGAGAGAGAGAGAGAGAGAGAGAGAGAGAGAGAGAGAGAGAGTGAGAGAGAGTACTTTCTTATTCTATTTCTATTATAATTCCCTCTTGTGTTTTTAACTGTGAATTTGCACTGTCCATGGAGCGGACCTGTTTACATTTCACTGCCGGTTGTATATTCTGTATATAACTGTGTATGTGACAAATAAAACTCTCCTGAATCTTGAATCTTGAACCTGCCCGCATTGTTCACATGATATTTGTATAAGGTGGAGAACCGCCCAACCCTTTGACAGTCTTGGTTCTTGGAATGTTTTCTCCAGTCTGTTGTAGTTCCCACAATTCACCTCACGAGTGTGAAGCTCAACTTCTATTCAAATTAACTGAAAACAATCACTCAAAAAGTTGATTTATTTCACTAATTCAAAAAGTAAAACTTGTATATTATATTCATTCATTACACAAAGATTGATATATTTCAAATGTTTATTTCTTTTAATTTTGATGATTATAACTGACAACTAAGGAAAATCTCAAATTCATCTCAGAAAATCTCTTAGAATATTACTTAAGACCAATACAAAGAAAGGATTTTTAGAAATCTTGGCCAACTGAAAAGTATGAACATGAAAAGTATGAGCATGTACAGCACTCAATACTTAGTTGGGGAGTCACTGCTCAGGTGTTATGAGAGCCCAGGTTGCTCTGATAGTGGCCTTCAGCTCTTCTGCATTGTTGGGTCTGGCATATTGCATCTTCCTCTTCACAATACCCCATAGATTTTCTATGGGGTTAAGGTCAGGTGAGTTTGCTGGCCAATTAAGAACAGGGATACCATGGTCCTTAAACCAGGTACTGGTTGCTTTGGCACTGTGTGCAGGTGTCGAGTCCTGTTGGAAAATTAAATCTGCATCTCCATAAAGTTGGTCAGCAGCAGGAAGCATGAAGTGCTCTAAAACATCCTGGTATACGGCTGCGTTGACCTTGGACCTCAGAAAACACAGTGGACCAACACCTGCAGAAACTTTACACTGGACCTCAAGCAAAGTGGATTGTGTGCCTCTCCTCTTTTCCTCCAGACTCTGGGACCCTGATTTCCAAAGGAAATGCAAAATTTATTTTCATCAGAGAACATAACTTTGGACCACTCAGCAGCAGTCCATTCCTTTTTGTCTTTAGCCTAGGCAAGACGCTTCTGATGCTGTCTGTTGTTCAAGAGTGGCTTGACACAAGGAATGCGACAGCTGAAACCCATGTCTTGCATACGTCTGTGCGTAGTGGTTCTTGAAGCACTGACTCCAGCTGCAGTCCACTCTTTGTGAATCTCCCCCACATTTATGAATGGGTTTTGTTTCACAATCCTCTCCAGGGTGCGGTTATCCCTATTGCTTGTACACTTTTTTTCTACCACATCTTTTCCTTCCCTTCGCCTCTCTATTAATGTGCTTGGGCACAGAGCTCTGTGAACAGTCAGCCTCTTTTGCAATGACCTTTTGTGTCTTGCCCTCCTTGTGCAAGGTGTCAAAGGTCGTCTTTTGGACGACTGTCCAGTCAGCAGTCTTCCCCATGATTGTGTAGCCTACAGAACTAGACTGAGAGACCATTTAAAGGCCTTTGTAGGTGTTTTGAGTTCATTAGCTGATTAGAGTGTGGCACCAGGTGTCTTCAATATTGAACCTTTTCACAATATTCTAATTTTCTAAGATACTGAATTTGGGATTACTTATAGTCAGTAGAATGTCTGTTGGAGGAGCATCACAATAACGTGTTAGCAGATATTAAGCAGACAGTTAACTAATACTCTAATGAGAGTTAGTTGACATGTAGTTGCAAAGTTACTTATAGTCAACAGAATGTTCAAAAGGGACCATCAAAATAAAGTGTTACCAAAGTTTTTGTTTTTTGATGAACTATTTGCTAAGTTTCATGTTATGGAATGTTGTCATTTCTGACAGGAAAGTGTACACTGTTAAACATTTTCTTTAATGCTTATGAAAATTTGAATTAAAGGGATAGTTCAACCAAAAATGAAAATTCTGTCATTAATTACTCACCCTCATGCCGTTACAAACCCGTAAGGCCTTCGTTCATCTTCAGAACACAAATTAAGATATTTTGATGAAATCCAAGAGCTCTCTGACCCCTTCATAGACAGCTATTTAATTAACACTTTCAAGGCCCAGAACGGTAGTAAAAGTATCGTTAAAATAGTGGTTCAACCTTAATTTGTTCACGCGACAAGAATACTTTTTGTGCGCAAAAACAAACAAAAATAAAGACTTTATTCAACAATTTTGTTCTGTGTCAGTCTCCTATACGCAGTTTCCGTTGTAAGCAGTGCAGCACTTTCGAGTTCTGTGGCAGCCGTTGCTGTTCACGTGAGCACCACGACGCATATGCGTGATGATGATGCAGGAGTGCACTGTATTTACAAGCTAAACTGTGTAGAAGACTGGGATAGAATGAAAATTGTTGAATAAAATTGTTATTTTGTTTTTTGCGCACAAAAAGTATTCTCATCACTTCATAAAATTAAGGTTGAACCACTGAAGTCACATGGACGATTTTAATAATGTCTTTACTCCCTTTCTGGCCTTGAAAGTGTTAATTAAATGCTGTCTATGAAGGGAAGCCATTCATTCTTCATATGTGTTCTGAAGATGAATGAAGGTCTTATTGGTTTGGAACAACATGAGGGTAAGTAACTAATGACAGAATTTAAATTTTTGGGCGAACTTAAATGAATTAAATATTTCTCTAAAACTACATTCTCAATTTGGTGGGAATAAAACATCAGATCTTGTAAAATGAAAGAGATGGTGAATGATAATTCTGGGATGTGAGGAAGATCTTTGAGCTCCTGCAGGGTAAGATGATGGAATAAAGTTGGAAAGACTCCATTTGTGTCTCTTGTGGAATCACAATCGGACTGCAGAGAGCTGACGTCAGTGAATACGCGTCTGGTTTCAGTTTTAACTCCACTTCAGCTGTCTCTAACTGAGCAAAAGCTGCTTTAATGTTTGTGAAATGAGACTTTCTGAACACTGTATCTATGTGTGAACCGTTCCACAGCTCTGGATCTTCATTGCATGTGAAAACTAGAGGGATTTCATGGGATGGGAATAATTTTCCTTTCCCAGACTTGTTATGCACAAAGGTGGGCTTTAATTATTCAACATTAACACAGTTTTCTATGCACATCAGCATTTAGCTCTGTATTGAGTTTCAAAAATATCCCCTCAAATTGATCAGTCTGCGGAAAGCCCAATGTTAGCACAATATCCAGGAAATGTAAAGAATCACTCACCTGTGGCCCAATACTGACCTTCAAACAGAAAACACCCCCAGACACTGTCCATGAACTGAACTACAAGCATAGGAATGAAATTGTGACATAAATTTGTGATGTATTTAATGTACTTATAGATATTTCAACATATTCATTCATTTGTTTGCAGTGGTGAACAATACACTCTCAGAAAAAAAGGTTCAGTGGGGCTATATAACCCTATGGTTTTTACTTTTTAAGAACACTTACGTAAAAAGGTTTTATATAAGGAGAAATGTCTTATTATTGCATGATACATTCATATTAATTTTTTTTTCTAGTTATAATGTTTACAAGCTGCTTAATGCATAACATTTAATCAAAATAAAAAATTATTAAAATAAATGAATTAAAACTAAATATTCTTATTATTTAATTTTAATTCATTTGTTTAATCTTTTGATTGGAATTATGATGGGAACTCCTAAAACAGGGGTGTCCAACCCTTGGTCCTGGAGGGCTACCGTCCTGCAGATTTTAGCTCCAACCCGAATCAAACACACCTGAACCAGCTTATCGTGGTGTTCAGGGCAGCGCAATAATTACAGACAAGTGTGTTTCAGCAGGGTTGGAACTGCAATCTGCAGGACGGTAGCCCTCCAAAAGCAGGGTGGGACACCCCTGTCCTAACTCCTTAGCAACTACATAGCAACACCCAAACAACTACTTAGAATTTTACAGCAACATAGTGACACCTTAGCAATCACATACCAATGTGTAAAACACTCTGATAACCCTAACAACTATTTATTTGTTTACTTTTTCTTGTGAGGCAATGAACATTATTTAACATATTAGACCCAAAAAGTTAATAGTAATCTATTAGAAAAAATAAAATAAAAATTGTGAGTGAGTGAGTGAGTGAGTGAGTGAGTGAGTGAGTGAGTGAGTGAGTGAGTGAGTGAGTGAGTGAGTGAGTGAGTGAGTGAGTGAGTGAGTGAGTGGTGAATGAGTGTGTATATGTGCATATCTAGTTATTGTGTTTCAGTGTCAGGGCAGGTGAGTGCGTTGTCTGCCCTCAGAGACGTACCTGCTCCATCTGTTCCATGTACCTCAGAGTTTCACCTGACAGCTAATTAATAACCAGCTTACGAGCAGCAGGAACGAACTCTTCAACACATGCCACCTAATGCCTGCGCATCCCTCGGTCTAGTTGACCTCACACACACACACACAGGCTTATCCTCAGCAAATGTCTGGAGACAGAACACCAAACCGCTGGAGGGTTTTGATTGATAGATTATATTAGAAACATATGGCTACCTGTTTCTATTGACGACTAAGACCAAGCAGAAGTTCTGATGAATCCAGACACAGCAAAACTGAATTTGATTTGTGTCCAAATCTGGGGATAAAACAAACTTCAGAAAAATTTAATTCTGCTCTTTGTCGTCTATTTATTATGAAACCAAGTACACCTTGAATGAAATTGGGCTAAAAAGCATTTTTATCATTTCTCATCTGTTCCCTGTTTCTTTGATTGCCTGTTTCTGTGTTTATAAGCCCTTTGTTTCTTCAGTTCAGTGTTCTGTGTTGAAGTTATAGTAGCTGTATCTGTTCTCTCGTTCTCTGTTTATTAAAGTTTCTTGGTTTATCAATCACTCTGTGTCAAGCCTCTGGAGCCTGAGCCCATCACAGAGTCTAATCATGTGTGTAAGCAGGCAAAAACATCCGTCATAGAAGGTATTTTTGTGGAGCTTGATGGGATGGATTGGAGCCCCGCCCACACTTCCATCACTGAGGGAATACTAGTGGAGTTCAAGGGGATGGTTTGAAGCCCACCCACACTCCTTTTGCTGAGGGGCATTCAATGAGCTGGGTTGCCACATAATTATTATATGATGAGCAGGACTGTATAATGTCTCAAGGTCTACAGTCTCTGCTGGTCCTGTCCAGTCCCAAGTCATCTTCATCTATGCTGATTCAGCCCAGTCCCAAGTCATCTTCGTCTCTGCTGGTTCAGCCAAGTCCCAAGTCATCTTTATCTCTGCTAGTTCACTCCAGTCCAAGTTGTCTTTGTTGCCATTGGCACTACCCAGCTTCAAGTCTCCTTCGTTGCCATTGGTCCTGCCCAGCTCCATGTCTCTTTGTCAAGGATGGTCCTACTCATGCTGCTTTCCAGTTTGTTTTTACTATGTGCCTTGGCCCTCTGTCACCCTGGGTCTTCATCTCCTGGGTTCTGCCTGGGTCTCCACCTTGCACATCTCCACTAAAGTCAGTCTTTGCTCCATCCTAGCTCCTCTCAGTTCCACCATGGGCCTTCATCGTGGCTCTGCTCTGGGTCATTCTCTGGCTCTAACCATCTCACGTCTGTCTCCTCGTTCTCATCCTCCTCCAGAAGAATCATCAGTGGCAGGATTTTTTATTTTGCTATTGGAGCAAATGCAAACACAAAAATGATATGTTCACTCTTAAAAATATCTGTGGAATCTGTGATTCCATGAAGAACTTTTAACATCTATGGAAACTTTCCATTGCACAAAAGGTTCTTTATAATGAAAAAAGTTAGATTAGTAATATTAATGTTCTTCATACTAAAAATGGTTGCTGAAAAAAAAAACATCTTTATTTTTAAGAATGAGCCGTCTCTGTTCACCACTAAAAAGGTTTACCCAACAATAATGGCTTCTGCTTCTGAGAACCCAAGAAATGTGAAAAGTGCCCATTGCGATTTGTTAACATTAACAATTAAGCAAGGCTTAAAAATGTCAGAGGAACAAGAAAGTTGTTTCAGAGCAAGAGCCAACTTGTTAAATATTACAAAGACAAATAATATATAAAAACATACTGATTAATCATTCATAATAAGTTTAGACCATGCAGTAAAAAGTACTGTAAATTGATGTTTTAAATTAAACTCATCTACTTTAAGTTTTTTTTCTTCTTTTTTTCTTGTCTTTATTTGCATATGTTACCTAAAAAAATGCAAAGTGTTCAGGTCACATTGTTTTCATATGGCAGCAGACAGAGACACGATTTTTTGCAGAGATTCTGAAAATGTTGCACCAAATCAGTGCAATACTAAAATATAACAATCATATGACTCTCAACAATGTTTTGTAATACAGTTTTTAAGTGTCTTTGTGTTATTTTTGGAGTTTCCTGTGTGTGTGTGTGTGTGTGTGTGTGTGTGTGTGTGTGTGTGTGTGTGTGTGTGTGTGTGTGTGTGTGTGTGGTTTTAGCCCCCATCTGTGCTCCAGGCTGCAGCAGACAGGTGGAGGGTTACAGATTTACCTGAAGGCTCCTCAGAGGAAACACACTGCAAAGAATCACGGCAGAGGAAATTCATTGCATCAGTCTGTCCAAACTCTCAAATAAAGCTCAGAAACTTAGAGCTGAATGACAGATAACGAGGCGTGTAGGTGTTGCAAGAAACTTGGATAAACAGAAGAAATGCAAGGAGCTCAGATTCTTAACAAACATTCAACATGAGGGGATGGTCAAGGGCTGGGTTCTCACCGGGTGAAAAGAAGGGTCACTGCAATAGATGGGTTCACAGGGCAAAGGGAGCAGAAATAAAATAGGGGAAGTCTAAAGCCCAGAACACACCAAGCCGACAGTTTTCTCAGTGTGTTCCACACCGTTGGCTGAAGTTGGTCCTCGTCTTCTTTTTTTGGCCGATTCGACATGTTGAATCGCCGTCTGAGCTCGTCAGTCAGTCGGCTACTGGCACCTGCTGGTATGGAAATGTATTTCCTCTTACGCAGGTGCAGAACAGACGTGCTACTTGGCCACTGGGTTTCGAGCATTGGCTTGGTGTGTCAAGGCTTTGCACAGTCTGCTTTCGTCGCCACAAGTTTGTCGGCGTCAGCTTGGTGTGTTCCATGCTTAAGGAACTGTTTGGAGTCACAGGGAGTGGTCACAAAGCAAAAGATGGGAAAAGGTAGATGTCTAAGGTCAAAGAGAGGAGTCACATGGCAAAATATGAGGTCAAATGGTAAAGGCAGTGGTAAAATGTCATAACGAATGGTTACAGGGAAAATCAGTCACAAATAAAATTATGGAGTTGCAGATGAAGGGTGGGGTGATTAAATAATCAACAGGGATTCCAGGAGGTGAAGGATCAAAGGCAGGGTTAACAAGGCAAAAACATGGCCCCAAATGTTACAAAGAGGGGGATGCAAGAAGGTGAAGGGTGGGGTCACAGGGCAAAAAACAGATCACACAGAAATCAAGAGTTCAAAGGGAAATCCTTAAAAATGGGATAACAGGTCACAGGGCAAAGGAAGTAGTCAAATGTCACCAAAGAAGGGTCACAGAGTAAAGGATGGGGTCACAGACAAAGAGTGGGGTGAAGGGGCAAAATCAAGGTTCACATTTTGAAGGGTGTGATGACAGAGTAAAAGGTGGATCCGAGGAGGTGAAGTGTGAGGTCAAAGATAGGGGTCACAATGCAAATGAATAGGTCACAGGTCAGGAATCAGAGGGCAAAGTCAGTACTCAAAATGTCAAAAGGAGGTATCACAGAGTCACTGGGTTAAGGTAAGGGTTACAATGCAAAGGAACATGACACATAACACAGATAAAAGATGTCATAGGGACAAACAGAACAAGAACAGATCCTATGAATCTCCTATTATTTAGAATAGGGGTGGGAAATCCTGTTCCTGGAGGACCACCAACAGTACACATTTTGGATGTCTCTCTTATCTGATCAGTCAATTTAAGGTATATGAGTCTTTACTAATGAGCCGATTAGTTGATTCAAGTGTGTTTGATTAAGAGTTTGAAAATGGGTAATGTCAGGTGTATCTAGAAACAGGGTTAGGAAACACTGCCTTAGAACAGGTGTGGGCAACTCTGGCCCTAAAGGTCCACCGTCCTGCAGAGTCCAACCTTGATCTAACACACCAGAACCAGCTAATCAAGTTCTTCAGGTTTACTAAAATCACATGCAGTTGTGTTTGATTAGGGTTGGAGCTAAACTCTGCGGGGAAGTAGACCTCAAGCGCCAAGAGTTGAGAAGCCCTGCCCTAGAGAAAGGGCTGTAGAACCAGTTAGTGTCTGCCAAAACCCCAGTTTTAACCCTTCAGTAACATACTGGTCTCTCAGGTGGTACTGCATTTCCCCCGTACAGCTAATACATGGTCTTACATCATAATACACTAAAACTGTTTGAAGGTTCAAGATGAAAACCAACTGGACCCTGGGATGCAGTAAAGGTTGGCCCCCTGCATCCTAAGTATGGGATGAACCTGTAACTGTTCCTGCGTGAGGTTGGAGGACAAAATCCTGTTAGATAGTACACCTGCAAGTAGAGCACACTTAGATTGATCATATTAAAGTGTGAGGTTCTGCTGGGGTGAAATCATGACTGCTCTTCTTTTTATTTTATGCTTGCTGTGGAGTTTTGAAAATAATCACAGAACTGTTTTGATTTAATTGCAATAAATTAAATACTGTTACTGTTTGATTTAATTGCATTTTACTCTGGACTTACGTGTTAGATGCCGAATTGAGTTGTTACATGTTCTCTTTCTTCTTTTTTGCACATTGTGAATAGGGACTATTTTTATTGACTATGATGCAGGCTGATCTGTTCACTGTTTCCCTAGTGTAACAAGCCTACAGTTATCCTCAGTAAGATAAGAGTGGCAATTCTGCTGCTGGAGTCATGGACTGAAGACTTAATATTGAAAAGCAAAAGGGATTTTATTGGTACTAATTCTTTCAAAATTGTAATTGGCCTTCCTTGGTAATCCTTGTGAAAAATTTAAGAAGAATAAGAAGAATTTTTTAAGAAGAATATTTATTACGGAAATTAAATGCTTAAAAATATACAGTACTTGAGTGTGAACTGAATGTAATGTTTTTAGTTTTTTAATTGCAATTAAATGCAGTTTATATATATATATATATATATATATATATATATATATATATATATATATATATATATATATATATATATATATATATATATATATACACACACTCACCTAAAGGATTATTAGGAACAGTTGTTCAATTTCTCATTAATGCAATTATCTAATCAACCAATCACATGGCAGTTGCTTCAATGCATTTAGGGGTGTGGTCCTGGTCAAGACAATCTCCTGAACTCCAAACTGAATGTCAGAATGGGAAAGAAAGGTGATTTAAGCAATTTTGAGCGTGGCATGGTTGTTGGTGCCAGACGGGCCAGTCTGAGTATTTCACAATCTGCTCAGTTACTGGGATTTTAACGCACAACCATTTCTAGGGTTTACAAAGAATTGTGTGAAAAGGGAAAAACATCCAGTATGCGGCAGTCCTGTGGGTGAAAATGCCTTGTTGATGCTAGAGGTCAGAGGAGAATGGGCCGACTGATTCAAGCTGATAGAATAGCAACTTTGACTGAAATAACCACTCGTTACAACCGAGGTATGCAGCAAAGCATTTGTGAAGCCACAACACGCACAACCTTGAGGCGGATGGGCTACAACAGCAGAAGACCCCACCGGGTACCACTCATCTCCACTACAAATAGGAAAAAGGGGCTACAGTTTGCACGAGCTCACCAAAATTGGACAGTTGAAGACTGGAAAAATGTTGCCTGGTCTGATGAGTCTCGATTTCTGTTGAGACATTCAGATGGTAGAGTCAGAATTTGGCGTAAACAGAATGAGAACATGGATCCATCATGCCTTGTTACCACTGTGCAGGCTGGTGGTGGTGGTGTAATGGTGTGGGGGATGTTTTCTTGGCACACTTTAGGCCCCTTAGTGCCAATTGGGCATCGTTTAAATACCACAGCCTACCTGAGCATTGTTTCTGACCATGAATATGTCATATAAGGCATATGTCCATCCCTTTATGACCACCATGTACCCATTCTCTGATGGCTACTTCCAGCAGGATAATGCACCATGTCACAAAGCTTGAATCATTTCAAATTGGTTTCTTGAACATGACAATGAGTTCACTGTACTAAAATGGCCCCCAGTCACCAGATCTCAACCCAATAGAGCATTTTTAGGATGTGGTGGAACGGGAGCTTCGTGCCCTGGATGTGCATCCCACAAATCTCCATCAACTGCAAGATGCTATCCTATCAATATGGGCCAACATTTCTAAAGAATGCTTCCAGCACCTTGTTGAATCAATGCCACGTAGAATTAAGGCAGTTCTGAAGGCGAAAGGGGGTCAAACACAGTATTAGTATGGTGTTCCTAATAATCCTTTAGGTGAGATATATATATATATATATATATATATATATATATAAGCTCACTTCTTTTTCACAAGGGAATATAATGTTTTCTCACTATAGTTCTCAGTGACACCAATCAGTATATCATGAACATGAATTCAGGCCTTGATCCACTAAATATTGGGACACTAATGTTAAATATGAATGTTAAATAACTAATGTTAAATATTTAATGTCAGAAATCCTAGATTAGTTACAGCAACAACACCACAGACTGGTTAGAAATTTTGGTTTACATTTGTACAGAAAGTCCTGTTCTGGACATGACAACATTTCTAGTAAATGAATAAAGAGAACAGTTCAGTTTCAGGGCGACACATTCTGGGAACTTCTAGTGTGTGACTATTCCAGAGCATTGGAATAATTTGAGCAACGGGACAGTGCGAGATATGGCCAACAGCCTGGGTGGTGAACTTACTACTGAAGAAGGGAACGAGCAGAGACACTGAGACCTAGGCTGTAAAATATTTGCAGCTTTGGCAATACATCATTTTTGCAGATAAATTTAAGTCCTCCAGCTAAACCACCATTCTTCCTTAGAGTTTCTGGTACAAAATAGGGCCTGAAGCTCTTTTTTAACAAATGGTCAGAGAAAATAGCAGCTTAACCTTAAAGAGGTCAAACTAAATATTTCATAAACTTTTATGAATATTTAATGGTAACAGGGTTAATCTCTCAATGGTAACTAGTTAGTTTGAGATCAAATAAAATAGGATTTTCTCATGTAATGTGCCCCATCAAAACTACATTTAAAACAATCTTGAGACAGAGAGGTGTTGTCCCTCAGGCAAATAGCCGCTCTTCATTGCGCAATTGCTAAACATTTCTCCAGTACAAGTGATCGAGTCATTTGAGAGAAAAACCTGAATAACCCTTATGCATCAGTTATTATAATTTATTTTTATTTTATTTTATTTTATTTTATTTTGGTGAGTGTGAGCAGTGTTGGGGCACATTACAAATTTACAACAAAATATCTGTTACATTTTCAAAAAAATAATGCAAGTTACTTTTTCCCATTAATTCACTGACACCTCTTCTTTCCCCAGCAGTCCTCTTCTATAATTATAGTTCTAGGCTTATGTGTGCATGCATTTACTCATCTCACTTGCACAAAAACAGATCCTCAAAATTAATAAAAACAGTGAAAGGCAAACTTTATATTACGCAAATCTGCAATAATTAAATGTTAAATTCCACAAATATACTTTGTATTTGATCACACTTTATTAAGCAAAGTCTTGGCTGCTGACATTCAATGATCCAATTCAACCATATTAACTAATAACCTACTAGTTTAATAACCTTAGATAAACATCACATTTGTTTTTCTTTATTCTTTTATTTTATTTTATTTTTTTATTGCTGAAGTGTGTTGAACTTTCTTCTCCATAATGGTAGCACAGTTTGAGCTGTGCCCTCTACTGTACAGGCATGAATTTGCATTTCCTTCAGCCTGAGACTTATACTTCTGCATCAGACCTGCGGTGTAGCCTCTACGCTGGTTTTCATTTATATTTCTGCATCGTTGTCCGCCTCAACATGCAGTTACACATGCATGTGTACCCCTGAGGGAGGGGTAGTGACCCCTTCACATGAATGCGCAAAATACACTCACCTAAAGGATTATTAGGAACACCATACTAATACTGTGTTTGACCCCCTTTCGCCTGCAGAACTGCCTTAATTCTACGTGGCATTGATTCAACAAGGTGCTGAAAGCATTCTTTAGAAATGTTGGCCTATATTTATAGGATAGCATCTTGCAGTTGATGGAGATTTGTGGGATGCACATCCAGGGCACGAAGCTCCCGTTCCACCACATCCCAAAGATGCTCTATTGGGTTGAGATCTGGTGACTGTGGGGGCCATTTTAGTACAGTGAACTCATTGTCATGTTCAAGAAACCAATTTGAAATGATTCGAGCTTTGTGACATGGTGCATTATCCTGCTGGAAGTAGTCATCAGAGAATGGGTACATGGTGGTCATAAAGGGATGGACATATGCCTTATATGACATATTCATGGTCAGAAACAATGCTCAGGTAGGCTGTGGCATTTAAACGATGCCCAATTGGCACTAAGGGGCCTAAAGTGTGCCAAGAAAACATCCCCCACACCATTACACCACCACCACCAGCCTGCACAGTGGTAACAAGGCATGATGGATCCATGTTCTCATTCTGTTTACGCCAAATTCTGACTCTACCATCTGAATGTCTCAACAGAAATCGAGACTCATCAGACCAGGCAACATTTTTCCAGTCTTCAACTGTCCAATTTTGGTGAGCTTGTGCAAATTGTAGCCTCTTTTTCCTATTTGTAGTGGAGATGAGTGGTACCTGGTGGGGTCTTCTGCTGTTGTAGCCCATCTGCCTCAAGGTTGTTCGTGTTGTGGCTTCACAAATGCTTTGCTGCATACCTCGGTTGTAACAAGTGGTTATTTCAGTCAAAGTTGCTCTTCTATCAGCTTGAATCAGTCGGCCCATTCTCCTCTGACCTCTAGCATCAACAAGGCATTTTCACCCACAGGACTGCCGCATACTGGATGTTTTTCCCTTTTCACACCATTCTTTGTAAACCCTAGAAATGGTTGTGCGTGAAAATTCCAGTAACTGAGCAGATTGTGAAATACTCAGACCGGCCCACAAACAACCATGCCACACTCAAAATTGCACTGCCTCATCATCTTTCCCACTCTCCCTGGATTCCCTGCACCTGGCGTTCATCATGTGCACTCCCTTTTTATTGAACTCACTTCCCTGCACTCCTGGTCCAATCTCATTGATGTTATGTTCAGTTTTGTTGGTGTTGCTTGTTTGTCCCTACTTGATCTAAATAAACCCGTCTATGTTGGAAGTCCTGTTCTGACTCTTACCTGCCGCACCACATCCGTAACAGGAGATCGGACCAAAAATTGCTAAGGACTTCTCTAACTAGAAGATGGGGATCTTCCTGTTCCCGCTCTCTCCCGTGTCCCCTAAGGAAGATACTTTTGCAGAGGATCACCTATGGGGGCTTAGATAGGACGGTCGCCCACTAGAGAGGTATGTGGAGGAATTTGCTGAGCTATCTAGTTTGGTGAACTGGCCAGATGCTCCTTTGAATTCATTTTTTCTGATGGGCCTGGACGAGGACACTATCCGCTACATTGAACCTGCCTGTTCCTTTTCCCTAGTTGAATCTATAAATCAGATTTTGTTTCTAAATTGTTCCGAGTTTGAAATTGAAGAGGTTCAAGAAAAAGAAGTGTCTTCTTCATCCTGTCCCCTCAGAAAAACATGCAGCCTGGTCAGTTCACCCACAGCCAGTTTCCTCCACCTATTCCTCCAGTGGGCCTTCCCATGTGATCCTGCCTGCCCCAAAGCGGGCAAGGAGGAGGGCCACCGCAAAGCCCTCGATGCCGGCCGAGATGGCCGCGGCCTCACCAGAGTGCTAGCTAATATTATTTTGGCACGATCCTTCCGCCCCAGTTCCCCATGAACCCGCTCCAAGTCTCCTCGAACCCGCTCCTAGTCTCCACGAGCCCACTTCAGCTCTCCTTGAGCCCGCTCCAGGTGTCCTCAAACTCGATTACGGGGGGAATACCCATAATCTTGAATCAGGTCGTCTACGAGTCATTTAGCACCGGGTTCTCCACAAACTTGCGGTGCGATAAGGGGGAGAGGGGCGACGCTCTTTCGGCCGCCCCCCGGTTCCAGTCTCGAGCGGCTCTCCTCGCCGGCCGGAGCCGGCTATCCGAGGCCCATCGAAATCCTGCGGCGCTGCGGTATTGTTCCGTCTAGGCGGGATTCTGACTTAGAGGCGTTCAGTCATAATCCCGCAGATGGTAGCTTCGCACCAGTGGCTCCTCAGCCAAGCACATGCACCAAATGTCTGAACCTGCGGTTCCTCTCGTACTGAGCAGGATTACTATTGCAACGACACGGACATCAGTAGGGTAAAACTAACCTGTCTCACAACGGTCTAAGTTATACACCTGTGGGTAGAGCACATGTGGGTGGGACTCCTGATTTGCCATGGACTTCCAAGGCTCCTGATCCGCCATGGACTCCCGAGGCTCCTGATCCGCAAAGGCCACCCGAGGCTCCTGATCCGCCATGGACTCCCAAGGCTCCTGATCCGTCATGGACGCCCAAGGCTCCTGATCTGCCATGGCCTCCCAAGGCTCCTGTCCCACCATGGCCACACCTACCGGGAGGGGGAGGTGGGGGGGGGGGATCAGATAGCCCTTCAAAGACTTCAGAGAAATTAGAAATTTCCCTGCATACACCGGTTATAGTGGCAACATGTAGGGCCTTATGATATCCATGATGTGGAAAAACATGGACTAAATTGCGGAATCCAGTCATTAAAAAGTTATTTACTGTATAACATGGAATTGAAGGAATTTGTTACATTTTTTATGAATTAATAAAAAGCAGGTCAGTACACAAATAAAATTGTGATAGACTATAGACTAGTATATATAAAATATAGACTAGTGTCTGTGAATATTACACTGCAAAAAAGACTATTTAACTATGTATCCTGCATGTTCTGTGTGTCTCTGTAAATGAATAGTGCAGATGCGCAGTTTAATTTACCATAAACACACACATTTTATAAAATCTCACTATATGAGGACATGAATGCGTTAACTTCATCTCCAAAGCTGCTCTGAGAGTCACTTCATGAGCATTTTATCATTTCATTTGAGAAAAACAAAAATACAAAAAAAAAAAAAAAACTATTGTCATATATCATAAACACACAAACTCAAAGGTTTGCATGGCAACCATTAAAATAAAAATTTGGTTTAACTTGAAATTGTGTCATAAATATATAACAGTTGTACAGTAGAATTTAGCTACGTCTCAGTGCAATACTACTAATAATACATTTTAAGGAATAATCACAGTTGTTCTTCCATGTTTTAATTTTAAGAGTAAAGCTCTGTTGTGCAGCACTTTGACAAAAAAAAAAAAAAAAAAAAATAATATATATATATATATATATATATATATATATATATATATATATATATATATATATATATATTATATATAGGATTAAAAGATATAAATTCAATTAATGTTTTATGCCTACCTTTGATTGCAAAAGAAAAAAAAAATTAGAAATAAAAATATATATTTTTAATAAATTATTGTTTTTATTAAATTAATTAGACATGCTTTCTGATTATTAAAATTTAATTAAAACATTAAAATGGAATCCAGAAAACCTAAAACAGAAAACACAGAATTTGGTAAAAATAAAACAAAAAAATAAATAAAACATGTTTCATAGGGCCCTAAACAAGTAATTTTTGTTAAACTTTTCATAAATTGATGTTAAATTGTATAAGTTTCATGAATTCAATGAATTAGACATGCAAATTTTGTTCAAATTTAATTTAACCATTAAAATGGAATCCAGAAAAATTTAAACGGATTTCATAGGGCCTTAAACATGGCTGCCCAAGCGAACAAGGAGACAATTTTTTTGGCATCAATAAGGATTTTAATGACAAATAATCATTTGTTTTATGTTAAATTTAATCTTGTGTTCATATTTATGGTAATTTTCTTGTGATAAACATCAGCGCATCTCCTTTGATGTATGAGATAGCAAGGTATAATGACGTGTAACTGTGTAGTAGTGGTGACTGTGTAGTAGGGTTAGATTTCTTAGGGAAATATTTTCACTCCTAGCCCTTGCCACTCTGTTTCAAGGGGCAAAAGCAAGGGGTAGGGGTATAAAATAGAACTGGGATTAGGCCTTATTTGTTTCACTTTTGGTGTGAAACGACACTTACATATGGCAAAAATAGAACTTTTTGTCAAGCACAGCCCATAATTATGAGAAAAAGTAAAACAAAAGTATTGCATTGCTTTACATAAAAAGTAACTAAGTAACGCAATTAGTTACTTTTTTAGGATGTAACACAGTATTGTAATGCATGACTTTTAAAAGTCTTTTCCCCACTTTAAAAAACTTTCCCCAACACTGAGTGTGAGGTGCTTTTAACAACTCAGCTCGGGTTCTTTTATTTCACCTTTTATTATGTCTCAGCCCAGATATGAATATGATGTGTAAACACAGAGCAATGGGTCAGGACGTTCAGGCATTCAAAGCTGAGAGAATGAGCATAACAGCCTCTCAAAGAGAGCAGGAGAAGGTTGAGAATATAAATGTTTAGTTGAGAAGAGCTCAGCACGTGAAGCCTCTACAATTAAGACTCTGTGGAAGCCGCTAGAATCCTGATGGCGCTTCAGAGCACAGGTGTTTATTCAGTATTCACAGAATGGTGTCACAGAAAGAGACAGACTTCTAAGCATTAAGTCATTAGAGATTTTAATTGGCAAGCTACTAATGGATGCTAGACAAACTTCACAGAATGTCATTTAACAATATAGATATTTTCAGATGCAAAGTACATCAGCGCCAGATCAGGTGTTTGTTGGCAAATGGGAGCAAAACTTTGTGTTTTCCCAATGATTTGACTTCATCTGAAATGAAAAAGAGCTACAGACGAAACAGCCCTCTACCTCTGTAGATGGTTATTAAAGTAAGTCTTGAATTCTTGATGTTCCTGGTTATCAATGTATGTTATTAGGGCCCGAGCACCGATAGTGTGAGGACCCTATTGTAATTGCTCAGTCTAATATTCTTCTTCTCCGAAATGAATTGCCTTTTTGAGGACCTAAACATGCTCAAAAACTCATGAAACTCTGCACATGCGTCAGAAGTGGTGAAAATTTTCGTCTTATATGGGTTTCAGAATTAGGTGTGGCAAAATGGCTCAATAGCGCCACCTACTAATTTTCAACAAAGTGCCCCACACACTGCGTTTCAATAATTTGCATGATTTAATGTGTTTCTAGCAAGTTTGGTATTTCATGGCATATTTAAATGTGTTTCATGGAGTGAATCACAGTGTAAAGCATGCCACTTCCTGTTGCCCACAGGTGGCGCTATGCCTGTAATTGAATATTGGCATGTAGATGTGTTCAGGCTAGGACTATTATGTGAAGTTTGGGGCAGATTGGACATTGTATGCCCGAGTTACAACAACTTCCTCTCTTATGGCGAAACATCAAACTTTTTAGGCCACCACAGACACGCCCTTCAGGGAAAACTCAAGATCTTCCCAATTAAGTACAACATCTGGAAATGGCAAAATGTGCAAAAATATTTGCAGAGAAAATTCAAAATATCTCACATTTTCAGATTTTTCTCCCAGGGACTTTTTTGTAGGTATTGGGCAGACGTACATTTTTACCACTTCTGACGCGTGTGCAAAGTTTCATGAATTTTCGAGCATGTTTAGGTCCTCAAAAAGGCTAAAAATATTAGACTAAGCAATTACAATAGGGTCCTCACACTATCGGTGCTCGGGCCTTAATTACACCTGTATGATATTACACTGTAGTCACACTGGACCAGCAGTTTGGAAAATGGGTGGATAACTCATCTGTGGGTGCCATCTTCTGAGGAATTTCTTAGGCCCGCGACTCTCACTGTGCATTATGGGTATTCTCTACCCATTGGTTGTAGACTCATTATTGTGATGCATTGTGGGATTTAATGAGTGCACTAAATAACATCCACTATGGTTTCAGACACCACTACAAATGGCTGTCCCCTCGAATAGTGCCCTATTTAAGGGTATGGGGGGCGATTTTGGACACAGCCTAGGTATGTTCAACTTGTAGTGGCACTGGAAAAACCAATTGGTGTATGACAAGGGTGCCCAACCAGTCGATCGCGGTCGACCAGTTGATCGCAGACTGCTTTCCAGTTGATCGCAAGAGTAAATTGTACTCTGGTTTGCCCTTTCTCTCACCTCACTGTTCCCACGTCTCAGACCTCAAATACATAAAATATTAACCTTTATAGACATAGTATTTCTTGAATAAAGAAAACACTGTACTTTATCACTGATTACGTTCAGCACTGCGCTGTGTGTGTACCGGAGGAAGAGGGGCGGAGCTATGAGCTGTGAGGATTTGCTTGACAGTCCAATGGAGTAACAAAATTTAACATAAGCTCTTTTAATGCTTTTCATTGGTTGTTAAATATTTGTAAAATCCACTGACCGACGTAAAGGGTGACCAATAGCATTGCTTTATGAAATAAAATAAAAATTGTAACACTTAATAATAACGTTCAGTTATGTCACTTAGTTAATGATGAACTAATCATTTATAAAACATGATTATACAGTCATAAATGATTAACAATATGCTAACATTGTTTTGTTAATTACGTTATAAGTCATTTATAAATTATTATCTCCTTGAAAACAAATAAATTACTCTTCTTATAAATGCTGTTTTAGCATCCTGCATGTTTGTGCTTTTGAGCACAGACCATCTTATACTGATCATTTACTAATGGTCTGTTCATAATTTGTTCAAGAGTAACCATTGTTTATTGAGATGATACTAAAAATAAATTGACATAAACACTATTAAGTATCTACTAATAACTCATCAAACATCTACTATTGATCTGTTTTTTATTTATTAAATGATTTATTTATTTTTTTAAAGATAACAGCACATTTGTAAATAGTTTACATGCCACTTATTAATACGTTATAAAATATATAGTCATGTTTTGTAAAGGATTAGTTCATCATTAACTAATAATTAATAAAATACTTATGACTGAATTAAAAAAAAATTAGTTTATCACTTATTAATCATTTATGAACATATAGTCATGTTTTGTAAATTATTAGTTAATCATTAACTAATTACTTATAAGTGACTTATAACTGAATGTTATTGACAGCAACGAAATTAGGGGCTGAATTTGAAATTGCATATTAACATACTACTCATACTATTTCATATAAATATATGGCAGGAATAGCAAGAGTAGTATGCTAGTACGCTAATCTGAATTCATCCAGAGTAGATCTCGGCCCACTGACAAATTTAAAAATAGATCTTTGTTCAAAAAAGGTTGGGCACCCCTGGTGTATGACATCAAAGTACCATGAGAGTGATTCGAAAGCCATATGCTATCTAATTGCTCTCGTGGTACTTCAATTAAATTCAATTAAATTCTCTTTATTGTCACACATTGTATACACAAGTGTACCGGCAAGTCTCTGTAATTACCTGACCCATTGCTCAGTATGACAACACAATGAATATACAATTAACAATATACATAAATAACAATATACCCATTTTAATAAAGTGCAGTGCAAGGGTAAGTGAGATGTGTTGTGATGTTTTATTGGCTACAGTTCTTTGAACTCATACACTGATACACTGTGGCGTCATTTCGACGTCGAACACACTGAACATTAGACTGATTCCTTCAAAAACGAAACATTCAGTATATTCATTCAGTAACGAAACATCACTGTGTTACTCCGAGATTAACTATTTTCTTTGACAAAATAGAGCAAAAGCAATATTGTGTGTCACCTAATATTAACTTTTTGTTTATTGAACTGTTGTAATAAAATCAGTATAATTTTTGCAAATGACTCTTGCTTGTGTGGAATTGCTTAAAAGTATCAAAAACAAGAACTTACTATACATAGCAAATTTTTTTACACCATATCTTGGATTTTGGGGGCATTTTATAAATTTTGGTGGCATATTCTCCCCAAACCTCAGTTAATCTCTGCCCCTGGCGTGCACGTGGTGTGATGGTGGGGGGTGGGGCTTTTTTTCGACCACAAGCCAATAGGCTCATTTGAGATGTGTCTTGCCTCACCTGGAATTCAGACGAGAGTAGGTGGCTGCAGTGAAGGGAGGAATGATATAAGTGCAGTCAAGACAGATAGTTCTCTCTTCTCGTAGTGGCTCAGACACCTACAAGATCAAAGGTGGATATATCTTGTGACTTTCGCTCATGTACTGTGTTGCTAATAAACTGGATGTAATTTAAGTTCTGTTGCTTTTATATGGAAATAAATATGATAAACAAGATACTCACCACTGGTTTAACAGACAAGGCTTAAGCCTAGTCCTGGACTAAAATGCATACTTTTAGTCGAGTTGTTTTAACTGAAAGCAACTTTAACCATCGTTAAAGTTCCTGTGACCTAATTTTCCCCAGTCTGTCTAATCAGTTATGTTATTCACATGTGTCTTGCTAATCACCTTGTTATCATCTCATTTGCTCTGTGTATTTAGCCTTCAGTTATCCCTCAGTGTTTGTCCGTCTACACTAATGCTAACCTGTTTTTTGTGCTGTCTATGCTAGTTTCTATTATTAAAGTTCTTTATTCCAGTTCTTTCTAGTCTTTTTGAGTTTTCAGCACCACGTTACGTTACAGATAGACGGACCAATACAGTTTTTTATTTGTGGCATTTTCCCCTTTTTGTTTCTTTTTCCCTGCCCATCATGGACCTCCCTGCTGCGCAGCTGCTCTGCCAGGAGCATTGCTAAATGCTCATACACTTTCTACATCTTGCGTGCCAGACACACTACCCAGACCACTCGCTCTGTCTTTTACCATGCCAGCCTGAGAAAGTGGTTGAAGGCACGCGTTCCAGTGAACAGTCCAATTGAGGATTTTTCTTTGATTAGAGACTAGCCATCCACCACCAACTGCGACAACGCAAAGGAGTTGCCCATGCCCACCGCAGACAGTGGAGACCGGCCTGCCGCGATACAAGAACTTGAACCCCAGAAGAAGTTGAGAGGAGTCTGACCAAGTGCGTGAGCCGGCAACATTGTGCGTCGTGGAGGGAGTACTCGTGGAGCTTGAGGACTGGGAAAAAAGAACGGAGATGGTGGAGATGGTGGGGGACCTCTGGTGGATATTTTGAGGAACTGCTTGATATTTTTGGGGAGAATTTGATTGACTGTTATTCTAAAGTCTCTCCAGCACCTTAGAATGCCTACTGTCTCTCCAGCGATCCCTGTCTCTCCAGTGGCCCCTGTCTCTCCAGTGTCTCCTTTGTCTCCAGAATTCCCGCCCAGCCTCCCTCACCCACCTCTCCCACCCCCTGCCTTCGCTGTCCTTCAGCCCACCCACATGCTGTGTGGACCTGCCCCGTGTCCTCATCCTCTGTCCTACCGGCTCAGCCTCTGTCCTGCAGTCATCCGTCTCCACCTCGGATGCTCGTTGCCACGGCTCCACCTCAGTCTCATGGGCCTTCAGTCTCACGTGGGCTCATCAACCCAGCAGCTCCTTCAGTGGCTCCATCATTGATGGTGGTATCCTCATCTGTCATCCCCATGGTGTATTCCATCGAGTTGGCAATACTATGGCTCCTCCCACCCCACGCCTCCACCCTGGGGTCTCATCCTGGCTGGTCCCTGGTATTACACCTGGCTTCTCCTGCTCCTGGCTCCTCCCACCTTTCACGTCTCCATGTGTCTGCAGGGACTGTGTCACCTTTCCTAGACTTCCAGCCTCCCTCACCCACCTCCTCAATCAGCCAGTTCCTCCGCCCTGCCTTCGCTGTCCTTCAGCCCACCCACATGCTGTGTGGACCCACCCCGTGTCCTCAGTTTACCAGCTCCATCCGGCGCAGAGGATCCCCGTCGTCCTCTGTCCCACTGGCTGAGCCTCTGTCCTGCAGTCATCTGTCTCCACCTCGGACGCTCGTTGGCACGGCTTCACCTCAGTCTCATGGGCCTCCAGTCTCATGTGGGCTCATCAACCCAGCAGCTCCTTCAGTGGCTTCATCATCGATGGTGGTATCCTCATCAGTCATCCCAATGGTGTATTCAATCGAGTTGGCAATACTATGGCTCCTTCCACCCCACGCCTCCACCCTGGGGTCTCATCCTGGCTGGTCCATGGTATTACACCTGGCTTCTCCTGCTCCTGGCTCCTCCCACCTTCCACGTCTCCATGTGTCTGCAGGGACTGTGTCACCTTTCCTAGACTTTGTTTCGCATTTTATTTAAATCTATTTATTTTTATTTATACTCTTTTTGCACAGTCAGAGAGTTTAGGAATATTCATAGATAATAACGTGATATCAGAGTTTCAAAATCAAACATTTTATCAGAGAACAATACATTACAGATGTTTAAACCAATGAGAATTAAGCTGTGTTATTTTTCCCTTAAAATTATAAATTTTCTCAGTTTAAACATTTGATATGTCATCTATGTTGTATTCTGAATAAAATATTGAAATTTGAAACTTCCACATCATTGCATTCTGTTTTTATTCACAATTTGTACAGTGTCCCAACTTTTTTGGAATCGGGTTTGTAATTTCCCATCATGCTTTTATTTAGTGTAGTCGTGGAAAGCAACTGTGCCCAACTGCGCAATCCCGCACGGCACCTTGCTGTCACAAGAGTTTTTTGATATCCATCAGGATCACTGTCAGGCTACATACAAAGTCACATACTCTCTTGATTAAGTACTAATAAGTAATTACTTCATGACTGCTAAAAAAGTATGTTACATATAGTATGTATCACATAATTCCTGTGTAAAGAGTGCATGACGCAGGAGATTAGAAACAAGAGAATCAACATGAACTCTGAAATACGCAGGAGAAACAATGTTAAACTACCACATAACACTGACGAGAATGGACGAAGAACTGAACAACACAGGGAGTAAAAATACATAGACTAAATGCGGGAGCTAGACAGGCACAGCTGCAGATGGAACCAGGTAACAACGCTGGTCCTGGAGGCTGCAAAGGAGTAGCAGTGATGACCGTCCGAGGAGGAACTGAAGTACCAGACAGCTGAGGTGAAGCCAGAGGGAGGGGCGGAGCCAGACGGAGCTGTAGGGGTGGAGAGATAGAACGCAGCGGACAGCTCACAAATCCGTGGCGCAGGCGAGGCGACGTTCGACCAGGGTGGACTCGCCTGGTAGGAGCTGGATGACGGAAGGCCTAAGGTTAATTTTAAGTCCATTTTAATTTTTAAATATACTCAATATGAGGGTCCGTTCTTCTGTCTCGTGTATGGTTGTTTAAAGAGCACACAACGCAGGAGATTAAAAACAAAGAAGTCTTTAATAAAATCCACCAACGTAAAACTGGAGAAACAACATTACGTAACGTTGACGAGAACGATGAGTCTAAATATACAGACTAAATGAGGGAGCTAAACAGGCACAGCTGAACAGAATGATTAACTAATGAGTTACCAAGGAAACAAACTACGAACTCAGGCAGGCTTAACAGGAACTACTAGAACATACACATTACAGTATGAATGTGTAGTAGGAATGTAATCCTGACGTACTATATTCGCCATGTTGTCATTATCATGTGACCTACCAGCGTCAGTTGCATTGCTTCACTGCCAATCACAAATTCTCTCCAATGGCCTCATGGGATAGTATGCACACTTCCAAATGTCCATTGGATGCACACCTCAAAATCTTGCTCAAAGTAGTAGGTCATCTGGGTACTTTTTGCCTACTCTTTTATGAGTACTGTGAATTCGGACATACTTTTTAAAAATTTTATCACATACTGTTTTTTGCCTACTATGCTGTAGTGAAGTATGCGTTTTCGGATGGAGCCCCTGACATTTTCCTAATCAGCATTTATCTTGTGCGGATCACTGGTGATCGGTTCTGCACAGCTCATCTCAAACAAGCCAAACACTAAATTCCTACTATATTCCTGTTCCTATATTCTGTTACTAGGCCTATTTCAAGTGAAACTGGTGAAACAGCAAAGGCTGCTACTGACCTGCTGTCTAGTTCGAGGGAGCTGATATCCCACAGTCAGTGACACATCTGAAATATTAAAATTGTGCTGCATGCAAGATGGAAAATGCTGATTTCAGGCTGCAGTTATTGTGAGTGTGCTGTTTTTGTGTGCGTTCGTTAACATGCTGAGATTTCGATCAACTTGAATCATACAGTTTTACAGCAAATAACTCAGACAATGATAGAGGAGAGAGAAAACCAGCAGTGCTTTATTACATTTTTGCAGTTGAATATTTCCCTTATTACGTGACCCAGATTTAAGACGCATCGAAGCACTCATAGCTTACGACTGTTTTTACAGGTCTGTATTCAGACAGTGGGCTGAAATAAAAAGAGGGGAAAGAAGTGCTGCTCGCAGTGACCAGAGCAGAGCATGTTGTGATACATGCAATCCGGGCGATTTGTCTCCACACGGAGCTGCTGTTTGTTTAGAAGCTGCTGCCGTTTGCCCTGCTGCTGAACACAGCCAATCTTAACTACACTGTAACTGTATTTTACCTCTCTCTCTTTCTCTGAGCTCTTTCTAAATTTAAACTGGCCCTTGCAGTCATATGCTTCAGTTGTAGACCGCCGAATAAAGGTAAACGAGCAGCACCGAAATCAGATGTTCACTTCCTGTAATTTCTCTTGCTGGACTCTCATTCGTTTAAAAACTCTTGTCATGGCTTTTATGAGACTGTGTGCGACTGACTCACATTCAAACACACAATAAGATCCACACGTCATTAACAGAGAGAAATGTAAGGTGTCTGTCTCTCTGTCTGAAATTATTCAGCTCTCTCTTCAGACACTAAAAGAAAGTGACATGTCCGTGTGTTTTACCGGCTGACCTAAAGAGTCACACACACACACACACACACACACACACACACACACACACACACACACACACACACACACACACACACACACACACACAGTGCTGAGGCTCTTCTGCAGGTGTGTGAGGTGAAAACTGCTTTTTCATTCTTTTCTATTTTAGACGCTGCTGAATTTTCACCTCCATCAGTGAAAACACAACGAGAAACGTCACAGAGCGGAATCACAGAGTGCGTTGACACTTCTGAGTGCACTGTAATCCCAATTAACAGGAATGTTCTCTGAACTTTGGCTAACGTTCTGGCAAGGCTCTCTCAAAGTTATGAAACGTTCTTCCAGTAACGTTGACAGAACGTTTGTTCAAGTTATCTGCATGGTCTTTAATAAGCTAATGTTCTCCAATCTCTTAGGCACATTGTTAATGTGTTCTCTTAATATTAAAAATGTCCTTTTTTCTTTTTATGTTTTGAAACTACTTTTTATGTTTTGGTTATATGTGAACATTAAGGGAACAGTAGTTTTATCATTTTGCTAAATTATGGGAACATTACTTTTAAATGTTTTCTGAACATTCTAAAACAAGTAGTAGTAACATTTAAAAATGTTAGGTGAACATACAACTAAAGGCTTCAGGTAAAAACTTCCATGGACATGTATAAATAATGTTTTTATGCTACCTTTTAGAGAACATAATTAAAGACCAGATACATTTGAACTAACATTCTATTAAAGTAAAACGTTTGTTCATAATTTTGAGGAACCTTAAACGTTAGCCAAAGTTCTGAGAACGTTCCCTGTTAACTGGAATGGTACGGAATGTTAACTGTAATTTTAATACACAAATGAATGATTACCAAATTTAAAAACACAACCAACCGATCAAATCAAAAATTACGAATTTACTCGCAACTGAAGAGATGATACATTTCATGATCCATATTAAACAAATTAACCTGTTTCTTGAGTGTGATAGTCTCACATGATCTCGGATGTGTGGCCCGTTTCTCCGGCCATCCGGCGGCGTGAGGCAGAACTGCAGGCGCTCGCGCGCGCACGTCAGTTTAGAGCACACACACACACACACACACACACACACAGAGTCAGGTATCTCCTCTCCGCGTGCGAGTGTTTCTCTGTGATGCTCGCGGGCGTCGGACGCGCGGATAATCTTAACTGATTGTCAGTGTGTGGAATAAGACGCTCTTCATTCTCATCTTCATCTTCACCCTCCTCATCGCAGCTGTTTCTGGCTGGAGTGACAGAAAGATATAAAACCTTCCTCCGGATCCTCAGCGCACCTCTGAAGGCTTTTGGGTGAGTCTTCGTCCTCTTGATCTTTATCGGCATCTTCATCCTCCTCATCTTCTTCACTCTGTACTGATAATTGCTTCTCTCATGTGTTTCAGTCAGTGGTTTGTGATCTTCAGCGTTTGGAGTAAGTACAGACACTTTCACTCACTATAAGTGTGTGTGTGTGACATCGGGACATGTGTGCAGAAACTCCCAGTGTGTTCCTATGTGAAACTGCGCGCGAGTGTGTATGATATGAGCTCAGACTCGTGTTTGTCCTTTCTTCAGGAGTGTATAATTTGTGTGTCAAACAAACAATTTTGCAGACAGTGTGTGCTTCAGGTTTGTTGTTGGTTGAAGGATATCCGTGTCTCTTATGATGATGATGATGATGGTGATGAAAATGTCAGAAAGCTGTAGTGAGACACAAACCAGCTGCTGTGAGTGTGAGATGAGCACAAACTCGCATCTCTTATTCTTCTATTGGCTTATTGGCTTCTATACTGCTGGTGTGTGTGTGTGTGTGTGTGTGTGTGTGTGTTCTGGGCTTTCAGGTCAGTGGTGTTGCTGTGGTTCGTCATGGGGTTTCTGGGTCTCTGATGATGATGATAATGATGGTGATGATGATGAAAAAAATCTTATCAGAAAAGATAACTACTGTGTGTGTACATGTGTGTTTAACTGTAGTTTAAAAAAAAAAAAAAAAAAAAAAAAATAATTCTCTAGAAGTGCAATAAATCTGACAAACCTCCATCCGGAGATGTCCTCATGTGGACAATCATCGTATATTACACATATGGACATTAATATACATTATATGTAATTCTAAAAATGCATCATTCTCCATCATTCTCTAATGAAATGCGCTCATTTACATAAATGTGTGCATTTGAGGGAGTTTGTGGTCATTCTGAACTCTCAAGGATGTTTTTGCTGATCTCACTCAAATCTCACATTGTTCTCGCCTGTGTCTTGTGTGCTTTGTAATGTGAATTCATTATTTGTGTTCACATTAATGATTCCAGCTGCTTCATCAGCAAACACTCAATTAAAGGCCGCTTTATCATCATCATCATTTGACTTTCATTTTCTTAATCTAATGTAAAGACTTTATTTAACAAGGCTGTTGCCCTTTATTTACTATTTTTCTCATTGCCTTCTCATTTTTTTTCTGGTCTGATTTATAGTCAAACTTAGGCTGCTGGTGTTGTTTTGAGTGCCTGCCTGTCTATCTGTCTTGCTGTCTGTCTGTAGTTTATCCTTTTTCTACAGTGCTCCTCTGATGGTTTTTGTATCAGTAAAGCAGCGGCTTACAGAACAGTGGGATTTGGGACTGTGCTTGCGTGTGTGTGTGTGTGTGTGTGTGTGCACGCACGCTCATTCATTTGGATTGTGGGAATCCTGCGAGTGCTGTGATTACTGGTGCTTGTGGATCGGGATAAGGCATGTTCTTCTCATGGATAACGCCCACGGCGCTCTGCTCGGCCGCTGGTCTGTTTAAAGCTTGAAGCGGAAAGATAAAAACTCAAATGGAAAATGTTTTTGGGAAGAGCTGCTAACAGCTCAAATGTTTATGCAAACAGCAAGATCTTGGGTGTTTCTCTCACTGAGTTTGAAATGTTCAGCGTTTTTGAAAGTCATGGCTGAATCGACTAATATCTCTTTAAATGTGTTTAATAACACGTGCAGGGAAATTAAAGCATACGTGTCTGAGCTGAATTTGTTCTAACTATTAAAACGTCATAGAGTGAATATTTCACTATGTGTGTCTGGTCTGTTTAACTTTCATACACCACACACTTATTTTGTGCTGTAGCTAATGCCATTCTGTTGAGCAGCAGACACACACACACACACACACACACACACACACACACACACACACACACACACACACACACACACAGTGTTTATATTGGGATCTAGTGACAGGTGATTTGGCCTAGTTGCTGTTTGACATTTTCAGGAGATTCACTTCCATCATAAATATGTATGTTTCTTTCTGTCTGTCTCACTAGCTGGGGTGTAAATGATAGTTGATATGAAATACTTTTGGGTAATTGACACATTGGTGTGACATCTAAACTAAACCCCATCTGAAAATATTTGACTCTTGTATAATGATTTTTCATGGTGATTTCTTCATATCAAATAAGCGACTCCATGGAATATTTGTACTTTTAAAAATAAATTTGTCATAAAGCAGTATTTTAAAAAGAAAAAGTAAAGGGAAAAGGGTAATTACAACATAAAACAAATAATTTTTGCTTACACAATCATTTGGATTTTCTGGTAGAGATACTGGTTTCATATTTCAAAGTAATCTTTTTTCTTGTACTTAAACGATTGTTTTTTTTTTTTTTTTACAATTACACACTGAAACACTAATTTGTGGCAGAATCAATGAGTAGACAAAAAGTGTCTTTAGAAGTCAACATGTTAGTTTTATTTCAAAGCATGATTGTTTATTTTTATTAGGGGCCAAGCACTGAAGGTCCATATAGGCACCTATTGTTAGTGTTCTTCTTCTTCTTTTTCTTCTTCTTCCACTCATGAGTCGATAGGAGCCCATAGAACCATATGGTAAAAAGTTGTGAAATTTGGCACACAGATAGAACACTAACCAAACTGAAAATTGGACATAACCAAAGTGGACATGGGGCTATATCTCTGCCATGCTTTAGCATATTCAGACTAAACTTGGGCTGCGTCCAAAAACTTAGACAACTGACTTGTTGCCTCACTGCCTTATAGGTAATGTCTTTGCAGGCAGTGTTTGCGCATGAAGATACCTCACCAAATTGATTTCAGACAGACTTCTGAGGCAGTGTAACAGTTTAATGATCTACAGCATAATAGAGCGTGCTTTAGGGATAGCTAAGCAAATATTCAATTACGACAATAGTGATTTTGCACTAGAAATGACATGTCATAATGCAGATTTATCCCGTGCTCCTGTGCGGTTAGCGATCACAGTACATGCATACCGCGCCTGAGCTCAATCTAACCATGCTCTGGCCCACCTCTTCCAAGTGGCCCAGGGCACGGTATGGAGCGAGTACGTTGAATACGGTTGACACACTAGTCAAACGAACCAGACATTGGGTGTCAAATGTGCTCAGGCACGGTTCAGATCGCCTAGTGTGAGTACACCCTAAAAAAAACATGCATTAATTATTTGAAAATAATGTTTTGCATTATGGTGGGAATTTTACAAGAAATGGGTTACTTGTTATCTACTGTACGTCACCTAATTACATCATCCCCAACACTGCCAATCTATATCACTTAATGAGCATTATTATTAGTGCTGATTCTTTATATTTTATCATTTACTTTTGTTTTATGATATCTGTTATTTGTGTTATTTATTTATTTTTTTGGGGGTTTCATTGTCAGCAGCTAAGCTACATCTGCTGTGGCAATATGAATGTACTGTTATTTGTCATGCTAATAAAGCACATTAAAACTGTGGGGTGGGGGGAGGTGGACAGCAGGCTGGTCTCACTGTGTGATCGACCATCTGCTCACCTCAACGCAATTCACAGAGTGAAATGAGGAATGAAAGAATGAAGGAAACAAGGATGAACAATGAGAAAATCAGTCGCTATGAGAAGACGACAGCCACAGATAGTCCATTTACCTGCTCCACCTTTGCTCTGATGAGACTAATTAATCCAAACCTCTATCTGAATCTTGTGTCATATGACACACTAACATCCTGTCCATATGTTTTCTACACTACACGCACCACTAATATGCTCCCCAACTGAGATAACTCCACTCACTAGGTAAGATGACTCCACCCCTCCAATGATGCAACTCCACACAGTGAGATTACTCAGGCCTATTAGAGTCAGATAATCTTGACAGTAACTAACCTTTTCCCACTTTCTCTTCAACTGCAAGAACTAGAGCCCCTTACCATAGATGAAAACAAACAATGATGATTGGAACAGTTTGTAAATTTGTGTGAAGTTTGTGATTTGAGTGTGTTTGGGATGAATGTCATGGTCATTTGGTATCATCATTGCTTAGAAGATTTGGGTTAAAAGCAGAGTTTTCTTCATGAGCATCCTCAGGCAGGTGTGCCATCAGCACCCATTAGCGGTCCTATTCTCATTATGAAGGAAATAGACAGTAGGATTGGACGATATGACCTACAATCAATTTAAAAAAAAAAAAAAACTTTTGCCCTCAGTTCACTGTCAAGGTTTGTACTATAAATATGCTCAACTATTAAAGTTGGGATATATTTTTTTTATAATGAAAGAGTGCATTTCTTATCTTTGTAATTTTAAAATAATTGAAGGAAAACTCAGGCTGCCTTGTGCAGAGCTATGGCAAATGTCAGCTTGCTCTGACATAACAGCTCATTTTCAGCAGTTATGCCAGTGGGTCGTAACATTTCTTACAGATTTCTGCTCATTCTAAATCAGATACAGATAAATTAGCACAGTACATGTACATTTATTTGAATGCATTAATTAGAGAGTGACTGCATTTGTGAATTAGTCATATTGTCTCTCTAGTAATTGTAAAGTCATGTGTAGTTACTTCAAAAGTAGATATTTTAGTTGGTATTTTAGTGATAAAACACAAAACAGCGTTGATGAGTTTCTGCGCTTCTAAATGTTTCTCTTTATCATCACATGATGAATGTTTGTGTGCCACAATATATCAGCACATTAGATATGATACATCTGATGATCTAAATTCACTTGAATGTTCAAACTGGCAAGCCTTAAAATGCATACAATTGAAAAGTTTAGTGAAGACGCAGATGAAAGTGATCTGCCCTTATGGAAAGAAAATATATTTCCCTATATATGAATGATCAATATATTAAATGATATAACGGTATACTTAAAAACATACAGAATAATATATTGTGTTAATATATTACATATATTGAATAATACATAAGGAATTGCTGCTTTTCATATAGTTAAAAATATGTGACTGTTATTTACTAATATATCATAATTCATGTAATTTTATATTCAGTAATACATTTTATTCGGATTAACAATGTATTGATTCTCAAATACTTTTCAGAATACAATGCAATACATTTGTACATAATCAAAATTTTTACCCCAATGTCATATTGTATCATATTTATCTGTATCTGATTTAAAATGAGCAGAAATCTGTAAGAAATGTTACGACCCGTTGACATAATAACTGCTGAAAATGAGCTGTTATGTCAGAGCAATATGTACACATATATTTTTATTTTTTATATATAGTAATTAACTTAACTTTGGCCAATCGTCAGTCTAACCACAGGCTCTACTCTTCAGCACAATGGTAACCCAAAAACTCAGACATACCAGAAACCCTTTTAAATTCTGAAATAATAGAACATAAAACAATAACAGATCTTCCCCTATATTAATATTGAACAAATCATGTAAAATAAAACTTAATTTCTAAATTTTAACATTTACTCTCCTTTAACAGTCAAAAGCAAAGCATGCTGGGAACTAAAAATCTGCTGTAATTCATTCCGTGAATGTGGGTTTATACATTCACATTCATATAACTGTACATAATAAAGGATAAAACTTTAACCTGGCTGATAAAGTGGATAAAACTTTATGAATATTACATGTAATGCTATTTTGTCTTTATTTTTATATATATTATTGAAAATATAAGCACTAGTTTCCCATGTACGGAAATGCATTATGTAATATATCACATTTATTTTGCAGTATATTTCCATATATTTTTGTTCTGTAAGGGTAGCTTCAGGGCTTGACGTGGCTCGGCTCTCTCTGTCACAGAAAACAGCTTGTGATTACTGAAGTGCGATGTTTTCCATATTGTTCTTGAATGGTGTAAAATGGCTTGAATGTTCAAACTGGGAAGCCTTTAAACACACAATTGACACACTTTCGTGGAGACGTAAGCGGAAGTGATCTTGCTTTGGGGCTCGCGTGTGAGTCACGTGAGTAGTATGTTTTTAAGGGGGGAAAAGGATATCAAATCTAAATAAACTACACAGGAAAATTATGTAGTTAGAGGTTCTGAATTTCAGTTTCGATTAATCAACCAGCCCTAAAAAACAGTAGAGCAGGGGTGCCCAATCCTGATCCTGGGATCTACCTTCTTGCAAAGTTCCTGATTGAACACAACTGAACAAGCTAATTAAAATCTTCAGGTGTGTTGGATCAGGGTTGGATCTGAACTCTGCAGGTAGGCAGATCTATAGAAACAGGATTTGGCACCCCTGCAGTAGAGAAAAAGGTATGACATAGATGGAGAGATAGGGGATTGCATTCAGGGGGGATTGCATCGAAACAGATACTGATATTAGTCAGGAGTGATTGTCTGTAGGAGGCACTGAGGATGAACCTGTAGCTCTTAATTTCAGCAAACTTGTGTATTGGAGACTGTGAGAGACACTGCCACTGTCCATTAGCCTGGACACCTGTCTCCTCCACAGCCACTTTCTCCAGAGGGTCTAGGTCAGTCCCAGCTTGTCCATGGACTAGTTCAGTCTATCTTTAGAACACAGGTACATGCCGATTATAAAGGATGTCTCAAATTGCAGATATCATTATACTGTTATGTTGAAAGATTCCATTTTGGAAAGGGAAAAGTTAGTTAGTTCTCTAGTCATCTAGTTAAGTCTTCCTGTAGCTCAAACTGTATAGCGTGGCACTAGCAAGGTCATGGGTTCGATTCCCAGGAAAAGCAAGACCTGAAAAACATGTAGCTTGAATGCAATGTATAGTAAGTCACTTTGGATAAATGCATTTGCCAAATGCATGCATTTAAATGTAATACTACAACTGTGTAAGGTTGCACTGTTTGTATCACTCAATCTGTCCACGTTGTTCCAATGTGCACATCGTTTCAGACCAGACTATGTGAGCAGTGGAGTGGAAGTAGAGATGTCATTGAAGAAAGTTTTTTTTTGTTTTTTTTTTTAAGTAAGGCAACATCTACCAAACAGTCAAAGTGGCACAGAAGCATAAAGTCTGGATTGCAAGGGACAGGGTTTCTATCTCTAGTGAGTGGAGAGCAGGAAATGGAAAAACTGGAGGGAATCTGAAATAAGTGATACAGAGTGCTTTGAGCAAGGGGGGGAAAGCCTCTGTGGTCTGTTCATTGCCTAGTGACACAACACGTGATACTATGGGTTCTCTATATTAATGTACTCTATATTAATTATGTTTTTATAACTTAAATAAATAAATAAACAAACAAATCTTACAATGATGTCTCATATGCTTGCACATGGGCGGGTACCCGATTGGTGGACCTCTAATATTAAATGAAATCATTGGAAAATATTTACCTTGTCATTTGCTGTGCATGTGCGGGCCAGGAATCAATAGGCACGGGTGGATTGCGGGTCAAATAGCCAATGCTATATGCAGTACTTACTGACAGGCAGCTGCTTTCAAACACTCCCCTGCATATTTGTGTATACACTCTAAAGGGTGTCAAAGGTTTGTATTTACAGTGCGCTCTGCAGCGTTGAGCATTGTAGCCAATCACAGATATGTCTGTGGAGCGCATAAACGCAATGGCCAATTGGAGGTGTTTAAGTTAGTGCAGAATCCAAAATGAAAACAGATTAAAACAGTTCAGCGTTTGTTCACTGACTGAGGTCCCCATGCTTGCGAATCCCCTCATTATAACCAACAAAAGTGTAGACAAGATGTAAATTAGAGATTTATGGTGCACAGTTTCACTGTGTTTATAAAGGAAGCGCACTTTGCTCGCTTTCTCTATTCATTCACAATTTGAATAAATGTTATGTTTTCCATGCTGCTTACTGCGGGTTTGATTTGGGGTGCGGTCTCTTACGCTGTTGTAGTGTAAACAGTGCAGCGCTTCCTAGTTCTATTGCAGAATGACTCATGAGCATGCATCGTGGTGCTCACGTGAACAGCGTCGGCTAATGGTAAGTCGGCGTTCTGGAAGTGCTGCGCTGTCTACACTGCATCAACAGCGTAAGAGTGTGACGCAGGCTAGAAAAATTTTTGAATAAAGTTGTTATTTTTGTCTGTTTTTTGTGCACAAAAAGTATTCTCATCGCCTCATAAAATTAAGGTTGAACCACTGGAGTCACATGGACTATTTTAACCTTTCTGGGCCTTGAACGTGTTAATTAAATAGCTGTCTAGCTCTCGGATTTCATCAAAAATATCTTAATTTGTGTTCCGAAGATGAACGAAGGTCTTACGGGTTTGGAATGACATGAGGGTGAGTGATTAATGACAGAATTTTTGGGTGAACTAACCCTTTAAGTATTGCGGGTTTACCAAGCAGGACCCGTGCAGGACGTACATGCTTGTTCTTTGCAGGAATCTAAAAACAATCTTCTGATTACCATCTAGGCAGCAGGCAGCAAGTTAGCTCATTTCTGAGACACAGCCCTAGGATGTTACTCTCAGATTGGAAGAACTCACAAAGCATCTTGTGAAACACATCGAATGACCTAAGCTGTCACTTGTGCTAGTCCCCACCTGCTCAGACACACACTTCTGCAGTCTCACAATCTGTGGTCTGCCTGTCAGACAGCGTGTGATTCGTCAGATCATGGAAGTGTCCACCTGCATCTCTTCCTACAGAAGTAAGAAAAAAATTAAAAATCTGACAGCCATGTCCATGTGACAGCAGAATTTTGGCAGCATTTAGATGACGGACAATCCAACTTGATTCTGGGCTCCAATAGGGGATTCAGGTGGGCCAGAACAGAGTCTTCAAGATGTGAAGTATTGGTGATATTAGTCTGCAGTCATTAGGGATGGAGGTACATCCTCAGTCTTGGTCCTCAGATCCTATTGGAGAATCTTTATTTCCTTGTTCACTTGCTCTGCTGTGATGTCCAATTTGGGTCAAGCTATTAAAGACCTGGTTAGGGATTTGGTTTGTTTTTGCTGTCAAAAAACAAGTTTTACCAGTTGAATTACTGGTTCAACTTGGTGGGCATTTCTATTTCATCTAATCAAAAAAAAGGAAAAAAAGAAAAGCTCAGCCAGTGATCTTCTGTACCTTACTCCTGTGCATGTTGCCCTCTTCCATCCTCCTGGAGTCCTTGGTGTATGGTACTCTAAGATACTAATATGCACCTTTAAGGGGTTAATACAGTTCAAAGTTGTCCCTTTAAGGACAAGCTGTTTTACCCCGAAATATATGATTTCTGCATGGTGCAGTCGGAAACAGTCCACTCCTCAAGTTCCTCACAGTCACAAGGTTGTGACTGTAGGTGTAGACACTGACAGAAGCATCATACAAGTACAGTATAGAATAAATCTCTTAGACTGGTAGGTGGAAACTGGTGAAAGTTAAGTGGTGGACAAGAAACATGAAAAGTCCCTAGACATCACCATGACGGTATCACTCACTTCACCTTTGTTTTTTGCTGATGTGTTTAACTTCCTCTTATTGATGGAGTCTGACATGAATCTGTCTATCTGACCCTAGTTTCCACCTAACAATACCCTAGAAACTGCTTAACAGTTCCCTGACCACTATCTAGAACACCTTAGCAAGCACCGAGCATCTTCCTAATAACCACTCCAAAACTGCTAGCAACAGTCTGGGAGCAACCTAGCAACACCTTAGCAACACTCTAGTTTCCAACCTATAACAACCATCGAACCGTACTGGTCTGAACTGTCAGACTATAATCTTTAAACAACTTGTCAATGCTGGAGCATACAGAGACCCTCTATATCAGTGGTTCTCAACCTTTTTTACTCCAAGGTCCCCCTCCTCTTCGAATCAATATGGCAAACTTCTCCAAAACATGCTTCTTTCTTTGGTGAACAGCAATCAGGGACCTGAGGGCGCACATAGGCTACATGGTTTGTTTGTGCATCAATAATAACAGACTTGCGCATGTCTAATGTACGAGGCCTGTATGTATATACAGTATTTATTACAATTGTCACCCATCAAAACTTTATTAGCGACACTGGTTTTCTTTATCCAACTGAGAGAGCTGTTCAGTCTGTATTTCAGCTGAGAAATGGGTTGGGCTGCTCCGAAACAATCACAGAATACGTACGAGAGAGGTGGTGCTTTGTTAGCTACATATTAATAATACAATTAATGAATCACATTAATATATTTAAATTAATTTTAAGTTACCTCACATACATGCTGTTGCTACAAAGGTACACAATTTTTAACTTTCAAACGTGCCTTTGTGGATATGAACAGAATTTGTCTGAATGTTTTGTTTTTTATTTTTGTGATTATTTTGTGCATCTGAACACCCACTGCCTTCCTCACAGTCCCGCAACTGAGACTTTTAGACTTGATGGATTTCCATTGTGATTTCTGTTTATTATTTGTTTCTACTGCTCACCAGTAGACAGAGAACAAAGAAGAGAAAATAAAACTATGAAAATAAATACACTGTAATGCACCACAAAGTGTCTTGCAGGAGTGCAAATTAAAACAGCATGAAGAATAACTTCCTGATAATAATTATAATAATAATAAAAAAGTTTTTTTTTTTTTTTTTTCACATCCAATTAACAGATGAGTTCATGTTTTAACAGCTCATAACACTGAGTTTTAAAACCAATAAAAGTTGGGAGCTGTAGCACCTTCATATCAGTGTCAAAATGCATTTTTATTAGTGCGTGTTAGTGTATCTATGTTCTCTCATCCTGATCTGTGATAACGCTGTATTCTCAAGCCAGATGCATTAAGATAATGATTTGAGCTCCTACACACACCAGCAATTACAACACTGAATCACACAATATGCTTGGATAACACCACTTCTATAGCATACATTTCTCCTAAGTACAATTGAACGTCAGCTAAGCCTTCTTTTACCTGTTCATCTTTCAAAAGACCTATTTAACATTTAAAATCTTGAACACACATAAGACCATTACTAGTAAAACATCCACTGTAATATAATTAATTATTAGTGATTCATGTTGCAAACAAAAAAATAATGTAAATGTAATGTAAATGTAAAATGTAAAATGTTCAATGTAAGATCTAAGTAATGCAGTATAGTATTCTCACCTTTTGTCTGTTATAATTATTGTGTATTGTATTCCTGAAAGTTTACATCTACAGACCTAATTACAATCATGTCACTTCATTAATTGGTTTACACATGCATAAAATATGTTTTATAATTTTAAACAAATTAAATTCATACATGTGTCTATGACAGCTGAAAGTAGTAATGTGAGTAGTAATATGAATGATATGCAATATAAACGATACAAAATTGGCCTGCGATAGAGATTTTAATTCTTCGCGATAATGCGTGTTGATGACGCAATCTACCCGCAAAATTTAGAGGCACGAGCTGCAACTGACTGCAACGCATCATCGTATTCGTCATCTTGAGTAAACACGACTGAAAGCGTAACGGGGGAGCTGGTGAAACATCCATTATTTGGATTTAAGCTGTCCGACGAACAGCGACAAACTATACTGTGTGTGGGGCAACAGTTCCGGCTAAGAGAGGTAACACGACTAATCTGCTCTACCACCTCACAACATTCACTTCAGGAGGTTTACTGTTGGTATTTTTTTATTATTTCTTATATACCTTGTAGAAAAAACGAGAGTAGCGATTGTTTCTAATATAAACTTTCTATTGAGCCTGATTTCTCAAAATGGTGTGTGTGTGTACACGTGTGCTTATCCTGGGTGCCATGACAACAGTGTGAGTTATAGCTGCCTTCACGTGCTCTCGGAATTATCATAAATATGAGTATCCTAGGTAAAAATTGCATGCCCTCACATTTTGAAACTTGAATGCAATGATCTTGTAATCACGACCTAAGAAGTTGGAATTATCAAATTTCTGATAGCACGTGAAGGCGGCATAAGCGTGAGCGCCGGCGGCTGCTGAAGGCACGCACTCACAGGAACACGTGCAGAGTAACGGCCGAGCTCAGTGTTTTGACTGAATGATTAGGTTTCTTTCTCGCAAAAACCTCATAGTCTGCCTCCTGTCATAATAGGAAGGAGTGTGTAAAAGAGTAAAAGATGACTTTATTTTCATTTCAGGGAGAACTATCCGTATAAGCTTTTTCTTTGTTAAAGTCTCTGCAGCTAGTGTACTTGAATTTTATTTATCTGCAACATTATGTTGTATAATTACAGTTTTGCACAATAAATGTTCTCAAAACTACATACAACGTTTCTTTCTTTAAAAAAATAAATAAAAAATACATTTAACAGTTTGGCTTTCCTTAGGGTCTATGTAACCTGCTCTGAAATGGTTCTATTATAATTTATATATTGCGATATATATCGTAAGAAGCTGCGATGTATATCGCAATATGGATTTTAGGCCATATCGCCCATCCCTAGCTGAAAGAGCACATTTCTATGAATAAAAGCTCACATACAATTTGGAACATTTACAATGATGCATTTGGCAGATTATCTGAAGAGACTTCAATTTCTTTCAAGGTTTACATTTTTTCATTTTATGCATTCTCTGGTAATCGAACCCCAGGCCCTTGCATTGCTTGTGCCATGATCTACTTTTTGAGCTGCAGGAAGGCAATTTGGTTAATGTTTTAGGAAATTAATTCAGTTTATTTTGGATTAATATGTAACTTTTTTTGTCTTTTACGTTAACATGCCCACATAGGCAATTCACACGCATACAGTTCATACTGTACATACACACACACACATCAAGAAAACCAAACCTCTGATTGAAACCTGTTCTTCACTAAGTTTTACACAACTCCCATAACCTGTCACGGTTCATGAATTCACTGACTCGTTTTTTGCTCTGTCTGTGGGTGTGGCCGCTGATTATCACTCAGCTGATTATCAGCACCAGCTGCCACTCATCATGTGTGTCTATTTATACTCATTGTTGTGTGTCTTTTGTTTGTCAGATTGTTGGGTTTTGTTCATGTGTGTTAATCAGTCTCCTGGTTGTTCCCTGAGCCCTGGTGTCTGCCTGTTGTTTGAGGATTGCTCCGTCTTCATCATGGCGGATTATCTGGCGTGTGTTGCACTGTTTTGCCTTGTCTAAGACTGGACTCACGGATCGCTCTTCAACTCTCCATGGAGGATCAGGGTTTGCTCAGCCTTCATCACGGAGGGTCATCCGGTGTGTACTGCCCTGTTTCGCCTCGTCTGAGACTGCACTCATGGATCACTCCTCACCTCTCCACGGAGGATACGGGTTGTCTATTGGGTCTCTGTGCTGCCAAGCATTGTCTGTTCTCGACACCATCTACCTGCTGACTCGCTCTGGTGTTCTAAATGAGTTTTAGCACTTGCTATTGAATCTTCTGCATTCTTTCCCGTGACATAACCTGTGAGTTTGCTTATTAAATATCTAATTGATTATAATTTTAACTGCCAATAATTGTGCAGTTCTCTCAGCTCGGTTTAGCATATTTTGCCAGATTAAAATCCATTCCACATAATTCTGCAGATTTCCCTCCAAAACCAGAGCAGTACTAGTGGGCTCCATCTGGACCGACTGGTTAGGAAAATTACTTCTGACCATTATTTCATTTAATCGTGCCATATTTCAACTGCAAAATACACAAGCACCATTTTCTGCACAATCTTGCAGAAAAAGTCAAACATTTACTCTGTTGAAACTGAAAGAAGATCTCCTAAACACTACAGCTGGAGCGCATCTCAAATACTTACCTTCAATAAAGAGATAAAAACACCTGCTATAAAATCTCTATTGCACGCTGGAGAACTCTTCACCCCAGAGGAGCACAGAATGCAGATTCCTGAAAATTCCTGCTTCCGTTTGCAAGATCCTCCTCTCTCAGCAGAAACACAGGATTATTTAGCAGTTCATTATACAGAGATTCAGCTAAAAACAGACACACGCAGGTTTATCTGCCCTCTGACATCAGCATCAAGATATTTTCTTTATCTAGATGCTCTCGAGGCGTCATTAACCTGCGTTCAGGCTTTAAAAGGTTACGCACTCTGGGCTCATGTGCTGAGGGAATTAATAATCACACTTTAATGTCTGATCTGACCTTTGACCCCGGATGTTACACTTTTCTTGGACTGTTAAACTGACATCCAGTGTGTTATTAGGTCAGCCAATCACAGTTTGTGATCAGAGTTTCTGTAATTAAGATTATCTTACATATTTAACTCCCTTGTGAAAAAGAAATGTACTTTAGCATACTTTTAAAAAGAGTACTTAAAATATACTTAAGTGTAAAGTGAATAATGTTTTCAGACATGTTTTTTTTGCAAATCAATGAAAATATAGGGAATTAATGCATTATAATTTGTATTTTATATTAGGCCTATGTTGTGTTTTTTTTTTTTTTTTTTTTTTTTTTTTTAAAGCAGGACTTAAAGGGTTGGTTAACCCAGAAAAGTAAATTCTGTTACTCTCATGTTGTTCCAAAACCATAAGACCTTCATTCATCTTCAGAACACAAATTAAGATATTTTTGATGAAATCGACGAGCTCTCTGACCCCTCAATAGACAGCGATTTAATTAACACTTTCAAGGTCCAGAAAGGTATAAAGACATTTGTTAAAATAGTCAACCTTAATTTTATCAAGCGACGAGAATATTTTTTTGTGCGCAAAAAAAAAACAAACAAAAAAAAAACGACTATAAACAAAAATAAATTGTTGAATGTTTTTTGCGCACAAAAAGTATTCTTGTCACTTCATAAAATTAAGTTTGAACCACTGTAGTCACATGGACTATGCTAACAATGTCTTTACTACCTTTCTGGGCCTTGGAAGTGACAATTAAATAGCTGTCTATAGAGGGGCCAGAGAGCTCTCAGATTTCATAAAAAATATCTTCCTCTGTGTTCTGAAGATGAACGAAGGTCTTATGGGTTTGAAATGACATGATGGTGAGTAATTAATCACATAATTTATTTTGGGGTGAACGAACCCTTTAAGTACATCTTTGCATGTAATTTCATGTATCGACAAGCATTGATGGTGAATTAAAACATACTTTAATGAAACTTGTATGCCATGCATTTAAATATATATGTAAGGATAAAGTTTTAATTTAGTACATTAAAATATATTAACTTTAAATGTAATAATAATAACACGCTACAGTTAAAATTATAATCAAGTACTTTAGTTTTACATGTGCTTTAGTATTTTAGCCAACACATCAAAATAAGTGTATTTTTTTAAGCACATGAAAGATTAATAAAATGCACTTTAAAGTAAAACTTAATTTTTGACATTACAAAGTGCACTTTTTTTTTTTTTTTAAAAGGACTTAAGAAACATAGGAAAGTATACTCTTTTAAGTACACTTAAGTGGCCTTTTATTTATTAATATTATATTATCTGCAGGTACAGTTTTTAAAAATATACATAAGTAGATTACAAGTGCCCATTCAATACAATTAAGTGTACTGCTTTCTCACAAGGGTCAAAAACAATATTCCGTTATGCTGGTAAATATCAAGTTTATTTACTTTAACAACACTTAATATTCCTTTCAAACATTTGATTTCATGACGTTCACAAGCTTTGTCTAATTCTCCCTTTCAAGTTCTCATTGTATGAGACTGGTGGAAGGTCTGCCAGATACATGCTTAGTGTTTTGAGAAAGATCTTGGTGTTTTGGTGTGTGATGTACATCGGATGGTCAGTGATGGTCTACGTCAGTCATGAGTTCAGTGTAGAGTAAAATTAACATGAGTTATTACAGTAACATGCATGACAGAGCTAATCTGTGTCACACTGTCATTAGGTGTGTATGTGTCACGCTGTGAAATGTAATTTTACTTTGACTCTTCTATCTGGTGTTGAAGGGAGTCATTCATCACCAGACTCAATGAATAACACATCACAACACAGTGATCATTACTCACATAAACACACACTGTCTGTCTCTCTGACTGTCTCCGCTCTCTCTGGATGGAGAACAGATCACTGTGTCTTTTGGAGTGAATAAATCATAACAGTTTGCCTCGCGTCACTCAGAAACTCTCTGCTGCTCTTGTCAGAACAGACGTGTGATTATTCCAGGATCATTTCAGGAACCCGTCCAGAAGAATTTAGGTTTTACTTCCTGTGACTTCCTTAAAGGTATAGTTCTCCCAGAACATTCTGTCAGCATTTCCTTGTGATAAAGAAGTGCACTTAATTGTATTTAATTTAATTTTATTGTCATATCTTTCAAGTGTGTGTGTGTGTGTGTGTGTGTGTGTGTATATATATATATACACATACACACTGAGGACAAAATGTTCACTTCCTGCCTAATATATCCCACCCACTAACAGGTGCCGTGATGAAGAGATAATCAGTGTTATTCACTTCACCTCATAATGTTATGCCTGACTGGTGTATGTATGTATATACAAACCCGATTCCAAAAAAGTTGGGACACTGAACAAATTGTGAATAAAAACAGAATGCAATGATGTGGAAGTTTCAAATTTCAATATTTTATTCAGAATACAACATAGATGACATATCAAATGTTTAAACTGAGAAAATGTATAATTTTAAGGGAAAAATCAGTTGATTTTAAATTTCATGGCATCAACACATCTCAAAAAAGTTGGGACAAGGCCATGTTTACCACTGTGTGGCATCCCCTCTTCTTTTTATAACAGTCTGCAAACGTCTGGGGACTGAGGAGACAAGTTGCCCAAGTTTAGGAATAGGAATGTTGTCCCATTCTTCTCTAATACAGGCTTCTAGTTGCTCAACTGTCTTAGGTCTTCTTTGTCGCATCTTCCTCTTTATGATGCGCCAAATGTTTTCTATGGGTGAAAGATCTGGACTGCAGGCTGGCCATTTCAGTACCCGGATCCTTCTTCTACGCAGCCATTATGTTGTAATTGATGCAATATGTGGTCTGGCATTGTAATGTTGGAAAATGCAAGGTCTTCCCTGAAAGAGACCACGTCTGGATGGGAGCATATGTTGTTCTAGAACTTGGATATACCTTTCAGCATTGATGGTGCCTTTCCAGATGTGTAAGCTGCCCATGCCACACGCACTCATGCAACCCCACACCATCAGAGATGCAGGCTTCCGAACTGATAACAACTTGGGTTGTCCTTGTCCTCTTTAGTCCGGATGACATGGCATCCCAGTTTTCCAAATAGAACTTCAAATTTTGATTTGTCTGACTACAGAACAGTTTTCACTTTGCCACAGTCCATTTTAAATGAGCCTTGGCCCAGAGAAAACGCCTGCGCTTCTTGATCATGTTTAGGTATGGCTGCTTTTTTGACCTATAGATTTGACCAAATGGCACGGTGGATTGTGTTCACCGACACCGAGCCCATGTTGTGATTTCCATTACAGTAGCACTCCTGTATGTTATGCAGTGCCGTCTAAGGGCCTGAAGATCACGGCATCCAGTATAGTTTTCCGGCCTTGACCCTTATGCACAGAGATTGTTCCAGATTCTCTGAATCTTTGGATGATATTATGCACTGTAGATGATGATAACTTCAAACGCTTTGCAATTTTTCTCTTAGAAACTCCTTTCTGATATTGCTCCACTATTTTTGGCCGCAGCATTGGGGGAATTGGTGATCCTTTGCCCATCTTGACTTCTGAGAGACACTGCCACTCTGAGAGGCTCTTTTTATACCCAATCATTTTGCCAATTGACCTAATAAGTTGCAAATTGGTCCTCCAGCTGTTCCTTATATGTACATTTAACTTTTCCTGCCTCTTATTGCTACCTGTCCCAACTTTTTTGGAATGTGTAGCTCTCATGAAATCCAAAATGAGCCAATATTTGGCATGACATTTCAAAATGTCTCACTTTCAACATTTGATATGTTATCTATATTCTATTGTGAATAAAATATAAGTTTATGAGATTTGTAAATTATTGCATTCCTTTTGTATTCACAATTTGTACAGTGTCCCAACTTTTTTGGAATCGGGTTTGTATATACATACATACACCAGTCAGGCATAACATTATGAGGTGAAGTGAATAACACTGATTATCTCTTCATCACGGCACCTGTTAGTGGGTGGGATATATTAGGCAGGAAGTGAACATTTTGTCCTCAATGTGTTAGAAGCAGGAAAAATGAGCAAGCATAAGGATTTGAGTGAGTTTGACAAGGGCCAGATGTGATGGCTAGATGACTGGGTCAGAGCATCTCCATAACTGCAGCTCTTGTGGGGTGTTCCCTTTATCTTATCAAAAGTTGTCCAAGGAAGGAACAGTGGTGAACCGGTGACAGGGTCATTACAACAGGTGGCCAAGGCTCATTGATGCATGTGGGAAGCGAAGGCTGGCCTGTGTGGTCCGATCAAACAGACGAGCTACTGTAGCTCAAACTGCTCAAGAAGTTAATGCTGGTTCTGATAGAAAGGTCTCAGAATACACAGTGCATCACAGTTTGTTGCGTATGGGGCTGCACAGCCGTAAACCAGCCCATGCTGGCTACTATTCACCGCCAAAACACCCACAGGGGGCACATGAGCATCAGAACTGGACCATTGAGCTATGGAAGAAGGTGGCCTGGTCTGACGAATCATGTTTTCTTTTACATCACGTGGATGGCCATGTGCGTTGCTTACCTGGGGAACCAAGGCTGCATTTATTTAATCAAAAATAAAGCAAAACAATTTATACTGTAAAATATTATTACAATTTAAAATAATTGTTTTCTATTTTAATAAATTAAAAAGAATTTAGTTTATTCCTGTGATCAAAGCTGAATTTTCAGCATCATTACTTCAGTCTTCAGTGTCACATGATCCTTCAGAAATCATTCTAATATGATGATTTGCTCCTCAAGAAACATTTATTATCAATGTTGAAAACAGTTTTTGCTGCTTATCATTTTGTGGAAACAATGATACCATTCAAACATTTGTGGTAAGATTAAAAAGAGAGAAATTAATACTTTTATTCATCAAGCAGGGCTTAACAATATGGACTGCCCAATGGCCCGGGGCCAGCATAAACGTTGCTTGGGACAGTTGATGCAACTGTCACTTGCCCGATTGTGCCAGTGCTGCATCACAAAAGTTCATTTGCACGTGTTTTTAAGCCTTGCCAATTTAAATATTCAAGCGCAAGAAGACGCAAAAGAGAACTCAGTTCAATAGTGTGAGAAGTTTTGTGTACACACATGCCCAGAGAGCTGCGTGTCTTTGTTTAATGTTAATCAAACAACAAAGGACAAAGAAAAAAATAAATCACTCACTGCTCTTGACTGAATAACTTTTGTAACTTTAATAAGGATTAATCTATATTTATACATGGAAGGCTATGTAGTGCTATTTTACATATGATTATTAGTTTTCTCTAATTGAAAATTACTGTTAGACTTACCTGAAAAACAAAACAAAAAAATATTTTAATTGTTTGTTCTATTGTATCTGTGCTATTGCTCGTAATTTGATTATTTGTTCTTGTTTTATTACTGACAGTTTACTTGTCTTTAACAATACTTGAAAGTTAAAGTTAGGCTAGTAGTTTTTGGTGTCACAACCCTAAGGTTACTGGTAATTTTTTTTATTTGCCTGTTTTAAAAGGTGTAGGCTACATGTGGGAAGTGCACATTGCATGCTCCGTTGATAAATTAACTATACGTGATCATGTTTACTTGATGTGCACTTATGTGCCGATAGCCAACAACACACAGACATTTGAAGCAGTTTTACTCACCGCCTGCGGTTACAACGCATGACCGTGAACCTTTATCACTGGGACCGAACCATCTTTCAGCATTTAAACGATCTGCAAATCCGGAGTTGAACTGGGTCTTGTTTATAAAACAATGATCACTGAAATGTAGGGAACAAACTGAACAGGGTTGTCTAAACACACTTCTTTGGTGACATTGTTGATTCCGTGAAGTCCTGTGACATGTGCAGTGCAGCACAGCGCAGCCAACAACTTCCCTAAAGCCGAGCAAAGCGCGTTGTTGGGTTGTTGCTGCTCTCGCTCTGGTCGAAGTGTGCGCATGCACCCTTCCGGGAGAAGTGCCCGTATGGCCCGTACAAGGAAATTCCGCCCTTGTTGATTTCACACAGACCCATAGTCGGAAAAAAGCTTGAGTGTGATAGTGGTATTTTTGCCACCAAAATAATTTTTTATTTTTGAAACTTTGTCATAGGAATCTAAGTCTTTAACAGTGTAAAAAGCTCAGTATGCATGAAATAGCATTATACCCCCCCCACCCCCCATTATACTCACTCTCATGACTATGAAAATGTCTTCAACGGTTGTTTTCATGCAATGACAGTTCAGAGTGACCACGACTGCTCTATATTTCAAGGTAAGAATAGATTGAAACAGCTCCATTGTAAATGCATCACTGCACACATGATTTGTTTGTTTTTACAGTCTGAGGGATGAGATGAAATTATTTTCTGTGGTAATCGGCAGCAGGACGCAGAGCTGATGTTATGCTGAACCTGGAACTTTCCTTAAACTCCTGTGATCTGTTCTCTGTTTGAGATGGTAGAGTTGCAAGTTCCACCACAAATCTATTTTCGCTTTCTCTCTCTTGAGACAGTACATGAAAAATGCATCAGTTTTCTATGGCATTTTATCATCATATCTGAATAGACAAATGGCAAACAGACATGAGACTGAACACATGAAGCTGTTCTCAGTTCATCTGACCGCTGGACAGAGTACTGACCTTAACTACTAAATAGATTGGCAATAGGCAATTTGACAAAACATAATTCTTATTTTATTTTCTGTTATATGATAATCAGTTTTATGCCCGTGAAAATTAAAAAGAATTGACAGTGTCAATTCTGGTAATTTTTTTTTTTATTTATTTTTTTTTACTGAAAGTGACCCCTAATGTGCCTTTTATTTTATTTGTTTATCAGCATATATTTGTTACTGTCAATTTACATTTTATTTGCAGCCAATCAAATATTTTGAGCTCTTTGTGACTTAAGTTTTAGTAATTTTATATGCTTTTGTCATATTTATGATTTTTTTACAATATTACTAATAATTATTTATATATATATAAAAAAATATATATATATATATATATAATATATAATTTAAAGCAATATTCTGTATTTGAAAAGATTTAACCTGGAGTGAGATTCATTACGCCATACAGAATGCAGTGGAACAACAAAACAAAAAATATTTTAAAACTGTTAACCACATTACATTTAAATATTTTAAGAATTCATAATAATATATTTAATGCTCTGTCTCTAATTAAATTATTATAATACATATTTATAATTGATATAATTCAAATTATTATAAATTATTATATTCAGACACTTTAAATACTAACTTTATTTTCATAGGAGGCCCTTTCAATGGGCCTTTGTGAAAAATCATAGTATAGTATAGTATAGTATAGTATAGTATAGTATAGTATAGTATAGTATAGTATAGTATAGTATAGTATAGTATAGTATAGATGCTTTTGTCTATCAGATCTATTCTATGGCTGTTTGGCATGAATAATTTGTGTATGCAACATGTTGCATGAACTTACTAGCAACCTCGGATGACACCTGCTCTCTCTCCGCTTTGAATATTAATACTGCTTTGGTTTGTGGGACTGTTTGCCAGCTGGTGAAGGACACTCTGTTACACCTGAACTTTGAGTCCTTCTGTAAACCTGATGCTTTGATTTGTTATTGTGATTAGTATCATCTAAAAACACAAGCTTCCTGCTGGATTATTCTGGAATAACATTCCAAGAACTGAGGACATGATGCATGCAAATGGGTTTATTAAAAAACCAACCCTAGAGAAAAATAAGTGCATTAGTGCACAATGAATGTGCATTTGTAGTGCACTGTAGTGTATTTAACAAAAATGTACTTGCAGATAATAAAACATAAAATAGCCACTTGAATTTACTTTCATGACACTTTGTTTCTTAACACACTTAAGTACACTTTTAAAATGTACACTTTAAAGTACATTTTAAATCATTGTTTTAATATTCTTTTGTTGTGGTTTAAAGAAACACACTTATTTCCATGCATCGACTAACATACTACTAAAGCACATGCAAAGTACTTGATTATAATTTTAAAGCGTCATGAATTGAGAAATCAACTTTTACTTGAGCTTTTGATATATAAAAGGTCATGGTAATATAAGAATATCCTGTAAGTTTCAGATCTGAAAACGTCCTTGTTAGTCAAAGAAAAACTTTTATTGACACCAGGTCCAGCAAACAAGAGATCTCAGAATGTGCCAGGCTGACACGTCAGAGTGTGGTGAAACACCGCCTCAACCGAAGAAGACGAACGCCTGATTCTGCAACCCCGCCCACCGACTCGTGCCTGACATGTTATTGATAAATAACATAGGCCTACGTGGAGCTAAACCGGATTTAACTTCTGAGCAATAAACATGCTGCATAAGCTTCATTCGGATTCCAATATTATGAATGCATGGATGAACTTTATTTTTAATGAAGATCCAGCTCACGTGGGGAAGACATTGCGTGTTTGTTCCTTCATTTCACCACGGATTAGTCTGTAAACAAGAGACTGGATTTGCAGACAGGATGAGATTACATGTATGAATGAAGCAACACACTTGTGTGAGTAATAAATGTTTTTTTATATGTGATAGTATTGCATTGTTACAGATTTTCTTACAAGTCTACAGTGCGTCACGCCCCTAAAAACCGAGCGTTCCATGAGAGAGCCTCAAAACCAGGGCAGAAAATAGCCTTTTACTTATTCATTATGATGTTTTGAATGTAAAAACCATGCAAACGTCATCAGTATAAAAATAAATAAATAAATAAATAAATAAAAAAACGCCATTTCATGACCCCTTTAACAGTTGTGTGTTATTCAGTATTACATTTAAAGTTTAACTTTAAAATAAATGGCATGTTTCAGTAGAATAATTTATAGTTTACCATAAACACTTGTCAGTACATTTGGTAGTACACTTTAACCATATTTCAAAGACAATAGAAGAAATTATGAAATTTCATATAAATATGTTGGGGTCAAAAAGCAACTTTTTATTTAATATAAATTTAAACTATAATAATTTTTATGCAATTCAAAATTGAGTGCCTGTTGTAGAAAGGCAGTGATATTATGTAGAGAGAAATCAGCTAGCACAATTGACATTTAATTTCAAAAAGGACATTATTTTTATGTAACTATGTGACAGTCTGTCTAATGAAAAATTGTAATATTCTTAGAGAACAATCTCTGCGGTCCATCAAGATCCAAGCAGTCAACATTACAGACCTCATTGAGTCACTGAAACAGGTAAAGAAACTCTTGTCCAAAGTGATATTGCAGTTCTGCAGGTAATGTTTTTGTGTAAAACGAGTACTTACTACAGAAATAATATCAACCCACGCTCACTGAAAAATGTGCCTGTAGTGACCTTTCTGCAAAATTATATTACAATAGTTCTTCTTGCATGTTTTGCGACACTTTTTTGAAAGTGAAATGTCCAGTGAGTGGTGCTAAAAGCGTGTATAATTTTATCCGAAACAGATACACATTTTATTACATCCAAACACATTTTATTATGTTGATTGTTGTTTGTATCGCAGAAGTTCTGAAATGAAATGTCCAGTTAGTAGCGATAAAACATTAATGCTCTATCACATTTGAAAAAAAAACGTAGCACCAATACCAAACTCTAAACATGCCTGATAGTGTTAACAAAAGCAAACGTGAGATAAAAACACATTTGCTGAAGTGACCATGCCAAGTCTTGAGCTCTGAGCTCTTTTATCGTGACTCGTGTTTCATCGTCAGTGCAGTGCTGTACCAGTTGAACTACTGAGCAAGTTTACTACATCAGAAAAGCGCATATTTGGCATTTGTGAAATATCGGCATTGGCCGATTAGTTTTTCTGTTTGGGCGATGTATTGGAAGCAGGTCTTTTATTTTGCCGGCTCTGAAAACATCAGCGCCTGAGCACACAGCACTTCCATTCTCTGTCTCTGAAGAGACAACTCCAACTCCTGCGAGTTGAACTTCAGATGATGCAGCTCCGCATCAACATGCTCAATTTCTTTATACCCTAATCATTGTTAACAACATGCACATAGCCCATTGTCTGTCTTAATTTTTTTTATACTGATATATTTATATTGATATTACATTATTAGCTAACTGTGTGCTTTGTATATGTACATTTCTGAATACATAACTTGGACAGTCTCCTCTGATAACAAACCACTTTAAATTTTAACGTAGTTTAACGTAAATTTTAATGCATTTTCTGTGAAGCTGCTTTGAAACGATATGTATTGTGAAAAGCGCTTTACAAATAAATGTGAAAAAAAATGAAATGAAATGTCTTCATTCTCTGTTTAACAGTTTTGTCTTATACGTTTCTAGATAGAAATTTTAAACAAAGTAAACTGTATTTGAAAAAGTATTACAGCTTTTGCTTTTACATTATTAGTAACAAAAAGGCAAACCGTATTGTACTTTCTCATTTACCGTCAGCATTCAGCAAATATGCATTTATATCATTTAAACAAATCTTTGAATATCTAATAAACATTTAATTTCACAACCCTTTTGCAGACTTATTCTGAA